>CM037785.1:6028783-6043606 GCA_021229015.1 Solen grandis
ACAATCCACCACCTTCTTTGACAACTGATTTACGGGGTAGGGATTGAGGCCGCGTGGTTAAAGTGATAACAAAAATGGATACCCCTTGAATACGTAGGGGTTTAACGCGCCCCGTTTCTAAAAATTTGCGTTCCGGATTTGATTAAATGGTCCCGAAAAAGTGAGGGTACAGTGGCGCCCCGCCAAAACACGGGGGTTTTTTCTCCGGGAACTTTCGGAATCAGACGGCGATGAACGCGTGTTTGGCGCACCTTATGAGGAACTTCTAAATCGACCACGCAATATCATGAATAACCCATGCCGAGCACGGCACGACCTTTGACCCGGGACTATTAGAATCCTTAAATAAATTGAAGTTGCCGTCAAAAGTCAAACAGAACAATGGATAACAGCATCTCTTATTTCTAAGAAATCATATTGTGATGAGTCATATAAAAATGGAAATTTAGACAATGTAAATTTAGCTATACCGAACTGGTATACACCCATTCCTGACGTTGTCCTGTCCTTGGTGTACCCAGCAACAACTTAATCAATGCTTCATGACAGTCGGGTTCCAGTTCTTTTAGTGTTAAACTTTGAGTAAAATAATTGGTGCTATTGAATCTTAGTTTATTTCCACTACCATCTGGTAAATTCATTAAATTTGGATAGTATAAGGCATAATGTTTTGTTTAGATTTTTAAAAATGAATGAGTGTTCGTTCCAAATTTATTGTTATACATGTATTGTATTAATAATTAAGTAATGGTATCAAATCAACCAAAACATTTCAAATTCCTCATATTCTTTTGGATGGAAAATATATAAAGTCTAAGGTTAAAATTTGGTGAGTCGGGTAGTCAGTCTAGCGAATAAGCCCGAGAAAACTGCTCATTTTGAGCAGCTCAGTACCGTTATACAACACAGCGGGAAGTGTTTGATGTTAATGGCTAAATGACCTGTGGTCAGTCAAACTGATAGGAAGGGCTGAATTGGGTCATTCCAGAACCTTACTGGAGATTTGTAAATCTCCTCACCAAGTCAGAATAACATTTTGAATTGACTCCTCTTTACACTTGTTCACAGAGTATAAAGGTTAGCATCTGCATAAATCAAAGCACTGAGTGCATTTAGAGAACAGGGTTTGTTGCATTGTTATTTCAGTAGATTTGATGAACAAGGATCAACATTTCTAGTAAATTCAATGTTATAAACCTTGCATAAACACAGTTGTAACAGGAACAGTTGAACGCAACAATATTCTAACAATATAGGTAAATTGATAATATTAAGTGCACCAAAAAATATACATTCATGTGTACATATATATTAAATATTGCAAAAGAAAAAAGTTGTGAGCGCTGGATTTGAACTCGCAACTTTCTTTTACTTGGCACTGAATTCTAATTTCCTGGCTACTGAGGTAATACTTTTGTGAAAATTGTTGTATATCTATGAAGATAAACTTGTGAAATGTTAAAGATAAACTAGTGAATTCTTTAAAGATAAACTTGTGAAATGTTAAAGATCAACTAGTGAATTCTTTAAAGATAAACTAGTGAAATTCAAGCAATTGATTGTATATTTCCAAATGAATAGCAATTGAATCGCTTGCGCATTTACTGTTTTATTACAGTTTATTAAACATGTTATCTCCAGCATCGATTAGGGATTATTAACTCATTTAAATTCAGTTTTCCGTCAGTAGCACAACTGATTAAAGATTTACTAAAGAATTACACCCTTAGTGATAAGGGGGTATTCAAGGGCTTTCTGCTCAACTTATGTTATTTTTTATTTTTTTTTATTATTATCTACTTTTTTCTATCATTTGAGGTTCAAAGTAATACAGGTTGCCGATAAGGCAGCAGCATGAAATTTTAAAAGTTTGCACAGTGACGTTTGCCCTTTGAATGCAGCATTTTTTTTCTTCATGTGACGTCAGGGTTGAAAAAATGAAAAACAATCATTACTGGACGGAATAGCCTCATTGTTTCACAGAATGTTTATTTTACGTTGTAGATGTGCGCCTCCATATACGTGTTCCCAGACTCAAAAAGACTAAGGTTCTATAGTTGAACCAGGTTTCGAACTTTGGACCTGAAAATGTATTAATAGTATTACGAAGCTCTCAGATAATCTAGAAACTTGAAATTAGGGCAGAACATGTGTCCTATAGATTTCTTTCAGCTCTGAGAAGACTTACTCATATGACGTAAAATGACGTCATGACGCCTTAACAACTTACAATTCAAATTTACGGTTTTTAGCTCACCTGAGCACAAAGTGCTCAAGGTGAGCTTTTGTGATCGCCCTTCGTCCGGCGTCCGTCGTCGTGCGTCGTGCGTCGTGCGTCGTCCGTCGTCCGTCGTCAACAATTTGCTTTTAAACGACATTCCTCTGAACCGCTGGACAGAATTTAATGAAACTTGGCAGGATGTTCCTTGGGTGAGGCTCTACAAAAGTTGCTAAAATAAAGTTGATCCATGAAGAACTCTGGTTGCCATGGCAACAAAAAGAAAATAATTTGAAAACTTTAAAATCATCTCCTTCAAAAACTACTGGCCAGATTTCAAAATAATTTGGTACAGATGTTCTTGGGTCAACCTCTACAAAGTTGCTAAAATTATTCCGATCCGTAAAAAAACATGGCGCCAGGGGCGGGGCTTATTTGCCTTATATGTATATAGAGAAACCTTTAAACAACATCTCCTCTGAAACCACTAGACAGAATTTGATTAAACTTGGCAGGGATGATCCTTGGGCCAACCTTCACAAAAGTTGCTAAAATAAACTTGATCCATGTAGAACTTGGTTTGCCATGGCAACAAAAAGAAAAAAATATGAAACTTTAAAAATCATCTTCTTCAAAACTACTGGCAGTTTTAAAATACTTGGTACAGATGTTCCTTGGTCAACCTTACCAAAGTGCTAAAATTATTCCGATCCGTAAAAAAACATGGCCCAGGGGCGGGGTTATTTGCCTTATATGTATATAGAGAACCTTTAAACAACATCCTCTGAAACCACTGGACAGAATTTGATTAAACTTGGAGGTGATCCTTGGGTCAACCTTCACAAAAGTTGCTAAAATAAACTTGATCAGTATGAACTTGGTTGCCATGGGCAACAAAAAGAAGAAGAAAAATGAAACTTTAAAAATCATCTGCTTCAAAACTGGCCAGATTTTAAAATAAATTGGTACGTGTTCCTTGGTCAACCATTTATTCAGATGAGCATTTAGGGCATCATGGGCCTCTTTTTGCAGTTCAGGTACCTTCCAAAAGTTGATCCTTTAAGATCAGATTTACAGAAGTTGATATTTTTAAGTGTGATATTTTGTTACATTTATGCATAAAAAGAATGCATCAGCTCATAAACAAAACAAGAAATATGTCTTGGTAGCTTAATAAAATGCAAAAAGTTACATTAAATTACAAGGCCACTTATTAAAGAGAGAGAAGTCTAACAGAGAGAGAGAGAAAACCAGCTAGAAACAAAAAAATAAATTGTACCCTTAGATGAGATTGTCCACTAGTCTGATAGGTCATTTGGGTGATTCCACTACATATGCAGAGGTGGAGAAGATAAATTACCACAAATACCATTCCTATAGCTTAGTCTGACTATGGCAGAGGTCACATTTTCTGGACTGTGTTGCCCCACTGAGTTAGTGCAAAAACTACATAACCTGCTACTATGTATATGAGATACTAGGCTAGTTTTACACAAAGCCACCTGATAGAGATATAAGGGTTATTGATAACTATCCTAAATCAGCAGCAGCATCAACATCATCATTAAAGTGAATGTGGGAGGGGGGGGGGTGAATATGCAGATTGTCTGCCTTTACTTTGGTTCATGTCAGTGTTCCAGTACACAGGGATTACCAAACACCTCTTAAAACCACAAATGAATGATTAAAAACACTTTGTAATAAATTGCAACTTATTTCTTAATAATTAACCTTTTCCTCATAGAGATCTATAAAATATATGTACCTATGTGAGTAGCATAAAACCTAATCAGCCTGCAAGTCCAACTGTTACTCGCAGGCTGATCAGGTTTTATGCTGTTTGCTGCTCCTTAGTGGTCTGGGGATGGGATTTTACAATTAAATTTGGAAAGGTTTAAGTGGGCTTTCTGCAGATCAGGATTTATGTCAAAATGAGTTTTATGAGGGAAAAGGTTAAGGACCATCTCTCTTTTTGTCCATTTTCAATCAGCAGTACCACACTGAAATCTCATGATCACTGTTTTTTTCCATCTATTGCTAAAATGGGTAAGAAAAACTGTCAAGTTCCTGAGAAACATGTATATCAGTATGATACATGTATATAGGTTGCTATAGAGCAGTGGTACTCAGGTGAGCGATTTTAGGCCCTATGGGCCTCTTGTTTAGCACTACATGCCTTAGTTATTGGGCGATTGTTTGAATGTGCAACAGTGCATCTCATTGCCATCAGTCACTTCCGTTCCGGAAATTTGCAAGGTCAAGGGCACGTGTCAATTATCGTTTTTTTCTTCTATCGTAAATATCTCAAAAACGATAAATAGTCTATAGAAACTCTATGAGTATAATTTGTAGTGCTTTGAAAGACCTTTCATGTGATATTAAGTTTTTGAAGATCGGGGTTGAATCAGCTGAGTTATTGCAGAAAAACAAAAACTTTGCTACCCTAAGTACACTTAACTACTTATATCTCGATAATTATTGATTTTTGTTGATAAGGGTATGAATATTATTTATAGAACAATGCTGGTCGTTCTTTTGGTGTTTAAATTTAAAGATTGATTTAATATTCATTACGTTACAGGGAGAAAACAAACGACATGAACATATTTTCCCGATTTTTGCCATTTTCTTAAGGTTGTTGTTGTTGTATTGGGGTTTACCGTCACTGCGATAGTAATTCAATCATATAGCGACGTCCAGCTAAATTACAGGTGGAGGAAGACCCGAGTACACAGAGGTACCCGGGTAGAACACCGACCTACCGCAAGCCAGCTGGAAGACTTCTCACATGAAAAAATCCGAATTCCCGACGGGATTCGAAACCACAGCGGTGAGGGGCTGAGAGATTTGTAGTTCTAGACTGTAACGCGCGGCCATGGCGGCCCTTTTCTCAAGGTTTAACCGCCCATATCTAAAAAGTGGTTAAAGACACATATATTTATATTTGGAGTGAATTGTGGGGAATTAGAAGACCTTCCTAAGGGTACTAGCTTTTTAAAATTCGAACTCATATAAGGAAGTTACATGAAAAATAAGAATTCATTTAAACCGTTCTTTCATATACTTCTGCAGTTAGTCCCATCATTTGATTTCTTTTTTCTTTTTTTCGAAGAAACTGTTAATTTTTGAAGAAAAAAAACATTCAGAAGAATATTTGTAGCGTGATGCAATGCGGATCTAATGGTATGCAAATTTTGATGATCGGAACATTGATTATAAAATTATTTGTCGAAGGGCAATAATTGACATGAACATCTTTTTGCCGATTTTTGCAGTTTTCTTGAAAAATAACTTTCTATATCTTAAAAACGTATAAGAAAAGTTAAAACATGAAACACGGGAAATGTTGGAAATTTGAAGACCTTTCTAATGGTACATATCTTTTTAAAATTGGACATCATATTAGGAAATTACATTAGAAATAAGAATTCATTTACACCGTTCTTTCATGCACTTCTGCATTAGTCCCAATCACTTGATGCTTTTTTTCTAAAAGGACTATACATTTTTGAAAATAACATAAAGAACAATATTTTTAGCATGATGCAGTGCGGTTCTAATGGTATGAGATCTTAATGATCGGACCATTAATCATTAGGTTATTTGTCGAAGGGCAATAATTGACATGAACATCTTTTTGCCGATTTTTGCCTTTTTTTAGGAATAACATTCTATATCTCAGAATCCGTAACAGATAGGTTTAAAATGAAGTAGGTGAATGTGGAATTCAGAAGACCTTTCTAACGGTACCTAGGTTTTTAAAATCAGACATCATATAAGGAAGTTACATGAAAACAAGAATTTCCGGAAAAAAACGTTTCACCATCACTGTCGCGGGGTCTCTGAATGACACAGAGTCACAGGGAATTGTGAGTTGATTCCTTGTATTGTCCAGTATTTTATGTTCCTTCTGTAAATTATACTTCACAATCTCCTAGATTTCACAATACTAATTAAAGACCCATTAAATGATTCAATTTTCATGAAAAAGAAAATATGAAATAACATCTAAAAATTGTAGACCAACACAAATGGTTCAAAATGTGTAAATATATGCTGTAAAATAACAGTTACACGCACTGAATATGTTGATCAAATTACGCTATTTAGTATTTTGGATGGCTGTCAAAATACTCTCATTGTTAACATTTTGCATTTGCGAGTATTCTCGAAGACAGATGTAATCGGGAGTAATTGAATTTGAAAACCGTCGTCGAATCACAATTTATTCATCTGCTACGCCATCAATTTGTGCACTCGTGATACGTTAACAGAGACATACGGATCGATGTCTACAGAAATTGAGGAAGATATGTGGGATATGCAAATTAGTTATTTTTGTTAACAATTAAATGTTCTTAAATAAAAGACTCTTTCTTATTTATGCATTGGAGAAGCGTCTCCTAACAAGTCTTTAACACACACTTTGCTTTTCAGACCGGAAAATACATACTTCTTTTTGGAAGTGTAATGGGCCTTTAAGACTATTCAAGATAAGTTCCATAAGTCAATATAAGATCATGCAATACATGTACTATATTTTTACTCTATCAGATCCTTTTCTAGACTATAAGTCTGCACAAGACTCCATAAGACTTTAGACTCCATATAAGACTGCTGAAAATTCTGTAAGAATTACTTTATATTGCATTGAGGGGTTTAAATTAACCAAAGAAATTAAACACGTATTTGACAAGTTAATAGTTACAAAATATAAAATAGCATCTAGGAGTAAAGTTAACTTATCAATGTTGCTTCAACTGCACAATAATTATCTTATCAATACTTACAACATTTGGCTTTCTACAATAATAGCTTTGTCATCATGTGCTAGGAGTTATTTCTGTCTCAAGTGATTAGATCAATTACTGATAGTAGGTCTTCTTGCGACAAAAATATACTATTGTTTATACATCAAGTAAGAGGTGTCGACTCTGATAGAGTTGAGCTGAATAAACAAAACCTGAATCTAAAAATATTCAAACAAGCCTATCATCATTGATACTACAAAAATACATTATCTTTTACCAATGACTTTTACCAAACATACATGTATATTATTTACAAATCATACATGTATATTACTATCTTCATTTTCATTTGATAAACTTAGGATGTAAAAATGTCATCGTGGCACATATAAACCATTCTTCTATCATAATTATGCTATTTTGAGATTTGAAAATGTGTTGAAATAATGATTCTGTGTGCTGTAACTGTGTGTTTAACATGAAATATGACTTTGTCACCATTTATGCTTGTTACTCATAACAAGAAATGTTTAGAACACATGTGTCACATGCTAGAAGAAGCATAGAAGAGATCAAACCATAACCTTCTGGTCCCTGATGAGGGAACGCTAAAGTTGCTGTACCACAATGCTCATACATGCATATGGATCAATCTGGTTGCATTTTGTCTTTTAGGTGTTCATTTTTATATGGCAAATTAAAAAAAAAAGAAAAAAAAGAAAAAGAGGAAACAGGACAATGTATGAGGCCATTGATATCCATTTTACGGTCCTACTTAAAAACGTCATCCAGGATTTTGCGCCATCCATGCGCCGTCCAGGTTTCTATAGCGCACAAACATATTCACCATGTCTGTGTATAGCGCCACCCGCTTTATTACAGGTCGTATAAGTATAAAATTTCACCAGTAGCTTTATAATATTTAGCATTTTTAAATCATGTGTGCAAATTTCATTGGTATATTTTATTTTCTTTATGAGTAGTAAATGGATCGGTTTGGAGGCAAACAAACGGGCGCATTTTGTTGACTTAGTTTTTATTTTTAGTAACAGGCGGCCATCTTTGTTACTATTTATAGTAACTCATTTGCATATAAGCATTTTAGGGTATGACGTGTAGTGGCCATGTTGAAGGCGGCCATTTTATTTCTTATGTGTGTATTGCGCATGCGTGGTGGCCATTTTGGATTATAGTATGACATTATGAGCTATATTTAAAATGACATCATGATCTATAGTTAGAATGACCTTATCGGTAGCATCAATTCATCTTTGTCTCAATGATGTATAGAGCTGACTTGTACATTCGACCTAGGGCTTGATCATGGGCAGTGAGGGTCAGGTCCTTAGCCTAGGCGGAGACTCCTGATGTACAATGGACAATTCAAACACTGTATAAGAAAAAAATCACTATTTTAAAAATAAAATGGAACAAAATACATTAAAATAAAAAGAATAAATGTATAAATATGTAATATAGAAAATAAGAAAAACTAAAAAAATACATAAGTCAAAATAAAATGATACTTTATTTTCAAAGAGAAACACTTACGATGTGAACAGTTTCCTATCTCCCAAGAGAATGAATACATTTCGGTAACTACTCTGATGTGTTTTCCATTTTTGGTCAAAGTGTTTCCGGTCTCTATTTTTAGAACAAGGCTTGAGGCAGCCAGATTCATTAAAATATTGAGGGGCCGCCGTGGCCGAGCGGTTACAGTCGTGGACTACAAATCTCTCAGCCCCTCACCGCTGTGGGTTCGAATCCGGTAGGGACTTCGGATTTTTCATGTGAGGAAGCCTTCCAGCTGGCTTGCGGTAGGTCGGTGGTTCTACCGGGTACTTCTGTGTACTTGGGGTCTTCCTCACCTGTAATTAGCTGGACGTCGCTATATGATTGAAATACACTCGCAGCGACGGTAAACCCCAATACAACATCATTAAAATATTAGAACAATTTGAACCCGCCCGAGGTGGATAATGATTAACAACATCGTCTGGTATACAGACCTAACTTGTGCTATCAACCTAACAGAACTAACATTAAAATGTTCTAATATCATCTATAACCCGAAAACATTTTCTGGTGCTCAATGGAAAAGTAAAATGATGGGTGGTCATTGTATGCTGTTTTCAAATGGAAAAATGATTGTGAATGGAAAAACTAAAACTGTGAAGGAAGCAAAATTACGTGTGAGAGTTACGCTCGTGTATTACAGAAGATGGGATGGACCTGTTCTGATAGGACATTTTACGTCAAGACTATATCCGCCTCATTCAAAGTAGAAGGACCTTTAGACTTGTCCACAGATTGTGAAACACTACCAAGGAAGCTATGAACCGGAACGATTTCCAGCGCCATGTTTATTAAAGGATCTGTACATTTTACATGTTTTCACTCTGGTAGTGTTCTTATGACTGGAATCAAATTGAGAAACAATTGTATGATCTATGTTTACCTGTACTTATTAAAATACCATTATTGTAAAGTGTGTTTGGGGGACCCCTAATCCCCAACATACTATATTCAGCGGGGTCAATAAAATGTAAAATTGTATTTTGTGTTGTTATTTATGAGGTAAAGAAAGAAAAACAAACATTTAAATCTTATGTCTACTCATTTTATTTCATATTTACACAAAACGATTCACAAGTCGTTCATTATAGACAAGTTAACAGTGTCAAAAGATTTTAAATACGTTTCATACTCCAACCGTGGCATCGGTGGACCACATAAAAGATACAAAATGTCCACATGTCACTGTTCCATCATTTGTTGTTTGTCTGCGATACAACACCACCAAAATGTCTCAAATGACTCAATCGATAGTTCAACTGCTCTGTATTCATGATTCCAACGTCACGTTTCTACTGGCACCAATTTTCATGAGCGCTGGAATGAGCACTGACAATAACTGTACAGGTTTCTGACAGAGCCTCAGTAAATTTGAGTTCCAAACGCGTTGCGCTCTTGTGACAGTCGATCATTCAAGTCTCCTTTGGCCTGAACACGTATAAGCAAGATCTACTCTTCAATATTTTCTAGACAAATGATGATGTCTTCAAAATTATCCTCATATATATTCTTGTAGGCTTCTACAAAGTTGTATCCACAAAGAATCCCGCGTAATTACAATTGAAATGTTGAAAGTTGAATGAATTCTTGGTGTATTTACGTTGTACCGCTGAGGAAGCACGAGTCCCACATCAACTGTCTCGGAACGTCACCTTGAAACAGGTTGTCGGTAATGAATGAATATTGTCCGCTGGGTACGGCATAGGTTTTTATCACCGATTTTGTATAGGGATACAATGCCTCTGAGTTATTGAGCGTTTTGGCCTGACCAATAATCGTTCAGGATCGACTTTTACCATAGCCATTTTATAATGCTTCTTGAATCACTAACTTATAGGCTTCTGTGTCAGTATCAGCGGCGAGTCTAAATACGTCTTTATTTTGCACAATTTGATTATTGACAGGTACTCCATTCAACAGTAACCTGTCTTGTTGACACATATTTATATGAAGGCGTCAATGACATCAACGTTTTACTTAGGACCGTCATTTAGATCTCTTATACAATCCGTTATTCGCACCTATGGATTGGTGACATCTGGAGCATCATTCATCGTCTTGCACAAACCCACACACTCCAAATCGTGTTGTGTAGGATTACCCATCAGTAAATCTAAGAAAGTTTTATACGCGTAATTGTTACCACTTCATTGGTGGGGTGTTGTTGTACATTGAGATCGATTTGTGAAAACATGGTGTGTAAGATGTTGTTGGTGACACCCACTGGAACATCTTTTTCTAAATTGGTTTCGTCTGACTTACAATCTTGAATTTCACATGAGAAATGTATTTGACAGATCGATGTAAGCAGTGGAAGTTCCAGGTATGTTAAATTCAATTGCCGCGTTCAGTGAGTTGATTGACTGGACTATATGTCAGCTATTCTGTTTTCTGTGACCCTACATAGACTTCCGGTGGTTGAAAACAAAGCCAACTTGTCACTGTGTATGTTTTCATTATGATAGTTGATCTTTCCTTTTAGGATAGGGTGAAGACTTGGTTTGTTTTTGGTTTGTTTTCGAGGTGAGGACTGCCCTTATAAACTTCCTTCAACTCTGATTTTGCCAGTTCGACAGCCTGTGCTACAGGAGTAAACAAATTGAATGGTAGGTTCTTTGAGTGCCACAGTCTGTATTTTTTCTACCACATAGTGTCCTTGTGATTAGGACGTAGTTTTTTCTCTTGGACATGAGACGAAAATGATGTTCCATTGTTTACATCTATTTTCGTAAGTGAAGCACGCTCGTATAATAGTTTCATTTGGTTCTAATCGCGTAACTCTCCTCCCTTATAAAGATTCGAGTCGATCAATGTGAGTTTTCTTTACAGGTATGTAGTAGGGCACAGTATATTCAAAATGTTTCTTTTTTTTCTCAATACATAATCGTCGCAAACAGGATATCATCGTGTTTTCAACATAAGATTTTTGACACAAAATCGGTACACACATACAATGTATGTTTGATGTTTGATTCAATTTCAGTCAGAGCACATTCCACTGGCCTTCTAACGTATACGATCTAGTAATTCTATGGTAAAGTCTGTAGAGTTATTGTCGGGATGCTCTTCCATGGAGTCATCGCTTAATAGAAACAGGTAAATGTTGTCCATCTTGTTGGTTAGATGAATACTGGTCTGACCTTATAGGTTTTCAATGTTTTCCAGTAGGTTCGCGCTTCAGAAATTGCTTCGTCAATACGTGGGTCAATTGTTTAAAAACCAGCACTGATGTAATTCCAGTTGTATACAAAAGTTGTCGCTGTCCATTGATAAAATGTCATATATCTAGGAAAATGTGTCCGTTTTGATTACACAAGTGCCATAGACATTACTCTGAAGAGGGTATTGTTTGACATAAACGCATGCAGTATATGATTGAGATTCGGTTTGATCTTTGAGACTGTGGGTGATGATTGGACGGGTAAACTGATTTAAGACAATACCAGGTACGGTACACACTAATGTCATGATGACAATGACTATCCTTGTCATAACCCTGAAACGGTTTTTTACTTGATCATCTCCTTCCAACATTCCCGAATTAAAGTATGACTCGTCATGGTTAACTGTTCATGGTCATACCTTCCCTTATAAACTATAATTTGTGACATCTTTTTCAGGATTCCACGAATCATATTTCTTTGGCCAGTGAAGCCAGCGAACCAAGTACTTCTTTTGTTTGCGACGCGTTCGTTTCTTCAGCACTTTTTCGATTTGATATTCAGTGTTTTCATCCACATTCACCGCTTGTAATTCGGGTTCATAAAATGTTCCATCTATGACCTCAATATCCCACGCTTCCAGTCTATACACGTTTAAATCTTCCCTTTTATATCGTGACTTAAATTTAAAGAGCTCCCGGTCCATTTTTGAGAATATTCTCGATCAAATACACCTCTGACGTGTGATATACGTACTATTTGACCAAGTTTAAACTTGTATCTTTTCTCTTTGGTTTCTTTTTTGATTTCTTTCTTTTGACTTTTCTGTTTAATAAGTATTGTTGTAGTCTGCTATCGCTTTCGTTGACTTTATTCACAGATGCAGGCGCTTCACCCAGACTTCGATGTACAGTATGATTGTAGCTGGTGACCAAGTCCTGTATTTTTACTTCGCGTTTTCAGCATACGTCTCCTTAGACATAGAAACTAAATCCATAAGATCTATGTCCCATAAATGGTCAAATCCTGACAACAACTCGAGGACCGTGGGAAGTGTCTTCTAGCTGCACGTGTTAGGGAATATGATTCTTGGTCTTGTAGGCATTTTCGGACCCTGTATCGTCCAATTTTGAATTTTCCTTCCGATTTTAAACGACTTTGTACAGTTTTTCTACTCCGGCAAAACTAGCAGGATGTTTTGGATCAAAGTAAATTGATGCTAAGTACTCTTTCCAGTCCATTATATGTGGATCCACTTTTTCCGCCTTGTCGTTTTCTTTTCAACAGGTAGACCAGGTGGCCTTAATGGTGTGTCACGCTTAACAATAAGCGAGGTGGGTAAATGTATCTCTTTAAGACCATCATAAAATTCTCTAGATCCAACAGGCGTGAAATGTTTATGTTGATATTGTGTACCTTTCATCAAATCCACAATATGAGATCCAGGTATTGTAGTCCCTTTATAAACGAGTTCACCTCTGTCGTTCCATAGTAATGTACGCCCGGGGTCACAAATTATATAAGTAGTATGGCTTTGCCTTTTGTTGATATCGTTTGGGTATACGTCTACTATAGCTGCAACAGTCAAGCCAGTTGGTGAATTTGAGGTTTCCGACTATGTTGTTGTCTGCTTGTGGTCTAACAATCGTTGATATTTGTCAATTATGGTATCAGAATCGATTTTTGTATATTCTTCATTTTATAAAGTCACGCAGGGCGGGCTCTATGGATTTCAACAGTTGGGAAATGACTGCTCCTTGTCTACACAATAGTTCCTTCTTTTCTTACTGGTAATCTTTGTATCACCAATACGTCTTATCATGTTTCTGTGTTTCTTGAGTTTTGGTTTATGCGACGGTGTGATTGGAAGTACGCTTTGGAGTAAATTGATACCACTTGAGTCAACGCTCTCAAATGATCGTTGGTAATGGTATCCAAAAGTTGTTTTCTTTGTTGTTTAGATGTGGTATGCATCAAGAGCTGTAATAGCTCCATGTTTTTGACGAGACGATATCTTTATTATATCAGATCAAGACCTCCCTTATAACCTTGTGTAGACAATGGATCTTCCCAGGAAACACGTTTGTTCTCATTCTGTATTTGTCTTCCCCATGGGCGTCAAGTCCAAAACTAGATATCCATGGCTATCTTTTGTAGGTCTTCATAGGCTTCTAATAATGTATTAGCTTGCCTGGAACAGTTGTCGTCCTAATGTCATAATCTGAGACATTCCGCGCATATTTCTGAAAACTACGTATACCAACTGTTTAAAGCAATGGACCTAGCCGAATTTCTTGTTGAAATAGATTCTGAAAGAGATAATAACGATAATACGTCGATAATGACATCTTGTGTAAACAATAACTGTGTATCTTGTCTATCAACGACTTGATGCATGAGATCGTCTATGACAATCAAACAATGGTCTCCATTAGCAAAACTCTTTATTGACGGTAGACCACAGCGTGAAGTTCTATATGAGGTATAGTCATTTTCATTTCGTCATAGAGGAGCTGATACACCCCGTAATACCACATGATTCTTTTAGGTGCTTCTCAAGCGTACATTGTATCAAGATGATGTAGCAAACGATACACCCACCACGTTTTTCACATCCGGTCGGTCCTACCACTGTAATACTTGAACAAGGTTCGAATGGCAGTAAGTTAATGTGTTATGCGGCGGCGGATTTTCTATGGTGACAACAGATTTCTTCAATTGGAGTGAATTCTTTTCTCCTTTAATGCTCGTAATTCGACGTCTAGTTCATCTTTGGGTAATTCGATAGTACCGATGGAAATGTTGAAACTGTCATTGATGAAAGCTGTTGGTTACTATTTAATACTTTTTCGATGGTCTCCCATCAACTTTCTCCGCATTTAGATTTTCCCAGGGTTGTAAGGGAACGATGATGGGTCGTCTAAACCTTCGTGATGAATGACCACTCTTCCAAATCGCTCTTCCAAATAACCACGGGCATCCTCAAGCACTTCTGGAACATGTGATGAAAACCACCTTTAAATCCACTTAATTGTGGCCGTGGTACTTTTCATCACCTTAATTTCATATATCCTGTCCACGGCGCTGTTTTCTTGAATGTTCTCTCTGATTTTTTTAA
>CM037785.1:6043706-6054372 GCA_021229015.1 Solen grandis
AGCTATGACTTTTCAACTTTTTTCAAAGTTGGGAAGTTTCTGGAACAAACATTTTTTTTTGGAAAAAAACTACTAATAAGGGTAAAAAATGATTGTCTAACTGCTAGATTGTCTAATTTCAAGGAGTACAATATTTTTTTCTTGAATCCCGTTTGTTCTGCCCAGTGTATGAGTGCCTAACCCTTGACCTCATGAATATTGATCTACAAATTTGTGACCTAATAAATATTAAATCACTGAACTTTATCTAGTATATAAAACAATATTTTTTCTTTGCTGTGCAAATGGTGTAGAATCTGAGCTACAGTATTTTTTTAGCAAACAGAGGAGACATGGTCTGCATGAGGTCAAAGGTTAGTTTGTAGTTGGTTATCAGATGGGTCAATTTTGCATCTTCCTGCAGTTTTTTTTGAGGGCATGAAAGAAAGCTTCATGCTTTGGAAACGCAAGTGGCTTTGCTTATAGGAAGAGCATGCTGTGATGCCATTGGTAGGGATTACTTGTCAGAAGTAGTTATCTGCCCAGCATGCAGTTATTTTTAACAGTCACTAACATGAATATTTGCACCTGTCTTATATCATAGTGTGTTGAATGCAAGCAGGGAACCAGCTGGCAACGTTTGTTCACATGAGCAGTTGTTAGCAGCAGCAGTAAAAGCTGGTTTCATGAAAGTTGAGTTTTTAATCCTCCAGCCTCTATTTTTTTTTTTTTTATCTTAAAATGAAGGAATATTATAGAGTATAAGATAATAATTTTGTTTGAAAAGAGCACTAGTCAAACAACATTCAGTAAAAGTATTATCAACAAAAAACATACACAACTAAAAGGAAGAAGAGCGATATTATACCTTTTGAATTAATTTGTTAGATTGTTAAATTGTTTTGGATTTTATTTTGTTTCTGTCTTATTGTAATATTTTAATGATTAAAATGTATTCTGCTCTTTTTATCACTGTTAAAATATTTGATTTGTATCATAAACTAATACTGCTTTCTACAAATACTGTTTGAAAATGTTTATTATTAACACCCATGTTCTTCTAACAGCAACTCAAGCGCTCACTTGAACACATTGTCAGACTAACAAAGTTTGCTTTGTGAACCAAAACACTTGAATATTTAATATAAGTCAATATTTAGCATCATAGAGTTTTTCATACAAATAATGAATGTCAGTTTTTTTTTAGAGGATTTTGTATTTCTTACTTTGCTCAAATAAATGACTAGAAAATCAGTAAAAATGTGTATTTTGAGGGTTGACAATGAAACTTTTATAAGTGCATATAGAAATAGAAGAAGATGGAACTGCTTTCAGTGCTTTGTGGTCAGCCCTCATTTTACAAAATAAAAGATAGTCTAGAAATTAGAGTTTTGTATATACCAGGTACCAGTATTCTAATTGACAGAGTCCCTGATGGTGAAGGTGTATATTTCAGCCTAACTTGTTATTTATCCCCCCCCCCATCCCTCTGTACTCATGTTTAACCGTGTATGTAGGTACGGGTTGGGGATATCTCTGGTGGTGGGAACACGGTTGTCTCCCTGGAAGCAGAGCAGGATCTCGCCGACCTTTCTCCTCATATCCTCTCCGCTAGGCTGTCTGCCAGGTCTGGACCTGATAAGCCAAAGTCAGTCCCAGTAGAGAAGTACTCCAGGTACTGTATAGCCCTTTACCTCATGAATATTCATGTGCAAAGTTATGACTTGATGAATATGAATGACTGGTCTTTAAATGGTACATGGAACAATGGATTGTTCTAAATGCCATGCAGACTGTGTGTAAGCTAAGCTACAATATCATATGAACAAACAGAGAATACCTGATGAAACCGCTCCTTTAGAGTCTGTTGATCTGGGTCTGCTCTGTTTACCATGCATCAAAATAAGTCTATTTTAATTGCGTTGGTGTTTACCTGATCTCTTCATATACTGTAAAATCACCAATTTTCATTGACATTAAATTTCGTTGATTATGTACCTAAGGGAATTTCGTGGATACATTTATTTGTGGATCTATGTTCTAGAAAACGTGAGGTCAATGTAAGAGTTAAGTTTTCGTGGGGATTAAAGTTTGTGGATAAAACACGCCACAATATCAATGAAAAAATAGTGTCCCCTTTTTGGGACTAGATTCTTCATAAGACTCCCATTTTCAAAGAACTGCTTCTACCCAGGAACCATTGATAAGGAAAAGTACAAATTGAAAAAACTAAAAAGAAATAAGTTATGCTACCAGGCGTTGGTCACTCTAAATTCCCATAACTCATGGATCAGCTACAAATCATTAGAATTGCTTAATGAAATTGTTCATTTTATTGATAGTGAGTCAGGGATTATCCAGGAGTGAGATTTTGTGAGATTTGCTCTATTTTTAGCCAAAAAATCTCAATGAAATTTTGCTAAATAAGATAAAATCCTTGTAAATGAGTAATACTAGAACAAAGGAATTTAGCCTTTCACTGGGCCTGGACAACTTCTCACTTACCTTGGCCAAAAGAGATTTTTTAATAGACAGGATTAGTCCTGTGTGTGTGACATACAATGGATTATTCAAAACTGTATTATCAAGTTCAGGGTCAGAAATAGGTGAATCAAACCTCTGAAGTTAGATAATTTTAGTTTAAAATGATAGTCTAATTTAACCCTTTACCACAGAAATATGTACAAATATTTAACTTGATGAATATCAAATTACAGAACGTTAAATGATGTATGAAAAGGGTATATGAAACAATGAATTTTTCTTTGCTGTGCAGACTTTTGTATGAGCAAAAAGAGAAGACTGGTCAGGGTTTGTCTGGCCTGGATCTGCTCTATATGCTAATGCATCAAAACAAATCTTAACGAGGTAGAGGAGAAAGATTTTAAGAAATCTTTGCAGTCAACCGAGGACTTTCCTCATCAAGCTCGCCAGTTTTTAATTTCTGTTTTTCTAATCCTCACCCTTTCTTTAACTTAAAGGTCCATAATTTCTCAAAAATGTTTAAATTTTCAATACTCTAAGGGCCAAAAAATTGTAAGATTGTATAATAACCTAAATTGTACACTCAGGTATTGATAATTGTACATATCTGATGTCTGCAGACTTATTGCTAAACAAGACGTAAAATACTCTTTCGTACTTTGCATGGATATGATAGTGTTACATTTGTTTACATTTGTTATTGGGAAGCATTTCGATTTTAGGAAATGTGCCATTAATATGTCTGCCGAAATAGATTGAAAACTCAATGGCAGCCGATCTGTTACTCTTAAAAACGCATAAAAGAAGAGGTCTTGTTCTGTACTTAAATTAAGGTTTTTACGGAAACATCACAACTGTTTGGAAATATTCTCGAGTAAATATAAATTACATACAACTATATGTAATCCAAACAATTTGAATCTCTTATTGTTCTATTGAAAATGACATCTTAAAGTTATACACAACTTAATTCAAACATCATTTTATGTACTTATGTACTAACAGACTGTCTATTTCAGAGAAATAATGGACCCTTAAAAGTTTGTTATAGTATTTGTTCACACTTGAAAAGTTCTTTTATCTCTGCTGTTTAGCTCATAGTTAATATTGGAATATTTTTCAATTTGTAATATTGAAAAACAACATTGTACTACTAACATACATGTATTTTGTAATGCTATTTTTGCCAATGTGAATTTTAATGTGAAAAATGCTTATATGATTTCTTTTATGTAAAGTAATATATTGTATTGCATCTGGTTTTGGGTAAATTACCATGACATTAAAAAGCTTAAACTTCTTTTTAATCTTGCACCTAATAGAAAATGTTAGACTGGAAATTCAGCTTTTGTGATGCATTTTGTGTACATATTTTTGAGAAACATTTTTTTAGAATGATAAATAATGCATTGTATTAATTCTACGATAGATCTAGATCAATTTAAATGGCTGCAAATGTAGGATCTCTGAGTGAATGTTAAGTATAAATTAAACCTCTCTTACATTCAATCTATTGATTACAGTACTTAAAATCATATTTATGTGTAGAACATTTGCTTGCTGATCTGGTATGATACTTGTTTGCATTTTGATTCCTGAACATGCATTTATGGTAAAGGGTTAATTTAGCTTGAGGGTTGGTGTAAAACTGTTGTAACTACTTCTTTATTATATGTAGTTACTAGTTTTGCGCAAAGCTCTCAAGATTGAGATGTATATAGCTCTTCCTTAATTTCCTTTACAAAAATTTGCATCTCTAGCTAGCTGAATATATTTATTTAACATGTTTCTCCATAACATTTGTTATCACACATTCTCTTTCAGGTTAGTCGGGAAAACAAATCATTAATGGATGAACTAGAGGTTCGAACTGAAGAACTGAGGAGAGTCTCAGCTCAGAAAATGGGTAAATGGTTTATTTGACTTTGTATGTTTTTAAATGTGATTTTGTCTAGTATTTACTTGTGTAATGGCAAAGTACAGTCTGACCATATCTTAAACTTGTGATCTATCATGTTATTGTTAGCTGCTCTTGTTAACGGACTTTGTGGTGAGTTGCTATAGTTGGAGAATTACTTACATCACTGTAAGTTCAAATCCCAGTCTTACCACTTTGTTTTTCATGTGAGAAAGCCGTCCAGGTTGCCTGTAGTAGACTAACTAGGTGGTTTTATCTAATGCAAACAGCATACACAGGGTCATCTTTCAGAGTAATTAACTGTCTGATGCTGTAGGACTGAAATACTGTTGCAGCGATGATAAACTCCAAAACAACAGCAGCTGTAGATCTACTGAGCTTTTTTTCAACTTCACACTCTCTAAATACCATAATCCCATTACAGTCAAACCTGTGTTAAGCTGTCAGTCAAGGGAACAAGAGAAAGTGGCCGCTTATCAGAGGAAACTGCTGAATAAAGTTTAAATATATAACATAATGCTATAGTTTGGTAATATTGAAATCAACAGCTAAATGCACTTTGACCGCTTAATACAGGTGGCTGCTAATACAGGTTTAACTTATTTTTTTGAGCGTTTTCTTTGTGTGTTCAGTGGTCAAGTGAGACTGTTATCTGTGTTTCAGCAGTCAAGTGAGACTGTTAATCTTTGTGTGTTTCAGCAGTCAAGTGAGACTGTTATCTGTGTTTCAGCGGTCAAGTGAGACTGTTATCTGTGTTTCAGCGGTCAAGTGAGACTGTTATCTGTGTTTCAGCAGTCAAGTGAGACTGTTATCTTTGTGTGTTTCAGCAGTCAAGTGAGACTGTTTATCTGTGTGTCAGCAGTCAAGTGAGACTGTTTATCTTTGTGTGTTTCAGCAGTCAAGTGAGACTGTTATCTGTGTTTCAGCAGTCAAGTGAGACTGTTAATCTTTGTGTGTTTCAGCAGTCAAGTGAGACTGTTATCTGTGTTTCAGCAGTCAAGTGAGACTGTTATCTGTGTTTCAGCAGTCAAGTGAGACTGTTATCTTTGTGTTTCAGCAGTCAAGTGAGACTGTTATCTTTGTGTGTTTCAGCAGTCAAGTGAGACTGTTATCTGTGTTTCAGCAGTCAAGTGAGACTGTTAATCTTTGTGTGTTTCAGCAGTCAAGTGAGACTGTTATCTGTGTGTTTCAGCAGTCAAGTGAGACTGTTATCTGTGTTTCAGCAGTCAAGTGAGACTGTTAATCTTTGTGTGTTTCAGCGGTCAAGTGAGACTGTTTATCTGTGTGTCAGCAGTCAAGTGAGACTGTTAATCTTTGTGTGTTTCAGCAGTCAAGTGAGACTGTTATCTGTGTTTCAGCAGTCAAGTGAGACTGTTAATCTTTGTGTGTTTCAGCAGTCAAGTGAGACTGTTATCTGTGTTTCAGCGGTCAAGTGAGACTGTTTATCTTTGTGTGTTTCAGCGGTCAAGTGAGACTGTTTATCTTTGTGTGTTTCAGCAGTCAAGTGAGACTGTTTATCTTTGTGTGTTTCAGCAGTCAAGTGAGACTGTTATCTGTGTTTCAGCAGTCAAGTGAGACTGTTAATCTTTGTGTGTTTCAGCAGTCAAGTGAGACTGTTATCTGTGTTTCAGCAGTCAAGTGAGACTGTTAATCTTTGTGTGTTTCAGCGGTCAAGTGAGACTGTTTATCTTTGTGTGTTTCAGCAGTCAAGCGAGACTGTTTATCTTTATATGTTTCAGCGGTCGAGCGAGAGAATGACGAGTTGTTGGCACTACTTGACATACAGGAGAGAGCCAAGTACGAGAAAACGCGCAGTATCTCCTCCGAGGAAAACTACTGCACCTTCACTAATACTGAGGTATTCACAGAACTTTCCCTCTGGCTCAGTAGTCATATAATAATATTTTTGAGTATATGAAAATTACTCTGGTATCCATAGCAACAGTATAGAGTATCGTCATGAATATTCATGTATAAATTTATCACTTAAGAATATTAATTTGCTGATCTTAAGATTGTACTTGAAGCAATGGATTTTTCTTAGCAGTGTAGAATTTTAGCAACAATAATATTGCATGAGCAAACAGAAGGACCCTAAAAAAGAGCTGGATCTGTTTGTCAATATATCAAAATAAGTCTATATGGAGTTAACGGTTAAAACGAAATTCTGTCAAAGCAGTGATTATGATGGTGATAATGATGATTGGTTGGTTATCTAGTTCTTCAAAATGCCACCTTCTTCATAAGGCATAATAGATTTAATGTATATTTACATTATGTCCACAGAATAATTAAGAGATTCAAAAAGCAAATTTTTAAAATTTGAATGTTCTGATTTATGCTGTCTGCAATTGCTGTATATAATTGAACCTGATAGACTATTGTGCATACTCTGATCTATATTAATATCATCCTTGAGGTAATGTTATGTGTTTGTATGCAGCTTGCTGTGCTGGGAGCCTGCCGATGTCGGATCTCCCAGCCAGACCCTTGTGGATGTGCCCTGGCTGCGGCCAGCCTTAAACGAGACATTGTCAAGCTCAAGGAACAGGTACTTGTGATACACACAGTAATGTCTTCTTAACCCTTTCCCTCATAGAGGACACCATGAAAAGACCTATGCGAACAGCATAAAACCAGATCAGCCTGCGAGTAACTCGCAGGCTGATCAGGTTTTATGCTGTTCGCTGCTCCTCAGTGGTCTGGAAATGAGTATTTTGTAATTAAATTTGGTAAGGTTTAACTGTGGTTTTCTGCAGATCAGGCTTTATGTGATACCTTTTGAGGGCGTCAAAATGAGTATATATGAGGGAAAGGGTTAAGATCTATTAAACAAACATTTACCAGTCCCCAAGTGGTTAGGGTATCTGACTAGAATAGTATTTAGCACATACAGGAAGTTCTAGTGTCACGGAAATGTGACTTGGGTGTGGTATCATGCCACTGGATATTACATTGTGGTAGCAAAATATATATTCAATGTATACAAAAAATCTCAAATGACTGAAATATGTTGGTGGATGTTACCCAATCAATCAAGAAACAAATATTAAGGTGATATTTATTATAAATATTGTCATACTCTGATTTATATTGTCTGTTAATTGGAGAATGAGATATAGATGCTGCTCTGTTTCTGTGTTGGACAACAGCCAATCTTAAAGCCTCATAATTTTATAAAAGAATATTGTCCCACAGTATCTTATCTTTTACAGATTTATTATGTTTTTTTTATATATATTCTTCAAAGTTTTAGTAAACAAATAGGAAAAAAGACAGGATTTATGTGAATATTTGCCCTATAGATTCTGCAGTACAAGAATAGAAGAGACGAAGCCTTCCTGACTGTGGATGCCTACAGGCGAGCATTTGAGGAGCAGCTACAACGTAACAAGTCCCTGACAGTCCAGTTATCAAACCTTAGCTGTAGCGGGTCTACAGCAAAGTCCAACAAGGCCAGGAGTGCCCTGCGCTGGTTGATTGGCACTCTCAGTGATGAAGGTTGGTCTTCTTGTCCACATGCCTCATACTGGATAATTGGCCTTTAATTTGGGTGTCAGGGTTCTACCACTGGCTGAGTCATAGCAAAATCATCAAAAAAGATACTGGTTAATCTCCCTTTTATGGTGCTTAGAATATAAAGGTAGTTCCAAGACCGGTTGCACCTGTGTTGTGATAATTTGTCTGTGGTATCAGGCTACCTGTTTACACTTTATGTGATGTAGACAGAAGTCCCCAAATGACTGATATACTGTTAGTGGGACATTAAGCAAAGAAGTCTTTGTGGTCCATTGATTGTTTCTTCACTTAACTTTGAGAAGTGTAGACTGTAGTGGGATCACACACAATATGTCCCATTCCTTAAACATTTGTCCTGTCATCTTAAACTTAATGTTTCAAGTATAGCAAAACGTACTCCAGGGTAACTTTCAACACTTCACTGTCAAAAATGGTAGCTTAGGATTATAATCGAGATGAAAGGGGATCATGGTCACTGTTTTTAAAAATGAATAATGAATGTTAATTGTGTATAACACATATATATTCTATAATACACTAAAAAATTAGACAAAAAATAATTGGACATCTGATTTAAAAAAAAAAAGTATTAATAACATATAGTTTCCCTGCTCTTAACAGGAATGCTACAAGGTGATAGAAAACAGAGATAAGCTTATCCAGTCTCTGCAAGCTCCATTGGAATGTTACAGTTTATCTATGCTTATTTCAGATCTTGTTGATGAACCTGATGCTCCATCTGTAGCAGGCCCTGCCATGTCGGATCAGGAGGTCATAGCTTGTTTAACAGAAATGGTTAGGAATGTTGAATTTATACACCACTTCTCATAGTGAAGTCATGCTTGTCATGTCACATCATGGCCTGTCTTACAATCATATTACTTGAAGTTTGGTAACTGTTGTTGATAATGCCTTCACACCTGGATTAATGATTTATCATGATTATACCAATCAGCAGTCAAGTGTAGGCAACTATGTCAAGGAATTTGTAAGAATTATAGCCCCTTTTTTCTGTGTCAAAGCAGTATAGGGGAGTATTAATCACCTTCTGTGATAGTTCTAGTCCTCTTTTATCCCTGTCTGCAAAACTGCATGATATAACATATCAGAGAATCCTTATCTTTTTTTTACTCAGTATATTTTTATTCCCACTTCATGTATTGATCATTTATTCAGATGTTGATAGTTTAAAAGTAGTGAAAAAATATTTTCCCTTTAAATTTATGGTCATATTTTTTTTCTGTTCACAGATTTGTGAAAAGAAGGAAGTGCTTGCTCACCAGAAGTTGGCGTCACAGATCCTGGGGGACCGTGTGAAGGTACTGGAGGAGAAGCTGGGGCAGTATGAGAAGGAGGATGGGGAGGTGTTCAGATCCTAGCACAGGTCATGCCCCCAACATACACCCCCTCATGTTTAGCCATGCATATGACCCACCCCTGCATGTCTCATGACAACCCCTAAACACAACCCATCTTGTCTCTGGACAAGTCTTAGTATCACTCCCTTATGTCTCAGGTCACACCTACTGACACACCTTCTCATGCCTCTGGTCACGCCCCTGACACACCTTCTCATGCCTCTGGTAACGCCCCCTGACACACCTCCTCATGTCTCTGGTCACGTCCCTGACACACCTCCTCATGCCTCTGGTAACGCCCCCTGACACACCTTCTCATGCCTCTGGTCACGCCCCCTGACACACCTCCTCATGCCTCTGGTCACGCCTCCTGACACACCTCCTCATGCCTCTGGTCACGCCCCTGACACACCTCCTCATGCCTCTGGTAACGCCCCCTGACACACCTCCTCATGTCTCTGGTCACGCCTCTCCGGACACTCCTTCTGCACTGACACACACCTTCATGTCTATGGATATGCCTCTTGACAGCTCATTCAGTTTGTACATCATTTGATCAAACTAAAAGTTCACTCATAGAAAATAAATTTTTCAGACTGATCAAGGTCATGTTGATTGTTTTTAAATTATGTAAATAAAAGCATCAAATATTATACATGACTACAATAATTCATCAATGGCTTTTCCTAAATTTTCGTACCTCAAGAAACATCCATATATTATATATACATGCATAGTCTGTAAATACTTCTAATAGAAGTCATATATTATTTTTTATGCATTTGTATATTAATAAATTGAAAATGAAAAAAAAAAAAAAAAAAAAGCATATGACTTTTACGTATGTACTGGCATTATTTTCCCTATTTATTAGTTGCAAAATTTAGTTTTGTTTAGTTTACGGCGGTATAGTGGCATATAAATTTACATGACAAATACATATGAAAGATGAAAACTACAGAGGACATAGTATATACATAAAAGGGTTTCCTTATTAAACCTTTAATCTCAAACGATAACTATTGTATGTTATAAAAATGTTTATGTTTAGTGCTAGTACTTGTTTTGAAGTTAAAGAATTTAAGGTCAATATGAGTTTTTTTTTCTTCAGATATTTAATTGAAAATATTGATTTAACTTACTCCACTTTCGGATTGTATTTTGAATAAGTTATAAATTTTATTAGAAGAACCTTAATTCATAGGGGGAAACTCCACACTTTATTTTTATGTACAATGTGAGAGTGTCTTCTAGTCCAAATCAGTATATTCTGTCAACATAAAATTTAATACTTTTTGATCTGTCAAAATTGATATGAATTTAACGGTATTGTCTACATGGATATGATTCGACTGGCTATGTAATTATGGTGAAAAATAATGAGACTGGATAGACTTTCTATTATCAA
>CM037785.1:6054472-6104472 GCA_021229015.1 Solen grandis
GTACTACCTGGGTTTGCATTATACTTTGCAATAATTGTACAAGTTTTGATATGGAAATGATATCTCTCAATTGTATATTATGCTTTATACACTTCTCATACTGGAATTGCATTAAAATGAAAGTTCCCCATTCAATGATTGTAAGAAATGGGTTCAGTTATACAATGCTTCCTTGCTATAACAACTTTTTCTGAGAAATATTCATATTTAATGTTGCCATGACAATAACTCCAGCACAAAAACAAAACCACAAAGCTTAAAAGGAAAAAAGTTTTTAGAATAACATACATAATTTATAATTCATTATTTCTAGCTATATATGGCTGCCCAATGGAACTGTGTGCTGTGCAGTATGTAGCTGCTATATGCCATCACATTGCCTGTAAAAGCCACCTAGAGGAGATTCATTTTGTTGACAAGAATGAAGCTATCGTCAGACTTGTTGCTGATGTATGTAGAGAAATGTTGGAAACAGGAAAAGAGCCAGAATGGTACAAAAAGTGGAAAAGAGATAAAAAATGGGAGCAAATTACTGGCAAGTACTGTATTCCAATATACCATAATCATAGGTATCATTTTGATATGAAAAAAATATTGAATTATTAATACTCATGTCATGCCATCCAAAATTGACACTAAGTTTTTGAATCAAATTGAGCATAGAGAGACCTTTTCACAGGCAGCTCTATGTTTGATGCAATTAAAATTGTAATGTATGATTTCGATGTAATCTCATATATTTGTTTTAACTTGTGATCAAGTTCTTTTTTTTTCCTTTCATGTATGGTCATAGAAAATATTATTTTCACAAGTGGTGAAGCTATGTCTACTAAGATGAGCAAGGTACATTTCAAGATGGTTGATTTATATTAAAGATCCATTACGTTTTAGCTTTAAACTTCAAGAGAAAAAAATATTTTGCATGTTTCATAATGAGGTTTAATTAACCTCCACAGTCTACACAATGAAATATCAAATGAAAGATTATGGGGAATCCCTCAGAATCATTTATTGATTAGACAGGGCACTATATGCTAATACAATGTGTAGTGAGAAAAGTGGCCGGAGCATGTTCTGAAATATACTGTGCAGTAAATTCACGCAAGTGGTGTTTCAAAAGTAATAACTTGAGCAAAATTTGATATACCAAAGTAGAAGTCCTCAAATTCTGAAATATCCTTTGTATGTAAATCTTATGTATGATGTGAGCTAAATGTAGACCCGGAAAGCTACAACTTAAGATTTTTCTTATTTGTAGATTCTTTATGTAAAAAGGCATTTCTCAAGGTTCTTTTGGGATGAAATTCACATGGTAAATTTTGTGGTGTAAGTGCATTTGGGTTTACCTCAAACAGTTATAAGATACTGGGACATAAAATAAAAACAAAAATATAAAAAATCAGCAACTTTTGAAAATCTTCTTTGACCCTGATTTTCAATTTATCCTTCAGGGTTCATTGTCATCAGTGCTTACCTGTGATACCCGTCTGTATAGAAATTTTAAAAATGGTTCTCTGAAACTGTTACAGGACCAAATAATCATCTCATTGTCCTGTATCAGAATTGCTAAATGAAATATATTTCTTCCAGAAAGGAGGCACACATAATGTTATTTTATCTGATTCTGTGAATAGGAAATAGATCTGCAAGGAGTCAGATGTCAAAGAGTTCTACAACACCCACCATGACACCACCCAGTCTTCCTAGCTACTCTTCATACATGAAGACAAAAGATGGAACTCTAATCACATTGGCTAGCCCTGACCACATTGTGCTCATATACAAATGGGACATTCTGGCTCTGAAAGGTACCTGTAACATGATAGTATGTGGAGTGGATGTGGAGAATCCAAGGAAAGGCAAAATAGCTGGAATACTAGAAAATGTTGGTGGAAAGGGTTACAAGGATGAGAAAGGTCCACTTTTAAGGAAGGCAAAGAAAGGAGATGTTTTTGTGTGTCAAGGTGGCAATACTAGATTTAAGTGGATCTCTCATGCTGTTATGTGGAAAAAAAAAGACTTCTCAAATGATAAGGATCGAAAGGAAAAGGTGAACAAGATGTATGAAGGTATCTTCAAACGAATGAAAGAAAAGAAGTGTAAGGAGCTTGCCTTATCACTCCTGGGCACAGGTATGTTAGAGAAATAAATGCACTGTTACGAACAGGTGATGGTCTGATTGCAAATGACTTTTGTTATTTTCCCTTGAAAAATATGTTTGAAGAATATGTATAGGAGTCACCATGTCTTAAGCCAGTGTGCTGCAAACTTCTCCACAGTTTTTGTGAAATTGTCAGACATACATCACTATTAAGTTTAGATGTGCACAATATGTTTTGTTTCATGAGGCACTGTCAAGATGTTGCTGAGATATGTGCCCTTTGATGCATAGACTATTACTTTATTCCAGGTGTGCATTCAGTATGCAACCATTTGCTTATAGTTGTTATGATTCTGTCTTAGTGCCATAAACCATGATGTTCACGTGAACAATAAGGTATATGCCCTAGCTGACTGTAAGTGAACAGCTGCATACAGTTTGGCATACTGGATGTACTAGGGTAGTACGAGGTAGTGACCCAAACTACTCCCACTGTCTGCCCTTCCATTCTGATAGGTGTTGGTTAAATGGATTAGTCTGTAGAAGCAAAAGGTTTTGGATACAACATGAACTGTTAAATGTACCTGCACGATTAATGTACTCCTTTGTTTTCTTTCAAAATTTGCTGTTCATACTCTTTACTTACATTAACTATTATTACTTACACTTTTGTTGGTGTATTAACAAATGCAGCAATTTTTGATTTACAGTGCAATTTTATGTCAGGGTGATGTAGAATTAACTGTATATGGAACACTCTTAATAATTACAATGTATCTGATTTTTTTTATTACTTCACAACATTTTGATTATGATACTTTTACTGGTATTAGCATTGAAGTTTGGTTAAGTTTACCTGTATAAATATCTGTATTCTATAGAAATGCTAAAAACAAATTACACGGCAAAACAAAAAGTGACAGCTACCCTAGATGGCTGTATAATAGAGGTCAAATGTTCAATAGAATGTCATTTCTGTTAAAATATTATAGAATGTCATTTCCATTAAAATGGAGGTCATAATTATGTATATTAGCATGTCATTTCTGGAAAAATGGAAGTCATAATGTATTATAGAAGGTCTTTTCTAGAAAAATGGAGGTTATTTGTATAATAGAAACACATTTCTGGGAGAAGGAGGCTGGATATACAATAGGAAAACATTCTTGGATTTTTAAACTGGTTGCTTAAAGCAGGTTGGCTACCTAGCCCAGGAACCTGCTAATTGGGTGGTAAAATACTTATATTACTGTATAGTAAATGTTAAACATTTTCCATTACAGGTGATGGAGGGTCAAAAGTTACACGCTTTGCAAATTATTTCACTGAGAATGTGTATTCCTTCTCAAAGGCTAACAAAGATTATAAGTTCACAATTCATGTTGTGAATGCTGATCCAGATAAAATAAATGAATGTGTAGCTACTGTTCAAAGTGAAATTGATTACATTAAAACATTAGAAGCACAAAGGAAAGAGCAGGTAGCAACAGGAGCAGGGCAAAAGACTGGAAGAAAAAGCAACACTGTGTGGTATCTAGAACCTCCAGATAGTGGCAAGCCAAGCCAGAAGAATTGTGTATCAACTGCCAGCATGCAGAACAAGCCTCCCAGTGAATCAGAAGGAGGAGCAAGGCCCAAGTTCAGGAATCCTATACCTGAAAACAAGAAGGCCACTCATGATATTCAAGGTGTTAAAACAGTAGCAAAATCAAGAGTTCTCAAAGAATCTGATTCCAAAGAAAATAATGCTGAATCAAAGACAATACAGGTATGATGTCAGAGCAGTTTGATGACTCAATTAGTTTGTGTGTCACTATGTTCTAACCATAGTTGTAGAAGTTGTGTCTTTTTGTTCAGTATAAAATTCTCTGCTCGCTTATGAAAAAGTGAATTTGCACAGTTACATATCCTAATAAATTTGTATTTCCATTATTAACAGAAATATTCAAGACATTTTAAAATTTAATTTTTGCATAATCCAATATCTGCATTGTGATCATTGTTTTACCTAGTTCATACAACTACCCACACAACAACAACAAAAAGATTAATAACCAAACTTAAAAGTTTCTATAACTGATTTCAGTAAACATTATTTCTATCCTTTTCCAACCATTTTGAGAGCAATGTGCTTCATGTGTTGATTATAGATTAGTTAATTTTGTTCTGCTTGCTTGAACATTTTTGGTATAAGGCTAAATTTAATACTCCAAAACTTTACCCTGAATCTTCATGAATATTAATTAACTGAACTTTAAATGGTATGTGAAACAATGGATTTTTCTTTTCCAAGCAGACTCTGGAGATTCTGAGTTTCAGTTTTGAATGAACAAACATAGGGAAGCTTGATCAGACAACGCCTAAAGGATCCGTGTCTAATCTGTGTCTGCTCTGTTTACCAATGTGTCAAAATGTGTCTATATGAAGTAAAGGGTTAATTCGTTCTCTATGCACAAGTCTCTCTTCAATTACCATTATACAGTAGGTTGCTCTAGATGACATTGATTGTACTCTCTTAAATATATTTCCTGATCTTTCATGGATCTTTCATGTGTTTCAGGTGCACATTCAATATCATTATCCATGGTTCCTTGGTAAGATCAGTACTATGTGCTTTGGTAGGTCTTGAAAAATTCTAGCCCCTGTTGGGGATCAAACTCGCAGCCTTCAGAGTGTCTTAATTGAACATTGCCACAGGACTATGACACCCTCAAACTAGAAATCTCTCAATAGGTTCTTGATATCACAAGTGTTTCATGCCTTTGAAAGTTATCTCTCCTACTGAAACAGTGTGGACCAGGTAAGCTGGGTGTTGCACCTGAGCATGTGAGCACCTGAGAGATCATTGTGGTGTTGGTTTACGGTAGTCATCATTTACTAGCTTCAAAAAGAAATGTGGATCTTTCAGGAATCTGAGAAGGAAGAGGAGGAGGAGAACTGTGTGATCTGTATGGATAAGTTTGACAATCCAAAGACCCTGAAATGTGGACACCGCTTCTGTACTGACTGTATTGATGCTTCCTTTGCACAGAAGGCTGCCTGCCCCATTTGTGGGACAGTGTGTGGAACCATAACAGGTAATGTACAGGATAGCAGTCAGGTTGTGGTTTATCACAGAAGGATCCTTTCAGTCTTAACAAGTGTATTTAAATTACCATACAGTTTATTCAATAGCTACACTTGAGCAATAGGTTTCAGTGGTTGAATTATTTTACACAAAAAGACAAAACACTTGGTTTTGTTTGTGATATTGTTTGTAAGAAGTTGACTTAGCCATGAATGAGAAAGGTGGGGCTGAAATGTTCAAAGCTAAAAACTGAAAGGTTTATTCTGAATGTTGTTCATGAGATAATGACTGGGATGGCATCTGAATACTGGGGTGATCCTCTACCAAGATTGTTTAAATCATTTTGATCTGTTGGGGTGTAACTTTTTGAATTAAAAAAATCAGGTTAGCCATCCATGGCTTTCATGGCTCTTATGTTTTTTGTTTATATTTCCTTCTTTTATGATGAAAATAGGACTATTTTAAAATCATTTTATTCGCCTGTCGAAGACGGGACGTATTATGGATTCACCTGCGGCGGTGGCGTCCAGTGATGATGTCCGCTTTTTAACTCAAATAAGCATGAACCAATCTTAATCATACTGAGTCACAATGTATATGAGCACAATATCTCTGTTCCTTTTGAGAACCAGCCCAATGCCCCTAGACACTCAGGAATTGTGGCCCTTGAATTGTTGAAAAATAGTAAAATTAACAGTGTCCGCTGTCAAACTCGAACAAACATGAACCAATCTTTACCAAACTTGGTCATAATGTATATGGGCACAATATCTTGGTTCCTTTTGATAACCAGCCATATTGTCCCAAACACTCTGGAGTTATGCATATGGGCACAATATCTCAGCCAGGTTTAATAACTGGCTAGGTTGTCCCATACACTCTAGAATAAAGGCCCTTTATTTGACGAAAAAGTGTTAAATGTACAGTGTCTATCAAACATGAACCAATCTTGTCCACACTCAACTTTAATGGGCACAATATTGTAACCTAAATATCTTGAACATTCTAGAGGTATGGCCCTTTAATTGATGAAAAATTGCAAAATGTCTGCTCTCTAACACTGACAATTTTAACCGATCTTTACCAAACTTTGTCACAATGTGTATTGGCACAGTATCAAGTTTGAAAACTAGTCAGAATATCCACTTTAGTGTTATGACCTTTGAATTGATAAAATGGCAGGGCGGGCATATTTTGCGATAACCAGCGCTCTTGTTGAATTTGTGTAACTAAAATGTCAGACAAATATTGCTCTTGTAATTTTGTAATGTGTTAGATTTTGTAGATTGTTAGTACTTATATGGGAGTATAACAATTTGCATAAGTCTTGAAAATGTCTCCATTTGATGAAAAGTTAACTGTCATTACAACAATGGCAAGTCTGTGATACAATATGTTTGTTATTAGGAAACCAACCACCTGGAAGAATTACAATTATCTACCAGAAAGATCAACATTGTGCTGGGTATGATAGCTATGGCAGGATAGACATTACATACAGTTTCCAAGACGGAGTACAAGGGGTAAAGTCTCTCTCTCTCTCTCTCTCTCTCTCTCTCTTACTCTGGAATATTGTACAGTATGCTGATGGTGTTCATAAGAAATATATCTCCCATTCCCTTAATATGTATATAATATATTTTTACACTTAATGCTGAAACTTAAGTTTACTTGTACATCATACATTAATATATTCCTCTTTCACAAGGTGAAGTGGTGGTTACTTATATATAGGAATCACATGCTCTATCCATCCTCTCCCATCACCTCATGTCTTGTTTAATATCTTTAGGAGCCTCTGAGGAAAAGCCATGAAACTTTGTACACATTTTCACTTGCAGAAGTTCTATCAGTTGTGAAAGGCACAACCCTTTCTCTAAATTTGCTCAAGAGTTATGGCCACTTTCTGTTTGTTCTGTTATACAAAATGTTCAATCCTTTTGAGACACGGCAATGAAACTTTGCATTAGAAGGAGGTGTTTCACCAGTGGAAGAAGACTCATTTCTCTTTCAAATGTTTTTCAAGAGTTACGGCCTTTTTATCTCACAACATGCTCATGGTGAACTATTAGGATGGCCCATTGTCCGTGCAACCATTCATCATCAACACTTCCCTATAGACAACATCTCTTTCTAAACTGTTGAATGAATTTTGACTTAACTTAATTGGATTCATCCTTATGAGACCCTCTTTCAGAATTGTTCAAATTGCTTTTATTTGTTGAAAAAATAGGTCACAGGAACTAAAAATAGATTTAAAAAATGCAACTTTGAACATTTTCATCTGCAAAACTGTAGGGCCTACCCAAAATTGGCCCCATTCCCAGGGCCCAATTGACTTTATATAGACTTGTATAGGAAAACTAGAAAAATATACTTGCCAGAAATCACATGGTCATGAGTTTTGATATTTTGTGTATAACTTGACCTAGTGGACCTCTACCATGCAGACCATGCTTTCTTGATAAACATTTGACTAGTTCACAAAATGTGGGCTATATAGGAATCGTGCTTGTTGCATCCGGTTACGTCCCATCACATCTAGTTCAGTCCTGTTACATCCCATCACATCTAGTTTAGTCCTGTTACATCCCATCACATCTAGTTCAGTCCTGTTACATCCCATCACATCTAGTTCAGTCTTGTTACGTCCCATCACATCTAGTTCAGTCCTGTTACGTCCCATCACATCTAGTTCAGTCCTGTTACATCCCATCACATCTAGTTCAGTCCTGTTACGTCCCATCACATCTAGTTCAGTCCTGTTACGTCCCATCCTACACCCACATTACATGAAGAAGTCACCTGTAGTGGTGTTTATAGATTCTGTTGTTGAGTCAGGGTAGCATATTAGGGTTATTAATCACATTCAATTAAAACTTAAATTAAATCAGCCCATTCTTGTTTTATCAAAGTGCCATGGATTGGTGTTCAAGTGACTAACATAACATAGACTGATAGTGACTAACATAACATAGACTGATAGTGACTAATATTACATAGACTGATAGTGACTAACATCGACTGATAGTGACTAATATAGACTGATAGTGACTAACATAAAATAGACTGATAGTGACTAACATAGACTCATAGTGATTAACATAGACTCATAGTGACTAACAGACTCATAGTGACTAACATAACATAAACTGATAGTGACTATCATAAAATAGACTGATAGTGACTAACATAACAAAGACCGATAGTGACTGACATAGACTGATAGTGACTAACATAACGCAGACCGATAGTGACTGACATAGACTGGTAGTGACTAACATAACACAGAATGATAGTGACTATCATAAGATAGACTGATAGTGACTAACATAAACTGATATTCTTAATGTTCGTGGAAAAAACATTGATAATATACTGGTATACAGTGTATGTGCAGTGATGTGTCTTTATGTTTATGGAGGATACTATGAAATAATTGTACTTATTCAATCTTTGCTCTTCAGCCTGATGATCCATCACCAGGGAAACGATACAGAGGTATAACACGTACAGCGTACTTACCGGACAACAAAAAGGGCCGCATTATTTGTGCCTTGTTAAAGGTATCCCCTTTTTGTAATGTTTTAAAACTTGAAATAAAAGAAAAATGAAAAAAAATTGATAGATACAATAATTTTACATAGAAATGAGAAGAGTTTGCTAATTTAATACTGTTCAAAGGAACCTCTTCTAAAGGCTCTGTCTTTCTCTTCTTGTAAGGATGTATTGTTTTATATCTATATCTTTACATAAAAGAAAAATAGAAGAAAGGATAGACACAATCATTTTGAATGAGGGATTTTTACTAATTTGATACTGTCTAAAGGAGATTCTTAGGCATACCTTAGGCTACAGTACAACAATCATATTGCTGAAGATCTAAAAAGATATAATTGGAGCCGTGGAGTCCCACTTTGCGGTGCTCTTGTTATAAAGAACCCAAAACCACTAAGGTGAGATATTCTTCAAGTCATCAGGATATACCTTAAACTACATGAATATCATTTCAGATTGCCTTTGATCGAAAGTTGGTGTTCACAATTGGAAATTCACGAACAACGGGAAAGGAGGGAGTGATCACCTGGAACGACATCCATCACAAAACTGACCCCAAACCAAACAGCCAGTGCGTAATACTAGTGTTGATTGCTCACTTTCTTATGCTCTTCAGAATTTTTGATTGGTTGGTTTGTAAAAAAAATGTGGTGAATAAATATAGAATTTATCAAAAGGTGAGAGGAATGACCTTATGCTCTGATGGATGTTGGGTCAATCCAGGGACTGGACACACATACACAACTTTGTAAAGTAAAATATCCACTTATTGTAAGTGTATGTCCTATTAAACCTATAAGTGTAAGGTTTACTTTAATGTAGTAGTATTTTTTGAACTTCATGAATAAGTTCAATGGTTTCAATTTCAGGGGTATCAGCATTTAAGACATGGGGACATTTAAATTTGTTAACTTTATATTGAATAAAGTCCCTGTCATTGATTTCCTGTACCAATACATTTGTATTTCGAACATGAGAGGTTTTGATCAATATTGCCCAGCCTCCCACAGCAGGGTTTGAACACATGACCTTCAGATCTTGTATCATTGTACCCTAACACTTTACCAAGGTGCCTGTTTTAATTGAACTGTTAAACTGTTGGTGGTATTTTTATCCTTTTACCCATATACAGAACTGCTTCCTTCTTTATAAAAATTTGATGGATATGTGTTTATAAAATCGTGCCAGTCTTTAAGCCCTGGAAATATACATATAATTCTTTTGCCTGACATCTGCAGGTTTGGCTACCCTGACCCTACGTACCTGAGTCGTGTAATGGACGAACTGAAGGCCAAGGGAGTGACAGAGGATGACCTCTCATCAGTAGGGGGTCGTAAGTAAGAGGTGCATATTTCTCCATACTGACTCTGTCTTGAATCCAGGATAAAGGCCTTTCATTAAAACAACAACCAGGATAAAGGCATTTCAACAAATCAACAACCAGGTTAAAAGCCTTTCATTTAACAACATTCAGGATAAAGGCCTTTCAGTAAAACAACAACTAGGATAAAGGCATTTCAGTAAAACAACAACTAGAATAAAGGCTTTTCATTAAAACAACAACCAGGAAAAAGGCGTTTCATAAAACAATAACCAGGATAAAGGCCTTTGGTAAGACAACAGATCACGATGACGGGAATTTTCAATCAGTGTCTTGGTTAATTTTGTCCAATAGTATACGACCCCAGCAGTATTCTGATTCTCTAGATGTATAGGAGATCTGATGTATGCCCTCTCCCACACCAGTGCATCTAATAATTAACTTTTGAGACCAATATAGAGCCAGATCAGCTTGCGAGTGACTCACATACTAATCAGGCCTTTGATTTATGAAACATTTAAATTTAGATTTAAATACTGAAACAAAATTTAAAGAAAATGATAGTCTTACTTTGGAAGAACAAGCAAATATATTTGTGTTATCTTAAACACAAACTTTCACCTCTCTGTCTTGATGAATAGAGTATTATAAAGTTAGTGAGGAGGAAAATAGTAAGCTGAGAAGTTTTGTGAAGCAGGGGCTAGGTGTTTATACTGTTTGTTTCTTTACAGGACCCTTGAGAGTGAGGAATGTCCACTTTTATACCTCTGTTTATTTTTTATTTTCTTACTGTAAAATGTGTATTTTTCATTGACATTTGATTTCATTAAATCTGTGTTTTAATGCAATTTCATGGTACATTAAATTTTGTTTGTTGATAATTTGAGATTTCTACTTATAGTATGATATTTATGCCCCCCTTCGAAGAAGAGGGGGCATATTGCTTTGCACATGTCGGTCGGATCGGTTGGTAGACCAAACCGTTTCCGATCAATAACTTAAGAATGCCTGGGCCTAGGAACTTCAAACTTGGTAAGGAGATTGTCTTGACCAGTAGATGAACCCTATTGTTTTTGGATTCATTAGGTCAAAGGTTAACGTCACAATGACCTTGACTGTCCTTGATTTACTGGGCTTGAATATGAAAATGGTGACCAAACCGTTTCCATCAAAAACTGGAGAATGCCTGGGCCTAGGTACTTCAAACTTGGTATGGAGATTGTGCATGACCAGTAGATGACCCCTATTGATTTTGGGGTAACTAAGTCAAAGGTCAAGGTCATGTGAACTTAGGTGGGAAAACAGTGACCAAACCTAACAGTATCCATTCAATAACTGAGAACGCCTGGGCCTAGGAACTTCAAACTTGGTATGGAGATTGTGCATGACCAGTAGATGACCCTATTGATTTTGGGGTAACTAGGTCAAAGATCAAGGTCACTTTGACATTGAATGCTGAAATAGTTTCTGATCAAAATGGGTTCTGATCAAATCTTTTTCACCAGATTTTTTCAGAATTTTCACCTTTACTGGATGCAATATACAAGGTAAAAATCAAATGAGACATTATTCTTCTTCATTGTCTGCATGCCTTTAACTTAATTTCATGGCGCTAATTGTATTAAAACTCATACATATAATATAGATATATATCTATTATGGCATATGAGGGGGGCATATATGTGTTACAAACATTTCTTTTTTTTTTTTTGTTTGAGGTATATATTCTTAGATGAAGTTATCCATGAAATCATTGAAAATAAGCCCACAAGAACTAATGATTTTCTTGAACTTGTATACCATGATTTAAACTGGCTAGATGGAGTCGTAACAGATTTAAGTGATATTTGTATACTTAGTGTAAATATACTTGACACCAGCTAGAAAGTTCAGCTTGTTTAGAAATTTTCTGTACACTTGTTTTATTTTTTGTAAATTTTTGTCATCATCATTTGTAGATATGACATTGTTTGTCCTTGTGGTAAGAGTGAACACTACAAATTTTTAGCTCACAAGAGCAGAATGTGCTCAAGGTGAGCTATTGTGATCACCCTGCATCTGTCGTCAACACTTTGCTTTAAATGACATCTCCTCGGAAAGCACTTGGTAGAAATGGATGAAACTTGGCTGGAATGATCCTTGGGTTACCCTTCACAAAAGTTGCTTAATAAAGTTAATCCATGCAGAGCTCTGGTTGTACTGGCAACCAACAGAATTTTATTTTAAAAACTTCAAAAATCATCTTCTCTGAGACCAACGGTCAGAATTTAATTTCAATTGGCACAAATGGTCACCTCATAGCTCTGCAAAAAATAAAGATGATCTTTTGAAAAATGAGTCCCCTAGGGGATCAGCTAGTTTCCTCATATACTGTGTATTGAAAATTTCAACAAAAAAAATCTATGGAACCAATTAGCACTACTCAATTTGATCCTTTTAAAAAATAAGGCCTCCAAGGGGTTGAGTAATTTTCTTATGTATTCTGTATAGAAATTTTAGAAATCTTAATGTTTGAAATTTGAATCTAGTTGATGGAACAGTACTCTAGTCTTATTTAATCTGTATAGAAACTTTAGGCTTTTAGTGAAGGTAACCAGGTAAAGTCAAGTGACCTGCATTGTTTTAATTAGGTTGATGATTCTCTGGTGAGCATTCTAGGGCTATGATGGCCCTCTTGTTTATGATCATGCCATGAAAAATCTTATGAAAAATATAATAGTCATAAATTGTACTAAGACATTTATTGCCATGATTTCTTGTTTGAAAACTGTTCACAGCCATGGAGAAATAACAAAGAAATTGTCATGAATTACTTGATGGTATGGCCATTAAACTTCATTGAAATGATTGGCCATGAAAATTCTTTTTATTGTTCATTTTTAAGAAGCATTTTCATTGTATTGAGATGTAATGGTTTTAAATTTAGTTGAGTAAATACATTTTATCAATTAAGTATCTGTTTTTTTATAACCTGTATTAGTTAAAGTTTGCCATATCTAATGATTTCTTTCAGGTTATTTGTTTGTATTTTGTATGGTTATAATACATGTACTGATGATACTTCCTATGTTCAGTTAATCTAATTTAGCTATGAAAGATAAGAGATTTCTGGTTTTATTGCCATTATGATATTGTCATCTGTACTCAGTCAGTGCTGTTAGGGGAGGGGTGTGTTTTTCCCCTTGAGACTGAAAATCATATCTGCCATGGCAATATTGGTATTCACTTTCATGGCCAAAAATGTATTTTCAGTCCATTAAAATGTGGCATTAGAAACTACTGATAAAAATGCCTGTCCCATGAATTGTGTACCTTATTAACCCCTGCGGTACTGAAAGCTTGCCAAGGGGATGGTGTTTTTTTGCTTGTCCAACAGTCTTCCATCCATCCATCAGAATTTTTTCTGTCCAGTGTCATATCTCAAAATTTATATGAGCCAGAATCACAAAACTTCACAGGAATGTTTACCAGCATACAGTGTGGTTTTCATTGATATTCACCCAATATGTACAGGGTTATTGCTTTTTAAATAATTTAAAATAAATAGTAAGATTATTTAAAAATGGTTTTGTTACATCTCTAAAACTATGGGCCATACCCACATAGTTCTTTGTTTTTATTTAAAGGTTAAAGGTGGGGCCATCTAGTGTTGGAACTTGAATGTATGTAATGTATTTATGGACATTTACAGTATTCCACCTTTCTGCCATATTGCAAGTCTTAATTAAGCATATTTCACAGTAAGTTGACTTTAAATCATATCATGTGATTTGCCAACTTTAAAGATGGATATCACTTCTATGAATATGCTTTCAATTCCATTTTTGTGGGGAGTGGTAATTATTAACTCTGTTGTTTTTATGATTTTGACTCTGACAATTGTTGTACATATATTTAATGTGTTAAGTGTGACAGTCCTATTTTAACTGAAAACAAGTCTCCAGTGTTTGTCAAACCCAAATTAAATGTAAATCTTTTAGGTGTATCAAATAAAAATATTAATTAGAGTCCAGCTATAGAAGACCAGCTTATTGTGTATACACTAAATTTTCTGTACTCATGTTTTGTTTATTTTTTTGTTGATTTATATCCTCATCATCTGTAAATATGACACAATCACTTTTATTTAGTGTGTGTTTGTGTGTGATTTTTCCCCTGAATTTAATTTTATTTAAAAAATAAAGTAAAAATAATAAATTGTTATCTCTATTAAATGGCTCTTATATACATTGTTATATAATTAATGAGGCTTAAAGCTGTAAAAAAATACAGTCTAAAGATGAAAGGAAAAGCAGTAACTTATTTTGTAATAAAAAGGGTGTCGTGTGTCTTAATCTTTATTTAATGCTGAGTGAGAAATGTTGGTAAATAAATCTAACATGGTCATTTTGTCCAGACTTACATGAAGGATAATGGTGAAAATAAGTGATAATGGAGAAAGATATAGTGAGGGATAATGGTGAAGGTCATAAACTGATCATATCAGTCTGGCTTGAATGAAAAGTTATTAGAAAGATAAATGACCATGTTACAATAGCTTAAGTTAAACTTAATTGGTGAAAGATTACATTCCTCTCTAAGATAATTTGATGATATGAATGAATGTGTAACTGTTATCCTGTTACCATGGCTTGAGTAAAGGATATTGGATAAGGATAACATGATCCTGTTATCCTGTTACCATGGCTTGAGTAAAGGATATTGGATAAGGATAACATGATCCTGTTATCCTGTTACCATGACTTGTGTAAAAGATAGTGGATAAGGATAACATGATCCTGTTATCCTGTTACCATGACTTGTGTAAAGGATATTGGATAAGGATAACATGATCCTGTTATCCTGTTACCATGACTTGTGTAAAAGATAGTGGATAAGGATCCTGTTTCCGTGACTTGAGAAAAGGATATTCAATATATTGGATAACATGGTCATTTCACACTGGCCTAAATAAAATAAAAATATTTCAGCTTGGTCAGTGTGTGTCTGTTAACAGTAATATTAGGGGGACTAAATCAGATTACTTATATGTCAAAAGCCAGTTTTTTTAGGTTTTCAAGGAAGTTGTCTAAAGGACAAAACTGTTGACAGAGAAAAGGGAATTACAGGATACATTTATATCAATGTTTCTTTTGTTGTTGTTTTTTTGTGTTTTTAGCTCACATGAGCACAACGTGCTCAAGGTGAGCTTTTCTGATCGCCTTTTGTCCGTCGTCCGTGCGTGCGTGCGTCCGGCGTCAACAATTGCTTCAAACAACATCTCCTCCTAAACGGCTTGGCCAATTTGAAAAATATTTTGCAGGAATGTTCCTTGGATGAAGCTCTACTATAGTTGTATAAATGGTTCTGGTCCATCGCATAATTAGGTCACAGGAGCTAAAAATAGATTTTAAAAATGAAAATTTAAAAAATCTTCTTCTCTGAAACCACAAGGCCTAGCCTTTTGATTTTTGGTATGTAGCATGATCTTATGACTGTCTACCAGGATTGTACAAATTATGACCCTGGGGTCAAAATTGGCTCCGCCCCAGGGGTCACTTGATCTCACATAGGCTAATATAGGAAAAAATCTTCTTCTCCGAAACCACAAGGCCTAGCCTTTTGATTTTTGGTATGTAGCATCATCTTATGGGCCACTACCAAGATTGTACAAATCATAGCCCTATGGTGATAAATGACCCCGCACCAGGGGTCACTTGTTTTACATAGAGTTATATAGGAAAATCTTAAAAAATCTTCTTCCATGAATGCATAAGGCCTAGAGCTTAGATATTTGGTATGAAGCATCATCTTATGGGCCACTACCAAGATTGTACAAATCATAGCCCTATGGTGATAAATGACCCGCACCAGGGGTCACTTGTTTTACATAGAGTTATATAGGAAAATCTTAAAAAATCTTCTTCTATGAATCCATAAGGCCTAGAGCTTAGATATTTGGTATGTAGCATCATCTTATGGGCCACTACCAAGATTGTACAAATCATAGCCCTATGGTGATAAATGACCCCACGTTTTTTGGAAAATCTTAAACTTAGATATTTAGTATGTAGCATCATCTTATGGGCCACTACCAAGATTGTACAAATCATAGCCCTATGGTGATAAATGACCCCACACCAAGGGTAACTTGTTTTACATAGAGTTAAATAGGAAAATCTTAAAAATCTTCTTCTATGAATCAATAAGGCCTAGAGCTAAGATTTTTGGTATGTAGTAGCATCTAATGGTTCATTACAAAGATTTTCAAAGTCTTGGCCCTACGGTGATAAATGACCCTGCGCCCAAGTCTTCTCTGAAACCATATGGCCCATTGCTTAGATATTTGGTGTGTAGTATTGTCAGGGGTAAAATGTTTTAGATTAAGTTATATCAGAATCCTTGTCTGTTTAAAAACCTTGACATCAGTTGAAGCAATGGTACTCAGGTGAGCGATTCAGGGCCATCATGGCCCTCTTGTTTTTCTTCAATATAAAATATTTTTATCAATGTGTGTTTTTAGCTCACCTGAGCATAACGTGCTCATGGTGAGCTTTTGTGATTGCCTTTTGTCTGGCGTCCGTTCGTCCATCAGTGCGTCTGGCATCAACAATTTCCTTTAAACAACATCTCCTCCTAAACCGCTGAGTGGATTTTGACCAAACTTCACAGAAATCCTTCAGATCCTTATGATGCCCTCTATCAAGATTGTTCAAATTTTTTTTTGATTGGTTTAAAAAGTAGGTCACAGAAGCTAAAAATAGATTTTAAAAATGCAAACTTTGAAATCTACTTCTGCAAAACTGCAAGGCCTAGAGCTTAGATATTTGGTGTGAAGCATTGTCTAGTAGGTCTTTACCAAGTTTGTTCAAATCATGACACTGGGGTCAAATTTGGCCCCGCCCCAGGGTCACTTGATTTTATATAGGCTTATATAGGAAAAAACTAGAAAAATCTTCTAAAAAAAAACACAAAGCCTTGAGTTTAGATATTTGGTGTGTAGCATTGCCTAGTGGATCTCTACCAAGTTTGTTCAAATCATGGCCCTGGGGTCAAAATTGGCACCGCCCAAGGGGCCTCTTGATTTTACATAGACTTATATGAGAAAAACTAGAAAAATCTTCTTCTAAGAAACAACAAGGCCTGGAGTTTAGATATTTTAGATATTTGGTGTGTATAATTGCCTTTTGACATCTATCAGGTTTGTTCAAATCATGACCCTGGGGTCAAAATTGGCCCCACCCCAGGAGCCACTTGATTTTACATAGACTTATATAAGAAAAACTAGAAAAATCTTCTTGTCAGATACCACAAGGCCTGGAGTTTAGATATTTGGTGACCGTGTGTAACATAGCCTAGTAGGCCTCAACAAATTTTGTTCAAACCATGGCCCTGGGATACCCTTGTCAGGAACCACAAGATCATGGGTTTAGATATTTGGTATGTAACCTGGCCATGTGGACCTGAACCAAGTTTTCAAATCATGGCCCTGGGGTCAAAATTGGTCCCACGCTAGGGTTAACATGGTTTTTGGACCACATGTAAAATTTATGCGTTGAATTAAAATTATATTGCTGTTCTTCTGTATGGATTTTGTATTCAGTATGACTATGTTGTAAAAGGCAATGAAAGCAAAATTTCGCAGGTGAGCGATTCAGGGCCATCTTGGACCTCTTGTTATTTTCTTTCACTCATTGTCATAGAAAATTCAAAATTGCTCTTATAGCCTTGACTTTTGTTTTTTATATCCCCTGCAAACGATATAGAAGTCAGTCTGTCAGTTTGTCCATCTGTTGGTTTGTCGGTCTGTTGGTCTGTCAGTCCATCCCAAAAACTTGTGACGCAAACTACTTCTACATTTCCTATCCGATTCAATTTAAATTTTATGTATGCATTGATAATCAGGTGGAGAGATGTGTGACATAAATTTCAATCGAGTTATCTCAAAGATTACAGAGTTATTGCCCCTTATTTGACTCTAAATATCTTGCGACGCAAACTACTTCTACATTTCTTAACCAATTCGGTTCATATTTTGTGTGTGCATTGATAATCAGGTGGAGAGGTGCATGACATAAATTTCAATTGTCTTATCCTAAGGATTACATAGTTATTGCCCCTGATTCAACTCTAAATATCTTGTGACGCAAACTACTTCTACATTTCTTAACTGATTGGTTTCAAATTTTGTGTGTGCATTGATAATCAGGTGGAGAGGTGCGTGACATAAATTTCAATTGAGTTATTTCAAGGATTACAGAGTTATTTCCCCTGATTCAACTCTGTATCTTGTGATTTGAACTTCTACATTTCTTAATCGATTCAGTTCAACTGAAATGCTACCTGGTCCCATTTTTAGCTCACCTGAGCACAACGTGCTCAAGGTGAGCTTTTCTGATCGCCTTTTGTCCGTCGTCCGTGCGTGCGTGCGTCCGGCGTCAACAATTGCTTCAAACAACATCTCCTCCTAAACGGCTTGGCCAATTTGAAAAATATTTTGCAGGAATGTTCCTTGGATGAAGCTCTACTAAAGTTGGATAAATGGTTCTGGTCCATTGCATAATTAGGTCACAGGAGCTAAAAATAGATTTTAAAAATGCAAACTTTGAAAATCTTCTTCTGCAAAACTGCAAGGCCTAGAGCTTAGATATTTGGTATGTAGCATCATCTTATGGGCCACTACCAAGATTGTACAAATCATAGCCCTATGATGATAAATGACCCCGCACCAGGGGTCACTTGTTTTACATAGAGTAATATAGGAAAATCTTAAAAAGTCTTCTTCTATGAATCCATAAGGCCTAGAGCTTAGATATTTGGTATGAAGCATAATCTTATGGGCCACTACCAAGATTGTACAAATCATAGCCCTATGGTGATAAATGACCCCGCACCAGGGGTCACTTGTTTTACACAGAGTTATATAGGAAAATCTTAAAAAATCTTCTTCTATGAATCCATAAGGCCTAGAGGTTAGATATTTGGTATGTAGCATCATCTTATGGGCCACTACCAAGATTGTACAAATCATAGCCAAATGGTGATAATTGACCCCACACCAGGGGTCACTTGTTTTACATAGAGTTAAATAGGAAAATCTTAAAAAATCATCTTCTATGAATCAATATTATTATTATTATTTACCATATTTCTATAGCACTCTTTTCATACATGAAATATGTTCAAAAGTGCTTTACAATGTAATATAAAACAATAGAAGACTAAAATGCTTATAACAATTAAATTAATTAAAACAAAGTGTTTTGTAATATAATATAAAATGTTTAAAATAATAATTTCAGAGTTAGTGAAATCCAATGAAATTTAAAGATAAAGTAACAACAACCAGTTAAATCCTAGATAGATCTATGCACATATGGAAATAAAATAATAAAATACTTATCGTCCATAATACTGTATAAAATAGTGAGTTTTCAGAGCCTTCTTAAAACTTTGCAAGGTGTTACAGTCTCTGCTGTCAGATGGGAGCGCATTCCATAACTTTGCTGATGCTGACTGGAAACTTCTGTCACCATAACGTGCCGTCCGACATTTAGGCACAACTAACGTCAATGACTTATTTTTCGACCTCAGATTTCTGGACGCTCTGTATATTTCTAACATGTCCACAATGTACGCAGGCGATTGGTCATGGAGCGATTTAAATGTGTGTGTTAGAATTTTGTACTCTACTCTGCATTGCACAGGGAGCCAATGGAGTTCCCGTAACACGGGGGTTATGTGGTCGTACCTGGCTGTCCTCGTAACAATTCTAGCTGCCGTATTTTGAACAGTTTGTAGTTTGTTTAATATCTGCTTTGGAACACCGTACAGGAGAGCATTGCAGTAGTCTATGCGAGATGTAACGAGAGTTTACCAGAGATTTGGTTGCATTCAGTGTTAGATAAGGTCTTATATGGCCAATGTGTCGCAATTGTGCGTAGGAATTCCTACAAACACTATTGACGTGTTGTTCCAGCTTCTTGTTTGAGTCAAGATAAGCGCCCAGATTCCTAACACTTGGTGATTGTTTGATTACAGAGCCATCAACTGTGACAGAAACATTTGAAACTGTTTTTGAGTTGTGCTCCGATGAGAATATGATTAATTCTGTTTTGTCCGTATTTAGCTTTAGCATGTTGTTGTTCATCCATTTCACTATGTCATTCAGACAGTGTTCAATGCGATTGACAGATTCTTCAATTGAAATCGTGTTTAATGGTTTGAACGATAAGTATAATTGCGAATCGTCCGCATAGAAATGGTTGTTTAATTCATGTTTTCTACAAATAGCTCCAACAGGCTTTGTGTACATTGTATAGTTTTTGGGGCCAAGAACAGACCCTTGGGGTACGCTGTACTTCATCAGCATTGGTCCGAGAGTTCACCGTTAATGGCTACTGTCTGATAGCGATCACTGAGGTAGGACCTCATCCATGTAAGTGGTGTCCCTGTGATACCAAAGTGATGTTCTAAGCGAGTAAGAAGCGTCTCGTGGTCAATTGTGTCGAAAGCAGCAGACAGATCTAGCATTACTAGAATAGTTACATTATTTCTGTCCAGTGATTGAAGAATGTCATTTTGAACTTTCAAAAGTGCGGTTTCGGTTGAGTGGAATTTCTGATATGCTGACTGGTTGACTTCATGAAGTTCATTGTTTTTTAGATGATTTTCAATTCGGACATCTACCACTTTCTCCAAGATTTTTGATATAAAAGGCAAATTAGACACAGGCCTGTAATTCTTAAGAACATTTGCATCTAGACTTGGCTTTTTTAGAAGTGGTCTTATTCGTGAGTGTTTGAATGATCGTGGCACATATCCAGATTGTAGGGATGCATTTATGACTTTAGTCATCACAGGTGTAAGATCATCAAGACATTCTTTAAGTAACCATGTTGGGATAGGATCCAATTCACATGATTTACTGGCTAACTTACGGATTATCAATTTCACTTCATCCTCCGATGTTGGTGTAAACTCATCAATAAGGCCTAGAGCTAAGATTTTTGGTATGTAGTAGCATCTAATGGTTCATTACAAAGATTTTCAAAGTCTTGGTCCTACGGTGATAAATGACCCTGCGCCCAAGTCTTCTCTGAAACCATATGGCCCATTGCTTAGATATTTGGTGTGTAGTATTGTCAGGGGTAAAGTGTTTTAGATTAAGTTATATCAGAATCCTTGTCTGTTTAAAAACCTTGACATCAGTTGAAGCAATGGTACTCAGGTGAGCGATTCAGGGCCATCATGACCCTCTTGTTTAATTATCTCCCTTTTTTCTTGTCCCAAACATTACTCGAATATTATACATGGTATTGACTTGAAACTTAAAATGTAAACAGATGGCAATTAGGGGAAGTGCAGTGTCCAAGAACTGTAACTCACTATACAAGACAACAATAACAGACTCTTTATCCACTTTAAATAAAGACTTACTTATTACATACTTACTATCATAACCAGTATACTATGTATACAGGTTCTTATCTATGTTCTGCCTGGAGTCTGGCTTCTCCTGTATCAAACCTTTTTGCAGGGTATTAATCACCTTCAGTGATAGCTCTAGTTTCCTTTTTTTATCACTTATGCTTGGAACAAGAATGGTTAAAATTCCAAATTATTAACATGGTTAATGTTAAAGGTGCCTTGATCCAGTGGTAATGTACCCTACTGCAGATCATATGGTTATGGGTTCGATCCCCATTGGGGGCAAGGATTTTTTCCAGGCACAAAGTACTGATCCAACCTAGGAATAATCATGAGGGATTAGTATAAGGTATAAGGACTTTTTTTCCAATTAATTTAAATGTAATGAGTTTAAACTATTGTTATATTTTTTGCATCAAATCTGTTTGATTGTTTTGTAACATCATAAAGTGTGAACCACATGTATATCTTTATGGTTGATTTGTCTCATACATTTCTTAAAGCAATGGGATAAATGTTGTGTATAGTACCTGTATGTATAGAATAATTGATGGTTGTGAAATACATGTATAGATATTTTGTTTTCTGTTAATACAGGCACAGACTTTGAAAAGAGAAATTGAAATCAATGATTCAAAATGTCTTTCCATATTCAGAATGTTGAATGCTTAATGATTATGTGAGAGAAAAAAAACATGCTTATTTTAATTTAAAGTGTTAAAATATGTTGTCTTGAATTAAAACAACCTATATATGTATAACAAAAACTTTTATTCATGAAAATTATATGGGTTTTTAGCTCACCTGAGCACTTGTGCTCAGGATGAGCTTTTGTGACCGCCTTTTGTCCGTTGTGCGTCATCCGTCGTCAGCAATTGCTTGTGAACACTCTGCATGATATCTTGGATTAGTTCAAAATTGGGTTATGTTAGGTCAAAAACTAGGTCACCAGGTCAAATATTACAAAAACCTTGTGAACACTAGAGGCCAGTTTTAGCCCAGTCTTCATGAAATTATGTTTCAAATGGCAATTATTAAAGGCCTGAAAATTGGTCAGGATGTTTGTCTACATTCATCATTGGATGAGTTCGAAAATGGGTCACATGGATTACCAGCCTTCATTAAACGTGATAAGAATGATACCTGCATGGAATCCCAGATGAGTGCAAATTTAGGTAGGATCAAAATCTAGGTCACTTAGTCGGATGTCAAAACACTTTAGATGCCACATTTTTTGTAATCATGCTTAACACAGCAATCTTACTCAGGGCCATCTTGGCCCTCTTGTTTTTGTTTTGTTTTTTAATAATAAATTATCATATTATGTAGCTCAATGCTATGATAAAGGGATGGCATATCTGTGAATATATTGTAGTATGTACGTATACATGTATAATTACTCAGTTAAGATGAATTCATACACTGGTATTAAGATCACAGCTTTATAACCTGTATATAATTCTGCTAACTTGATAATTACATCTAAAAAAATATTCATGATTCTGAAACTTTATTTACATTTAACTTTGTGTTATTGTGTAACGTATCGTCTGGTACAAATATTTACTTGAACTGTACGCCAGTATTGCCCCACTAGGGCCACTAATTGTATGTGTGGAATATGAGGGTAGTAACTAAGGACCGAATCCAGTCAAATGTGGGTAAAAGAATGGCCTTATAAATCATCTCAGAAAAAAACCCATAGATAATTGTATACTAGATAGTGAGAAATATTAGGTATTTGTCCAATTAGTGGGCTCTGCAGAGTTCATGATGTGATGTTAATTTAACCCTTTCACTCATTTTGATGCACTCAATAGGTACCACATAAAGCCTGATCTGCAGAAAACCACAGTTAAACCGTACCAAATTTAATTATAAAGTCCTCATTTCCAGACTACTGAGGAGCAGCGAACAGCATAAAACCTGATCAGCCTGCGAGTTACTCGCAGGCTGATCTGGTTTTATGCTGTTCGCATAGGTCTTTTCATGGATTAGATGGCCCATTCTTTTTTTGTGATATGATCAGTAATGTAGGTGCCAGTGAAGAAGAAACTATGCTGTTTTTGTTGTCTCTATTACCAGACTTAAATTTTGATCAGTCCTTGCTGAAAAGTCTTTAATTTTTTTAAAATATAAAGAAATTATTAATAACTTTTTTTTTGGTGCTGGGGGGGCTAAAATTTTAATGCTAATTAATAAGATTAGTTTTGAAAGCATACAAAGAAAAAAATGACAAAGTAAAGGATATTTGAATTTTGAGAGAATGTTATATAAATTGCTTTAAGTAGGTAAATAGTGTTCAGTACATCAGTGTTGATTAATATGAAAAGGATAAAAAAATAACATCAATATGCCAGGGTTCTAATATGTCAGATCCTCAGCAGAACATATTCAGTTCATATTTACTAGTTTAATTAGGGCAATATAGTGAAGTTTCACAAGAGGTTGCTTGAGATATTGATATACACAGACGTGGGGGATATACAGGGATCACTTTTCACATTCTGTCCCACCCTACACTCACAATGTAGGATGTTGGTGTTTAAATCATATTTAGTGATAGTTCTAGTTTGGGATGGATTGGGCTTAAAGGTCATTGTCAGTGTTCCTGAATTTACGGTAAGGGGAGCTTGGTTTTTGTTTGAACTAGAAGTTGTTTCTGGGATATTTATCACTTTCAACGATAGCTCTAGTTTAATTTTTTATCCAATGTTTTTATTAGTAACCTGGATTTATTCATGTTATATTACACTCCCTGTTGTATATACATATCCAGAGGTACGTATCTATAAATGGTCAATTCTCTTTTACGTAATATTTTGGAAAAAGCTTGAACACCTAATCACCAAAGCATATAGTTTTACCATATCCTTTATTGTCATTTCAAAATACAATAGCCATTTTTTTTTTTTACATGCTTAGAGATACTGATAACAAATCTTGCAAAGAATTTATTGCTGGTGTGGGGGGGTGCATTTATGTTGTATGGACACATCTAATTTGAATGTGAATTGTTAATTTATGTGCTCTTTTGTTTGTTATTTTGAAAAGTTTAAATACTGATGTTGTTTGCATCTGTTGGATAATTATTTTTATTGAAAACTACAAAGTTGTCAGTATGGGTTTTAAGAATGACTAAATGTCTGTTGTCCATAACTGATTCTTTATGGCTCCAGGATCTTCATTTCTAAAGTAACGTTGATCAAACATGAAATATTGGACATATTGGATATACTGTACCAGTAGCTTAGATTTATTGTCCTTTACATTTAAAACATTGCAATATTTGAATTTGTTAACACTTTAGCATCCACTTTTATATAGCAATCTCAAGTAAACTTGGCTACAATGTAATTTGTCATAATAAAATCAGGAAGTAAAATTATGGCTGATATTGGAACAGATTATCTAGGGAATTATTGCCCCATTTATTCTAAATAAAGAGTAATTGTTATTTTTCACTCAGCCTTTATTTCTTAAGCAATCCTAATAAAGCTATGCCATTATGACTGATTTAACAGTTTTTGCTCTTTAATTATTAAAAATGCTGAAAACATTTTCACTATGTTTCCACACACACTCATCCACATTTATTTAGCAGTCTTAACTTAACATTGTGGCCTTGAAAATAACCATACAATCTTGACCAAGTCCAGTTTTGACTGATGTCAATATGGACTTTTAATATATATTCATATTTTGGTTTCAAAAACAACATGAGAAACCTTTGAAATAATGCTGCACATTGCTGTTAATAACTATGGTACTCGGGTGAGCAAAATACGACCAACTTGGTCCTCTTGTTTCTTCACAGTTCTGTTTCACACAGTTTATAAGATATTTAATTGCTATATTCTTGGTAAGTAAGATTATCTGCTGTACATACATTTGATTCAACAGATCGGATCTAACAGAACATAGGAGTCTGATAAGATATTCTTTTTTTGGCTGTCAAGAGGCAAATCTTGTTTGAATTTTTTCAGAATCCTCATGTTGATGTTAATGCAGATTTTGCACAAGAAACAAATGTCTCCCACATAGAAGACAATTAAACTCACTCTGAATGACATGCTTGTGTGTGTATTTTCATTTTATTCCCAATCCCATTTACTCCCCAGGAAGAACTTTACAAGTATATATATATATATATATATATATATATATATATATATATATATAGGGCATTATTCTGAAAGCTATATCTTGCATAGTTGAGCCCCTTTCTTAGAATTTTGGTCAAAATTGCTTAATAAGTAGAATGTTTTGAAAGCTATGAAAGGTATCAACAGGAAACTTGGAATACTTGATAATCATGACAAAGCGCAGTTGAAAGACAAGAGGCATTATTCTGAAAGCTATATTTTCAGAGTTATGCCCCTTTTTAACAGAGAATTTTGGTCAAAATTGCTGATTTCCGGTAGGTAGAATGATTTGAAAACTATGAAAGTTATCAACATGAAACTTGGAATACTTGATGATCATGACAAGGCACAGTTGTAAGACAAGGGCATTATTCTGAAAGCTGTATCACATGTAAATCTTCTGTCTTGATTATTTTCAGTTATTTTATTCTAGTTATTCATTTTATTGAGAAAATTCCAGAAAGTAGGCCTATTGTGATCAGCTATCGTTGGAGTCGTTTGCAAAAACTTTGGTAAGACTCAAAAAGTAGTTAAGATTTTGACATGAAATGTTAGAGGTACATGTATATAAACCTCCTTCAGAAGAAGTGCATTACACAAGACCTATTGACTAAATAACTTTTGAGTTATTGTCCTTTGTATCACACAAAAATTCTAATGTGACTTGATTTCTCTAGATCTCTTTGAGGAGAAATGCATAACTAAAGAACCATACTTGATAGATGCCCCCATACATAGCTTAATTACCTGTGAGCACAAGTGGTCAAAGTGAGCTATATTGATCACCCATCACCTTTAGTTGTCAACAACTTGCTCTAATTACATCTCCTCAGAAGTCACTGGGTAGCAATTGATGGACTTGGTGATCCTTTGGTGGTCCTTCACAGATTTTGCCAAAATAAACTTTATCTATGCAGAAATCTGGTTTCCATAGCAACCATATTTTGAAGAACTCATTAGGGCCACTGTGTTCTTCTTGTTTTGTTTTTATGTGACCTATTGTGATCACCAAGCTTACAAAAGTTGATCGTTGTAGAACTCCAGTTGCTTTAGCAATGAAAACGATAAAATTTGCTAAATATCTTTTGTGAAAGCAGTGGTCAGAATAAATAAATAACATAAATAGGGGGGAGGCATATTGTTTTTGTAAGAGTTGTCTGCCTGTATGTCTGTCACACATCTGAAAGATAACTCCTCTTCTACCTATGCTATTGAAGTGAAATTCAATTTATAGAAAGAACTTGATCAGAGGAAGTGTCATGCTCAAGGACCAAAACTGGCAATAGTTTGTTGTTTTTTGTTTTTTTAGTTGTCCCCCTTTTTCACATTTTCTTGTCTGGAAGATAACTCTTCTTCTACTGATGTTATTGAAGTGAAATTTCAATTATGGAAAGAAAGTCATGAGAGAAAGTGGCATGCACATAGCTCTGCCCCATGTTCAGTTACCCTTTAAAGTCCATAACGTTAGCGTTTGTATACCTGATGTATCATAGGGTATAGAGTACAAACAGGGAACCAATCCGTAACTGTTATGGTTAACTGAATGCAGGGCTGGTATAAGTAAATTTGGAGTTATCCCCCTTTTTCACATTTTCTTGTCTGGAATGTCTGCCACACATTTTTTTTTTTCAGAAGATACCTCCTTCCTACTTTCCCTTTATCACAGTTTTGTGTCCCTAAGATAACTCCAGTTCTACTCATACTATTAAAATGAAATTTCATTTATGGAAAGAAGTTGATGAGAGGAAGTATCACCTACAAGGTCCTCTGGCCTCAGTACTTTTGGAGTTATACCCTTTTTTCACATTTTCCTGTCCGAAAGATAACTCATCTTCTACTAATGCTTCATCTGTAGAAAGACTTAAAGTAATGCTATTGAAATGAAACTTTAGTTGGAACACCTAAGTCATGTTTGACTTCATCTACATGCTTCGAGTTTTGCATCCAAAGATTTTGGGAAGAGCAGGAGACATCAGTTTTCTTGTGCCAAGTTATTTCAAAACTCAACCATGCACAACAAAATTACAATCCAGTCCTGATTTTAAAGTCAAACAACTTTTGTAACCAATTGACTGGTTCTTGTTTGAGACATATCATCAGGTGCTAGGAATCATTTGTGCCAAGTACATTGTTGTAATTTCAAAACACAGCCATATACAACTAAGTTATAGCCAAACACAATTTTAAAGTCAATTGACTGCTGTGACCTTGACCTTGAAGCTAGCAGCCTGTTTCTTGTTTGCAACACAATGTCTTGTCCTAGGGACCACTTGTGCCAAGGAATTTTAAAACATGACTAAACACAACAAAGATACAGCCCAAAGAGGACTGCTTGCACAAATTTTCAATTAACTGCTGTGACCTTGACCTTGAAGCTAACAACTTGGATCATGTTCATGACACACCATCTGGTCCTAGGAATCATTATTTTTTTGTTATTTCAAAACATGTTCCATCATAACACAGATACATCCAGGATATGATTTAGTGTTGTGACCTTAAAAATATGATTTTTTTAGTGTTTTCTGTAAGTTTGACATTATTTATGTCAATGTAAAGTTTGTAGGAAATTAAATTTTTCCTTGGAAAAGGTATATATATATATATATATATATATATATATATATATATATATTTTATATATATATTCACATTGGCTAGAATTTACTTATTTTTAATAGTTGTATAATACCTAAAGAATTTATATCTATTATTTATACTTTGAAGTAAATTTGGAAGTAAAGGGATGAATAAAGACAGAAAAATCATATATTTTCATATATATATTTATTTTCACATATATATTTGTAAGAGCGTTCAGTTATGGCTGGATAATTCTAATTCTAAAAAGTTTTGGTTATTTTTTATACTAATTTTAAAATATTATTTTTTGTTTTGTTTTACAATTTAAAAAAAAATAGAAAAAGAAATCAAAATAATTTTTTTTATTTTACAGAATTTTTGAATTATCCAACCATATCCAGGCCACACCACGAGGAGGCGCTCTTATCATGGCCCCCCCCCCCCCCCCCCCTGTCTGTCATCATGTCGGTCATGTCACTACATGTTGTGGTAGAGAGCATGGCATCCGTCCTGGCAGAGATGAACATTGCACACAGCACATCCATAGACAGTCTCACGACGCTTCTTCAGGACTCGAGCGTGGTACTTGCACGTCTTCACTTTGCCCTGAAGTCTGGTGTTGATGTGTGCATCCATGTTCTCTGCAACAACATATAGTGGCTGTTCCTCCATCTCTGGCTGTGCAGGCCTCTTCCTCTTGGTGAACCCAGCAATAAGTTCCTTGACCAGCTCCATCCGAAAGTCCAAGTGCGTGAACCTCTTCTTCTTCACCATGCGTGAGGATGTAGCCTTGTAAAGAAGAAAAGCGTTGACGATAGATGCATTCAGGAGAAATCAGAAGATATACCGCCAAGCTTTCTTGCCGTTCCTCCCTACACTGTACTTCATACGGAGCTGGTCATGAAGGTCGACTCCACCCATGAAGCGTTCCCTGAAGGTATCGGAGACAACGTCTATCACGGGTCGGACCTTGAAGAGCTTGTCGTAGCCTGGGTCGCCTCTCTGTGGTTCAGATGCCCTGTCTGCCGCATGGAAGTACTGGAGGATCTTCCGGAATCTGTTGCAGGTCATGGTGCCAATCACTCCAGCATTCCCGAAGAACTTGTCCGCTGACCAGTACAAGTCCAGGCTTGGCAGCTGCTGGATCCCCATCAGGATGTTGATTCCGATGAAGGCTCGCATCTCTGTCAGGGTGACATCTCGCCAGTTTTCATCGGGCCCTTGTCCTGGCTGGTTCATCTTCCAGGCAGCGTAGTTGTTGGTGTACACCACCAACTGGGACATCAGCTGGAGCGGAAACATCAACCAGAAGTACGACAAGGGTGTGGCAGTTGCTTGGTCGAAATCGTCAGGCAGGTTGGGTCCAGGGTTGTCTGTGAATGGTTCAATCTGAAATGAAAAGAAGAAAAACTTTTTCAACTTCATGTTTTTTTTTTCTTATTCATAGCATATAATTTATTTTTCAATGAAAATTAGAAAAAAAAAAAAAAAGGTCTCAGGTTGGTTTTGATCCTGCAACCCTTGGCTTCGTAGACCAACGCACTAACCACTACATCATGAAGGAATGTTGAAAAAATAGTATGTAATTTTATATTATATCACAATCAATTTCTTGTATTCAGTAAATTAAAACGCACCGTCAGTGGTGAAAAGTTACGGCCCCAATCAGAAATGGGTTCCTGATCATCATGATCGGACTCGGAAGAGTCATCAAAGGAAGAAAACTCAGACTCGCTAGTATCAAAATCAAACTCAAAAGCAAAGCTTTCAGAATCAGAGTCAGACATTGTTGTAAATCTAATTACGCAAGATGGTAGATTAGAAATTTTGATGCGATTAGGCAAGTGTTCTCATACGAACTGAATTGATCATTTTTTTCTGACATATTCATAGAAGATCTAAGCTAATTAATATTCATAAATATTGAAATAAGCTTTCACATTGGCAAAAACAACTGACCAATGCAAAACTGTCTGTCCACCTGTGGTTTTATTGCAGGCTAGAGTATCCCTTATCAGCGTCTGCAGACCAGTACTGTCCACGGATTAGCCTTAAGTTACGCATTGTTACGTAATTGACTGGTGATCAGTGGCCAGTAGACCACGCTTGATTTCCGCTCCAATTACTTCAAAGGCCATAAATCGTTTAAAGTTAGCAGAACAGAACAGAACAGAACAAAACTTTTATTCACCCAGGTATTACATTAATACAACATGGGGTTTTACATGGGTTATACACACACATATATATATAATATTTGTTAATAATTTCCGGTCTTATTTAATAAGATTAAGTTCATTTGTAGCATAGATCAATTTGTTAGGCATTTTTCAATTATTTAAAGCAGACATGCTGTGTTCAGAGTGGGGGGATTACATCTTTGAATTTATAAATAAATACAAGAAAGACATTGTTTATTTTCAACACACACACACACACACACACACACACTTAAACCTAGCATGATCAATTTATGTAACGTTATAATGACAACAACAACAAAAAAAAAATAGATAAATACATGTGCTGGCAAATATTAATGTCAACAAAATAACCTTGGGATAAATAATTTCTTTGTTAAGTGTTTTCAGCTATAAAACATAAAACAAGCAGTTATTCCTATTGTATATATACAGTCTCTGCATCATACTTTACACAAATAAAGACAAGTGAACAATAACATTAAAGAGCGACAAAAGCATGCTTTTCTTACAGATTTAGATAGTAACAAATTTGTAAAGTCACTATGATAATAGTTACTTATGAGAGAGAGAGAGAGAGAGAGAGAGTAAAAAAAAAGAAAAAAGAAAAAAAAAAAGAAAAAAAAGAAGGATTGCGTGGCATTATTAATTATTCAATTAGATAATTTATTGCAAAGGAATTTTAATGCATGTAAAGACACAATCATATTTAGAATAATAGATAATTCGTTACTATGTTGCCAAAGAGAGAGAGAGAGAGGAGGGGTGAGTATTCCCCTTCTCTCCCCCTTTCTATATACCTTGCCTGATACGAAAACGAAAGTCGACAAGGTATCATTGTGAGAATGCTTATTGCAATATATCTCAATGACATACATGCATACTACCCCCTTCTTTCCCCCTCTAGTACAACCTTGCCGGGTACGAAATCGTAAGACGGCAAGGTAACAAAAAGCGCATGCGTACGTGATGGTGAGAAATCAGGAAAAAAAGCAAAAAAATAAATGTCAAACAATAATGGGAAACAATGGATTAAAATATTATTATATACAGTTACAAAACAACACAATCAATTATTTTCTCTCATTTGAATAAGGTGTTCCTAAAAATAGATAGCTGTTTGAGGTTATTTTTAAAACGTGCATGAAATAAGCGTGGAAATCGGGGAGCTGTTTATTCCTAGCGAGTGCGGATAGACGGTGTCCAGACAAAACAAAGAGAGCGAAGTGAGGTAAGTGATCTTTTGCTCGTTTCAATTATGTTTCTTATTTTTTTCAGTTTAAGAATAAGAATTTCATTTAACTTGTAATTTTAGATTTTTTAAAAACTTAGTTAGCATGTTACATTTTGTTCAGTGCGAAATAGACATAATGTATAAATGGTTCAGGCTATCTTTTCATCTGAATTTGTTAAAGATAAGTGATGCAAACTTACTTAAATTTCTCAAAACTTTATCAGAATCGGATTGCAAAAGGGTTTTGAATGAAAGATAGTGCCTCTGTATATTGATTTCATCAGGGTCAAGATAAATGTTTCTCTCCCTTTGAAAATAATTACAGTGTAATAAATAGTGTTCCTCAGTGCCAACCTGGCCCGTGTCACATAATGGGCATAATCTATTTTCGAAATTTGTCCCATCATATCTACCAGTTTCAACAGGGAGTGAGTGATTTGCAGTTCTTAGTTTAAAAAGATTTATAAAGTCTCGCTCTTCAAGTTTAATAAGGTAATTTTCCAAATTTATGTTTTCCTTAAATCTAGAATAAATCAAACCTTTATTGGATGTTTGCAACTTCGCGTGCCAGTCTTGTTTGAATTTATCGATTAATGAGGATTTTATTTGTTTATGTACGTTTATATTATTTTTTGGAATTTTTTCCCACAAATCAGGGCGCCCTACAGATATAAGGATGTTTTTTATCTTTTCGATCCACTTAAAATGACAGTCCTTTTGGTTTAACATGTACTTATATATTTGTAAGCTTATCTTTTGATCTTTGCCAAGTAATAAACGGTTCCAGTAAGAAATCATGCGGCTTTCAACTACTACTGATATGGGATATCTACCTAGTTCTCCGTATAAAAAGGATATCGGTGTAGATTGTTTTGCTTTAGTTATTCTTCTAAGAAATTTATTATGTACCTTCTCAATGAGATCGATATTTTCAAATCCAAATATTTCGCTGCCGTAAGTTAAAATTGGTAGAACAGTATGATCAAATAATTTAAGTAATAAGTCTATCGGTAAATGTGCATTATTTGCTCGTGTGAATAAAAGGTGCATTGCCTTTGATGCCTGCTGTGCTACATGCTTACGTGCATTCAAAAAAGAGCCATTATTGAGAAAGTAACGCCCAGGTAGTGGTATTGATTTGTGATTTCAACAATTTGATTTCCAAGTTTGAATTCAAAGTTTCTAGTTTGCCGGGCTCCAAAAACAATTATTTTCGTTTTACTGATATTGATGTTTAAATACCAGGATTTGCAATAATTATGAAAAATATTAAGACTTGACTGAAAATCTGTTTCTGAATCCGAAATCAAAATGGTATCATCTGCGTAAAGTAAGATCAAAAGTTTAAGCCATATTGTGAGATCATGGGGATCTTTAAGCTCAACGCCGATGGAACCATTTTCATTCATATGAGATTGAAGGTCGTTAAGGAAAAGAGAAAAAGGGCAGGGGACAGGTTTTCACCTTGTCTGACACCAATTTCTGATAAAAATGTATGTGATGTTAGGCCATTGTGTTGGACAGACGATTTTATATTTTTATACATATTTGTTATAACATTAAAAATTTTGCCATTAACTGAGTTTTGGAGTAACTTGTACCATAGTCCCGCTCGCCAAACCTTGTCAAACGCTTGTGAGAAATCAATGAAGCAACAAAAAAGTTTTTTCTTTCTTTTTTTCAGAATTTCAATTAAAGAAGACAATGTAAAAATGTGATCTGCGCACGAGTACCCTTTCCGGAAACCAGCCTGATTTTCTTCCAGTATGTGTTGTTCATTCAGGTAAGTAGATAATCTGTCATTCAAGATAGAAGTAAACAACTTGCCTAAACAGCTTAATATGGTAATTGGCCTATAGTTACTTGGATCTTTAGGGTCACCTTTGTTTTTATAAATTGGTATGATAACGCCTTCTAACCATGTATTTGGGATGTAACCAGAATCCATTACAGAGTTGAAAAGGGTGTGGTATAGAGGCAAGAAAATAGTTTTAGTCTCTTTAATATGTTCATTCAGAATATGATCGTAAGGACTAGAAGCTTTTGAATTTTTTAAATGTTTAATGCAGTTTAGAATTTCTGATTCTGAAATAGGAGAATTAAGGTAAGTATTATTGTAAGTATTGTTTGAGTGAGTGTCATTTTCAAATCTTCGGTCATTAATTATGTTTTCATTGATATTTTTGAAATGATCAAAGAATTCATTTATAGTAGGAGACTGTTTGCATTTTTTCTTTGGATTAATATTTTTCAAAAATGACCAATATTTTTTTGGATTTTTCTCATTTAAATTTCTTAATTTAATTTGCTGAGAGAGTCTGTGTTTTTTAATAAAGTAGTTCATTGTTCTTTTTATACTTTTGCTAGAATTTTGCAGTCTTAATTTAGTATCAGGTGTGGGTTTTTTCCTATATTCATCTCTAGCGTTATGATAATTTTTTCTAGCCTGAAAGCATTTAGGGCCAAACCAGGGTTTGTCGTTTGTATTGTTTTTACCGTTAAACATTGATTTCTTTGCAGGGAAAGCTCGTGCTGAGGCATGCTGGAACAAGTCTGACAGCTGGTTCGTAACATGTTCAATTGTTTGAGGATCCGTTGGATTAGAGGTAAGTTGACTAGTGAGCGAGTGCACTTTTTGTAAATCAATGTTTTCAACAAAAGTATTTGCATAATTATTGTCCCATTTTCGGGGAGAGGCATGCGAAGCCCGTGGATTTTCATCAATAAAAGTCATATCTGCAAAGGATAATGTTAAATGGAGGGCATTGTGCCCGTCTGAAAAAAAGAGCGTCCGTTTGTATAACATTAAAATCACTTATATACTCAAAACATTCAACTGATGAGATTATGTAATCGATGACTGATCTATCTCTAAATGTATGACAACCTTTGAATTTATCTTCAAACATTCTTCCATTCAGAATAAATAGGATATTGTTTCTGCAAGATTCTATTAAGCGGAGACCGTGTGTGTTAGTTCTGTTATCCATGGAGTACCTTTCTAGAGGAACGGACAAATTTTCAATTACAGTAAATTTGTTTAGACTAGTTTGGGCTTCTTCATCAATATCAAACAAGTCACAAAGATATGTATCGGCTGGAATATAGTCTTTCAATGTACCTGTTCTACAATTTGTGTCTCCAGCTAATATTAAGTACTTATATGAGGAACATTTTTCAGCAATCTCTAATTCAAAGTCTGATAAATAATCAGAGTTTATGAATTTAGAATTTTCTGGTGGCAGATAAATTGCCCCCAAAACTACATCTTCATCTACTTTGAGAAACTCTTTCTTTATAACAATCCAGAGAATATATTCCGAATTATTTTCACAAACCTCGATATATTGTGCGAGCTTATCAACAATGTAAATTCCAATACCTCCAGATTTACGCTTAAATTTCTGCAGTCTATGTTTTGCTATAAATGTGTACCCAGGAATGTCAACTATATCATTGGAATCAATATGAGTTTCCGAGACACAAAATATGTCATATTTATTGACAAAATCAGTAAAATCTGGGTATTCTATGCGACGTTTCAAACCATTGACATTAAGTGAGCCAATATTTACACATATGTTTTTTGTTTCAGGTGCGACAGAATCCCCCCAAATGTCCTAATTGGACGAGGATCGTGCACAGGGATCTGGAGCAGTGTCCCACGGACGGCTGAAGGATCGAGTGTTTGTGTTTTGTTCTTGCCTGGGGGTATGGCGTACCGGCGGGGACTCCTGGCTGGAGCACGTCCACGAGAACCTCGGGATCGCCCTGGTGACGTCGACTGTCGGCGGGAACGGTGTTTCTCATTACCCTTGCTATAACTGCGCCGTGCATTGGAGTTTTGTTCACGATTTTCACGTGCTTCGGGGGTGTGAGGCTTTGTGTGAACTGCCTTGTCTACTTTGACACGGTCACCTTTTAGGATGAGGCTCCAATCGGGGAACATATCCGCAACCACCTTGCCGTCCTTGATCAGTTTGGCTGGGTAGCTAATGCTGACTTTGCTATTAGGATAGTCATGTCGGAGTTGTTTCACCTCTGGCCATAAAGCCTTCCTGGCATCTGAAATTTCTTTCGGGAAGTCACGATTAATGTTAAATCTAGTGTCTTTCAATAACTTTGCCTTGGAAATAACATATTCGCATCCCTTGTGTTAATGAAATTAACAATAATTGGTCTAACATAACCCCTCTTGAAGCGCCCCAATCTGTGTGCTCTAGATATGTCAGGGCATTGTTGAATATCAAGGTTGTCTTTCAAAAATCTTGACATTACTGCAAAACAATTTTCATATCTGTCCTCAGAAATTCCACCAAAAATGAGGTTATTTCGTCTATGCGGGCCTCGATATCTAGAGATTTATACTCTAATAGGGTCAACCTGTTCATGTTTTCATTCACCTGTTGTTCGATGCCGTGTAACTTATTATGAATAGTTAAGCACTCGTCCACTTTGTGATTCATACAATTCATTTCATTGAATAAAGTTAATAGTTTATCATCTAGTGTCATCTTTTTGTAATCTTCATAATTTGGTGTTTGAAAAAAGTTACTACCTCCACCTTGACTGCCAGTGCTAGTGCGTTGTCTTTTTCGGTCATTGCCCACCTTCGACCTGTCGGGGTTGTCGAAAACATGGCCGCCATTTTCATCTTCCGAGAGCGGGTCGTAACGGTTATATGTCGTCATTGGCGTAACAACAAAAATCTGCCGATCGATCACACTAACAGCTTAATCCCACGTACTTCAAGTCTATCTTGATGACTTTTTTGATTATAAAGAATGATTTTAATGCCTTATATATTTAAAAGGTGTCTTCCCAACTGTCCCACTTTTATATAAAACAGTAAAAATCAAGGTGGGACAGTTGGGAATCATGCTTAATTGGATAACAATAGACTGTCATGGATGAGTGACTATAGTCTTTACCTAAATGGATGGAATATTTCAGTGCAATTATTTGTCTTATTGTCTTATATTATTAAGAGCAATTTGCAATAGTATTTATGGTTAGTAATATATTGCATTAGTATTTATAATAAGTTATATGCTATTAGCAAAATTATTTATAATAAGTATTTATAATACTTATTATGTTTTAGGATGTTGTCAGTATTCTCTCTCTCTCTCTCTGAAATGAAGAAAACAAACTCTTTATGTTTTCATATATTTATTATTTTTATTTCATGTGTCATGAACAAATCAAATAAAGACAGGGCTATATTCGGATGTGGTACAATTTATTGTATTTTGTTTTAATTTGAAAACAAGCATTTCATTTAAACAACTGTGACATTCCACCCTACTGATCTGTTCTATACAGAGTTACTCGTCAAACCGAATCAAATGCGATGCACAATCGGCATACTCCATCACAGTGATTTCTTCAGCCATGTACTTGTGTTTCAGGGCAGACAGTCTCTGTTCAAGTTGTCGGTATTTCCTCCTCTTCTTTTCTCTCACTCCTCCGGCACTGTGCTGAAGAATTTTGATAGCATTGGCAGCTTCAATCCTTTGTATTGTTTCCAAGAACTTGTAAATGTTCGGATGTGACTGTCTCATACTTTTCTTTAGTTTGTTGTGCCAGCCTTCCAAGTTGTTTGTTGTTCTTGGTCCTTCTGTCTCGAAATGGTTCCAGTTGTCCTTGTCTCCCTCAACCCAATGTTCAGTGACATAGTCTGTGAACCTTGAAACATCCACTGGAATCTCTGCATTTTCAGCATCCGTCAGTGCGACAAACCACACATCTTCAACATGTTGTATGGGGACTAGAGGCAGAACTGCAGCTCTTCTTCCTAGTTTCTTAAAGTCCTCATTCTCAGAATACAGTCCAACTAAGCCAAGCTTCTGTATCTTCCGCCAAACACACTGTGTGTAATGAAAAAAACACCCTTTCACATTCACATTTGGAAACACTCTGCGAGCTGCCTGCTTGGTTGCTGCCTCAAAGTCTATCAGGAGTGTGTCTGGTCCCAGTTCCATTCCTATTTCCCTGCATTTCTGTTGAAGATGTTGAAAAAGTCTGCAGTAAATCCTTTCACTTTTTCCAGGCAGAAGGGCAAACACTAACGGATACATGTGTCCATCAATATATCCATGGAGTGTGTAGACCTGGCTGAATATGTCTGGGCACACATAAAATGTTCCGTCTCCATATATGGTTGGGTTCTGTGCCAGATGCTGGAGATTTGTTCTTGTAGCAAAAATCAGCATCCTGTTGTCATTCTCTGCCTCATCAACCAGTAGGAACTGCTCACCAGTGTGCGTTTCAGTCCATTTTCCATCCAAATCTATGTCACTCCTGGACTTTGGTATCCCCGGTCTCAATGCACCTCTTTCCCTGTATAGAGATGACTTGGTGGAGGGGAAGGTTGGTAATCCTTTGCAGACTTGTTCTGCATCTTCGTCCCATTCTCTGTCTCTCAGACTGGATATGACTTCTTCATATATTGACGGAATCGGCGTGGTTTCTTCGCGTGCCCTCTTTCGCATGAGTTGATTTATTTCATGGCGCTTCAGTTCCATGTGTTCGGCTGCATGATTATGGGTATTGGTCACAGAAACTGGAATGTTGTCAGCTGTTGTGATTTTAGCAGAACAGGTTCGGACATGACAGACCCAGTACACCCTTGTTGGTTTTCGGTTTTTGACCTGGTATCTGAATCCATTGTAAACCAGACTATCACCACCACGTTGGTTCTTGACAAACTGCACACTCACTTGTGCATTTGCCATTTTAGCTTATAATTTCAGACGATGTTACTTAGTGAAATTTTACTATCAAATGAAGACATTTACATCAGAATGTAAATATATTGTATCTGATACAGTTCAGTTCATTAATGAGATATCACAGTTTGAAAGTCACAATAAATTGATAACCAAAAATGTTAATTACTTCAAATCAAATTGTTTACCTTAAGTAGTAAACTGCTAGATCAAAGGACTTGTTTGTATTTCTTAATCCAATCACTTAGCAATATATACAGGATAAATGGACTTTAGTTGGACCAATCAATTAACACAATTTAAAGAAAAAAGTAGCAGAGGTGATAATTATCTTAATAAGTTCAAATTATTTTTTATCTTTATCAATTCACATAAGCTTTAAAGCCAGAGATCAAAGGAATGCATGTTTACACTATAAATTACAATTAATTTAGTAACCCTAATTAATGGACCTTAATAAACACATTTTAGAAAGAAATAATACAATATAACTAAAACATGAAATTTTACCTCTTAAAATACAAAATCAAAAAAAAAATCAGAAACAAAATCAGATAATACAACTTCAATTCATTTTAATGTGTTGTAGTTTGAAATAGATTATAATCCCTTATCAAAACACACCCAGCAAGGTGCTAAAAATCTTGAGTGGGACAGTTGGGAAACAAAATATCAAAAAGTGGGACAGTTGGGCATAAACCATTTAAAACATAGTCCAAATTCTACACTGGTGAAAAAAGTACGTCCATTTTTTTGACCGGAAACAGTAAAAAGCGCTTCTGTATTAATCAGGGGGTCATAAAACAATAACGGTTTCTTTTGTACTCTTTTTTGTACCTCATCGATTTAGCACTAAGCCGACAAAAATATATACAGTACCATACCAAACACCTCACAAAATTATTTTAGGTCAAATCACGCTTGACCTTCATGATCTCTATTTTCAGAAAATCTGAATCTGGTTGTTTTATTTTTAGAATGAGAAAAGCCCAGATAATTTGCACGCATACTCTACGTATATAGGAAAAGTATGACGTACGTAAGTGAGATGAACCCCAGCTAACTTTAGGTACAATTTACTAAAAAAACTATTAATAGTAACCCTATTACGATTTTCTGAAAATAACAATGATGAAATCCCATACTTACCGGAAGTAAACATCTGGAAGCCATTTTTTGATGAAAAATGCGAAAATAAAGCGATTTATTTTGACACACGGGGAAATACGGGTCTGTTCAAATGGTCGTAACACGGGAATATACGTATCGATACGGCTACCGATAGACACGGGAATATACGGTCTGTTAGGTAAACGATAGACACGGGAATATACGGATCTGTGTGGTAATGGGTTAATCTTCAAGCTTGTGACGTGGTTCTTTTTTGCCACTCAATGTCTTGTCCTAAGGAGCAAGCCAAGTTATTATTATCTTCAGCATCAACCAGAAATTTTTTATGCAAATAATTCTAAAAATGATTTTATCAACCATCTAGCTGACCCTCTGGAGGCCTCATTTTTCAGGGGATCAATTTCATTTTAGCAATTATGAAAGAGAGCCATGATGTGAACATGTGCACATTCTGACTCTTTCTTTCTACATGGATCAAGTATTTTGGTAACTGTTATGCAGGGCCAACCATGGGTTTCATGAATTTCTACCTAGTGGTTTCAGAGTTGTCTTTTAAAGCAAATTGTTGAAACCCACGACACAGAATAATCAGAAAAAGTTGTGCTCTGGTGAATTAATGAACAGTGATGTATACAATCTCCATATTGCCCTTTGTTTGTTTGTAGGCCATGTCTACTTGAGACAGATATAGTGCTGCCATACTGTAGTGTTAGGCCATAGACCACACCCAGTCACATTATCCTGACACCAGGCCAACAGGCAACTAGTCCTGTAACTACCCTTACATTCTGAGTCCCAAGCAAGGGAGCTATACCAGTACCATTTTAATGACTGGCATGTCACGACCGGGGATCAAATCCTCTACCTCCCAATTCCAGGGCAAATGCTTTAACCACTAGGCCAACTGGACCAGTCATATTGCCTTTTATTCACATACTACTTTTCATTAACCTACTGTATACTTATATAGTTATCAAAGATCCATCTGTTAAAGTCATCTGTTTATGCTACCATAGCAACCAGGAGTTTGATTCAAGAAAAAAAAAAACCAGTACGGGACTTAAAACAATAGATTTTCATAGACAGCCAATGTGCAATTATTTTAGTGCTTGCCAATAAATCAAAACTTTTGCAGTAAAAGGCAAAACAAGAATCAAAGGGTAAACAAAAGCAATAAACAAGTAATCAACATTTCAAAGCAATACCTCAGAAGTGAGGTGGTACTAAAAACCTATCCAAATTTCAATTCTGAAATAGGGGCATATTTATGTCAAAATCCATGCCATAAGTCTTGCCTATAGATGGAGATGATGGTCTTAATTATTCCAGTTTTAATAAGCCAACTAAAGTGATTAGAATGACTCTTCTTATTCTTCGACTAGTTCAGCTAAAAAGGCTGAACATTAGAAAATATTCTCATCGTTGTGTAAACAGTACACATGTATATAATTGAAAGCAGTGGTACATTATGGAGAGTAAATGGGATGGGATATTAATGAAAATACACAAACAATGTCATTCAGAGTGAGTTTAATTGTCTTGTATTGATTGTAATTCTTGGAGAGACATTTGTTCTTTGTGCAACTTCTACTGAATCAACAACACTCTGATGTTCATATGCATCAACATGAGGATTATGAAAAGCCTCTGGACTGCCAAGAAAATCTTATCAGATTACTATCTTCTACTGAATTAAGTTTATGTACAGCAGATAGGTATACTTACCAAGAATACAACAATCTATATATCTTATACATAAAGTAACTCACTGTGTGAAACAGAACTACAAAGAAACAAGAGGACCATGATGGTCATATAAAACTGGGTTATCAGTTAAGTGGCACAAGCTCAACTATCTTTTTTTTCTTTTTCTTTTTGAATGCCTTTCTTTTGATGTTTTAATTAGTAAGAAATGAGCAATAACTTTTGATGTTTTTAATGAGTAAGAAATGAGCAATAACTATCAAATTTCATGTATATATACTTGGCTACAACTAGGTATGTCTTGTTATATTCAAATGTGAGCTATTTTTTGTCATATTGTGTCAATGTCTAATATGAAAGGCAGAAAATTTACATGACCAAATGTCATGTTGGAGTTTCAGTCAGAATGGTGTCTAGCATTTAACTGAATTCCAACCACCCTCTCACTATTTTCACAAATATAAGCTTTTTTAAAGCTGAGCTCATCCATATCAACACAAAATAACAATTCCTTGGTAGAATGTGTTCCTGGTTGTTCTTCATAGTTTTCTTCTAGTTCATCTTCATACATTTTAAGGACACCTTCATGTTTTAAAACTTCATCCTTAAAACCAGAAGCTTTCCAAGTGTCCTTCATGATTTCTGCTGATTTATTTAACTGAAATTTATTAAAGTTCAGTAACATCCATATTGAAAAAATCTCCTTTTTGTTAAATCTATGCTCTTTTATAAAGGGTGTACATTTATGTCTTGAGACTAACGCGTCATAAAACACATGTACATGACAGACATTATTCCTTTTTAAGATGCAACAAAACATGGGACAAAAAACTTCTTCAACTTCTCATTTTGTTTGACAGTAAGAAAGGCATTCACAATGGTCTGTGAGAAGACTTGGGGGTAAGGATGCTGATCTTGTTCTTCTCTTATTGACCATTGAAAGTTAGTTTTAACATCAACAATTTCAGCTCTGGAATTATCAGGACTGACATCCCCAGTTTCCATCCTTGGCTTTTTAGGACTAGGTTCATCATCTTCTATCTCAGATTTTTCCCCTGCGACTGTAACAACCTGCTGAATCCCTCTGTGTCTGATGATCATATCAGCTCTTCCATACCACAAATCCTTGTGACCTGTAACAAATATAACAATGGTAGTGCTGCCAAAGTGTATAATATAACTGTCACATGAGCTATTTAACTGCAAAACTCTTATTAGACTATACTTTTTCTGTTATAAACTTGACTTGACTATTTGAGTTTACCGTCGCTTCGACAGTATTTCAGTCATATAGCGACGTCCAGCTAATTACAGGTGGAGGAAGACCTCAAATGCACGGAGGCATCTGGGTAGAACAACCGACCTACCGTAAGCCAGCTGGAAGGCTTCCTCACATGAAAATCCGAATGACCCTTCCGGGATTCGAACCCATGCGGTGAGGGGCTAAGTGAGCTTTAAAAGTTAGCGACTTTACTCTCTCGGCCACAGAGGCCCCCTTTCTGATATTAATTTTGGTTATTGATTAAACTAGGAAATGTGTCTCTACGAGATTGATGCCATACCAACATACAGTAAGAATTAAGGTAAGAATGCACATTTGTTTCATGATGATTTAAAGTCATTTTCATAGAAAAAAAAGCTTAAAACACAAAGGTAAACTAGGGGCAAAGCAACCAATTATACAATGTTCATCCACTTGTGAATTATATGTCAAAGCCATAAAATTGCATAAATATTAATTTAGAAGTTTATTTCATGATGTACATGTATGCGAAGTGTCATGAAAATATGATGTCATCTTCACAGAAACTAGAAATGTGTCCAGAGGACACAGATGCCCCCACCCGTCGCATTTTCCAAGACAAAGGCCAACACCAAGGTGCGCAAGTTATGTCCTGAGTAATACGTCTATGAAGTTTAGTCTTTATCACAAATACATTGAGAGTTACATGCGTCACAAGCATAAAATTCCATATTTTTCAAAAACAAAGGCCCTTAACTCTGTCAAATTCAACGATGGTTCAATGAAAATACCAAGGTGCACATGTTCATGTCCTGAATAATATATCCATGAAGTTTCAAGTCTCTAGTACATATACTTTCAGAGTCACTTGTGTCACATGCATAAAATTCCATATTTTTCGAAAACAAAGGCCAATAACTCTTGTCAACTTCAACAATGGTTCATTGAAAATACCAAGGTGTGCATGTTCATGTCCTTATTAATATATCCATGAGTTTCAGGTCTATAATACAAATACTTTCAGAGTTACATGCATCACAAGCATAAAATTTCATATTTATTCAAAAACAAAGGCCCATAACTCTGTCAACTTCAACGGCGGTTTGATGAAAATACCCAGGTACACAAGTTTATGTCCTGAACAATATATCCATCAACTTTCAAGTCTGTAGTACAAAAACTTGCAGAGTTATGTGTGTCACAAAGTTTCGGGATAGAAATACAGACGAACAGACAAAGGCAAATCTATATGCCCCCACACACACTGTAAGTAGTTTCTGAAATATTTCTGGGAGAAGAGATATCCAACCCACGTGACGACCTCCACAGCAACCAGAGTTCTGCATGAATCATGATTATTTAATATTTTAGCAAGCAACTTTTGTGAAGGACCACTCAGCGATCATCAATGATAAGTTTGATAAATTTTAGTCCTGCAATTTAAAGCAAATTATTGACAATGGATGATGCAAGATGGATTGTGAACAATGGGAGATCACAGGTGAGCTAAAGATTGTGATCTACAAAGGATTATTGCTCCATTGTATACTTATCAAATGAAGTGCCTCCACTATTTATAGTCCCTATGGATTTCTTGCAGAACGGACATTCAGAGGAATTTAGTCCAGTATGTTTCTCTATAGTAATTTTTGCATCTGGTAATAGAGGCTCAAAAACATGATGAGCAAGTACTCTCTGCATTTTTTCCTTTGGTATATTTTCCTCACTTATCATCTTCGAGAGACAATTCAAATGATTTATTTCTGAAAGAGATAAAAGAGTAACTTACAATATTATTTATAGAACATAGCTATGAATTCTCTAGATTGCTTGTCAATGGATAAATTCTAAGAAGTGTCCGTATTTCTCTTTATTGCACTGAATTACTTATAAAAATCTTGTTAGACAATCTCTGCCAAAATATTTTCAAATATTGAGACTTGTTATTAACATTATTTTTTTTTGCAGATTTTATAGTATAAGTCACAAGGCTTTCCATATATTTTTAGAAAACTTGTTTGTTGAAAAGGGTATCAATTACAGTAACCAGAGATATGGCCTCGGCAACTATGCATGCAGAGTATTTATTAAAAATTAATTAAAAAGGGACGAATAATAATGATAACACATGTATATTACTGTAGATGTGTAGAAGACAATAGACAGTGTGCATCCATACTTTGGGGGTTAAACCTAGGAAAAAAAATGATTTCCATAGATTATGCACATGCCAAACCTTAAGTCCACATCTTCTGTATTACACACAAGTCTAGTCTTCCTTGATTCCTGCATTCAATATTGCTTTGCAAATTAAACGCTACGCTATACAAGGAGAAAGACATCACCTCTGCATGGTAAAACGGACTTGTACCCTTTAAGAAAGTATCTGAAAAATATCCTTAAAGCATCCTATTCACAGGACTGGTGTTCAGTAGAAATAAAAAAAAAATTCTACTCTCCCTTTTAAATCTTGCTGAAGTCTTTGTCTTAGAACTGACAAATCAACTTAGCAAGTATAGAAGTGTAGGCTATATTGCACAGGAATTTCTTCTTTTTTTTTTTTTTTTGGTAAATATGCTTTGATATGGAATTCCAGGCATCTGTAAATGTTATTAAAAATTTTAGCCTGTGATGTGAGAGCATACACAAAGATTGAATGTGATCTGCAGCACATGGAAATAGAAAATTTAAATGTAGGTTTAATAATTCTAATTAAATTCTTCGTCAATAGCATAGGTGAATGAGCTAATTTTATGTCCTAGAGTATGGAGAGAGTGTCTTCCATTCAGAAACACATGGTAGGGGTGTACCCACCAAACATTAAGTTACTTTTTAGTTATAACTTCAGCACTGGTAAGATTTTTAAGAGAACTTGAAATGGCTGCTTAAATAACATTTTACTTGCGCATCAAACATGCTACATTACTTGCAAATTCTGAGTAAATTCCTAAAACTTCCTGAAAATCAGATGTGAAATTTTCAAAAATTCCTGATTTTGAGTCTCAATGAAACCCCTCCTACAGTTTGAATTTTGGTATCAACAACTATGGCTTTAAATGGATCCCATACATCAGCTTGTTGAGAAGTGCATAGATAATCAAAAATGCTTGCAATGGCTTATAAAGTAAACCTTATTGATAAGAGATTTGTGTAAGCGGTCTGTAGCTCAGTTGGTAGATCATTCATCCTATAAGTGAGGGGTCCACGGTTCGAGTGCCTGTCTGGCTGCACATTTTTCTCACCTGGTTACATTTGGGGCCCAATGTGGGCCGTTACAGTAGTTCTCCAGTATATACTGCCTTACGGTTTGTCGGAAACATAGCAATTTGTTCTCTGTACTGTAAATTCGGTAACAAATTCCAAATTGGAGAGGGAGTATGAAACGGCCTATTAGAAACACTAATTGGAGAGAGATTTGTGTAACTTAAGCAGTCCGTCAGATCATTAGGTATCATTTTTTCTAAAGCATTATAGAGAACAGTAATTCTTTACTGGATGAAAGCAACGTATGTTATTATCGCATATATATATATATATATATATATATATGCGATCGAAATGAAAGTCAAATACAACATTTGTTCCGTTCCCCTTCAACAAGTTGCTTTTATTTTCAACGTTTTTCATGAATTTTGCCATTCTTCTAATTTACACAATCACAATGGCGTGCTCTTTTCGTCGTTAAATTTATAAATGGTCCTCGCAGCAGCTGCTGTATCAATCAACACGATATACCTGCATGTATTTTGTAGATCTCGATCTCTCTCTGTCTGTCTGTCTCTCAGCAAACATAATTGGTTACGAAGATAGAATGACAGAAGATAAAAACAGTGATATCCAAAAGCCTTTTTTCCACTAAATCTTTAAAATCTAACAGACTCAACAAATTGTACAGGCAATTCTGACGTAATTCTTGCGGAATCATATATATTTACCCTTTCAAAAGTTATAAAACATCGTATTCATAACATCACTTTATAAGGTCATATATTAGTTCAGATAATTAAATAGTGGTGTGAGTTTCTACGCTATAAAATCCATTGATTACATAATGTTTGTGATGTCTAGAGGAAATCCCCATCGTTGGCCCCCATACTGAACCATCCGCATTTAACCACCTGACCAGCCATTGTCCTGCTATTAATGTGTAGGTCATCCATGGCTGTGTGATAAGCATGTGTTTATTGTACTGTGTATGCAAATTGAATGACACGTTCACTGATTAACAGACATTTGCCGAGTAATACCTAAGGACATGTCGTCTGCCGAGTGATCTAATAACTGAAGAAAAAATAGGCAAATGCAAAAACTTTATATCAGTAAAACTATTCTAGACAGATGCGGTTAAGAAATAGCATAAAAAAATCGACAAGTATAAAATTAGCCACTAAAAACAACCAACTATGTTAAACATTAAAATATAATTGCCATCGAAACATTTTCACTAGAGCCCATGGAAATTACTGATTTAAAAAAATAACTTTGACTAAATCTAATCGGCGAAATTTTTAATTCACTTTTCTCTACATGTATAAAATTTTAAATCTTGAATTAAAAGCGAGCAAATTAACTGCCATGTTGATGAACTTTCAGGTATGAAAAATTGCCGATTTTGTTTTTGAAAACGTTAAAAAGGTAATGCTTTTTTCTTTTTTGTTATAAGCAAAAATTTTTTTAAAAAATGGTATTCTGCAGGGAAGATGAATACCTATCGATAGCCATGTGGGTTGTGTTTCTTAATGTCATCAGCTTTTCTATTTAAGTATTATTTTTACAAAACAATTAAATTCTTCTTAACTAACTCCCCTAAATACATTTTTTTTTTAAATGACACGCGGAAGGGGCCCACACCTTCTGGAACCGTCCGACCCTAAATCGTGCGCCTGAAGTTTTTTTTTCTGAGAATCTGTGTGTGAAGACTGCTTCCAGAAGATCGACAATTAGTCAGTCAAGATTAATAAGTTCGAACCTATTCCTTTCCACATTTTTTTAACGTGAAAATTATTTTTTTTCTAGTCTTAAACATTTTATTTTTCTCAGTCTTAAACCAAACTGTCTTTTACACTGTTGAGTCCAAAACTAATTATTATTCAATGTAATCACTAATTGATAGTATACACAGGTCACTTTTAGGTGGGGGTCCAGGAAACCATTCTTCAATATTTTATGCCAGTTTATGAATGAAAATGCACGATAAACCCTTCTTTCTTAACTGGAAGGAGTAATGCCCTTTCAGTAATATCAGTGTCCCCCCCCCCCCCCCCCGTTATTTTTATTTTATTTCATTTATTTATTTTTTGTTTTGTCGGGGCCTGTAAATACAATTGTAATCAAATATGATTGCACAGCAGTTATTCAATAACATGGCTTTGCGCAGGTAAAAGATAAAATTACATCGCTCAATGCTTAAGGCTCGGTCCCACTTGGCATTTTTTTGCCTCGGGGATGGGATGTACTCCTGGTGGAATGAGCGTCGCGAGTCATGTGGAGACATCGGGAGGCCTCGGGAGAACTGCAAAAATAATTCATTGCTTGCATTGAAATTTTTCCCGATGTGTTCCCGGGAAAATAGACCGGGAAAACATCCGTGGAGAAGCTGCGGGTAAGCATTCACGGAGCTTCCGCGAAATATTTTTTTCCTCCGAGGAATCCCCAATGTTTCTGTGATGTTTCGCCGAAGTATCAGGGGTTCGGCGACCTCTCTGTGACACATTCCCGATCTTGTGGTTGGATCTCAGAATATTTGCAAAAGATTCGGCAAGGGTTGAAAAGCGCACTCAGAAAATTGTTTCTGTTTTGATCAATCTTAGACTGAGACGATCAAAAAGGCCATTGGACATATCTTAGGGCATCCCCTTAAACCCCCCAAAGTCTTCTCTTGACTTTGTCGCTTAATTCCACCATCAAATTCTCATAATATTCATAATCTTCCCCGAGACACCTAGGATGGTTCGCAAGATCCCCTAATATACGGGGATATTCCCCCGATGATGTTTTAAACTCGGTGAAATTCCGGGGCACCTTCGCCGATCATCGGAGAAGGTCCCCCGGTGCTTTTTCGAACATCGGGATTCAAGCCCATTGTACCATAGCCGAAACATCAGTGAACGTTCAACGGACCAATCCCGAAGCCTAATCATTGTCAATTCTCATGGGACTGCTCAGTCTTTTTTGGCTCAAACATCGGTAGAAAAATTTGTCTATTTCCACATCGCCGATGATTTTCCCCCAGTGGGAGCTAGGCATTAGATACATGGCCCATGGCCTTCAAGTTCCAAAAAAAAATAAAAAATATATATATATATAAACTTTCACTTTTATCCCCAGATACCCTTCAAAATGCACCTCCATCATACTAAAAAAAATTCACAGTTTTATGCACAGTTGATTTTAGAAGAGGAAGGTCTGCAATTTATACTGTGTTTATTCTTCACTCAATTATAAAAAGTATGTTAAACAAACATCTGTATTGCTGCTTTATCGACATGAAACGATGATTTGAATTCATATATCTCAATGCGTTATGATTTAGATGGTAAAATGTTACGATTAGTACGCAGCATGTATCAATCAGTTAAATCTTGTGTTAAACATTGTTACAGTTATTCAGATCACTTCAATATTGCAGGAGGCTTTAGACAAAGGTAAGATAATTTCCCTCATAATGTTTTTTAACGTAGAAGACTGAGAACTGTTTTTACAAAATAGAAATTATTGTGGAATTGCTTTACATGATATGTGTCTGATTTTATTGTTATTTGCAGATGGCATAGTTGTTTTGGGGGAAACCCCGGAAGACTTACAACTAGATCGCTTAATTGCTTATACAACTGATGTAATACCTGGGGCTTAGAAGTTAACATAATTAAAACAAAAAATTGTAGTTTTATATATGAAACATTACAAAGTTCAAACTTATCCAGCTGCTTAATACACAAAAAAAAATCCAAATTGTTTATGTTAAGCAAATATATTTCAGAAGCGTTTTTAAAAGCTTAGATATACCTTATTAACAAATATATAGTACATGTTATACATTCATATACATGCACTGTATTCAAGTTGTTACGTTGTGATTCATAGGTATAAAAGTTATGTTTAACAGTCATACACTTTTTTTGGTTATTAATATATTTTATACTATTATAGTTGTCATAGTATTATTGACGAATTGCAACATTACCAATTCAGTTCATCCTTGATATGATGAATGAAAATATATTTTCATTTAGTGTATTAAAATGCCGTTTACTACATTGTATTGTGATGTATATTTTTATTAAACATGTATATGTAACACACACACACAGAGTAATGTTTACGCGTAATTTAAAATCTGTTTTGTTCTGTTCTGTTTTGTTATTCTTCTTTGAGTATGTTTTACAATGAACGGCCACAAAAACGATTAATATGAAATATTTTCTTTTTTAATATATTTTATATTAAAAGAGATTTTTTCCCACTGATAGCGGATGCGTACGGAAATAATGTCTGAAAGGCCAATAAGCGTTATATAGAAATTTAAAAGCATGACTTATTTTCGTTACCTGTGTCAAAATATACAATGCCATG
>CM037785.1:6104572-6154572 GCA_021229015.1 Solen grandis
ATTAGTAGAGGAGTTAAGCACCAAACACAATACTTACATTGATGATGCGGGGGTGACAGTGGCCTTGGTTGACTGCACTGTATGCACTGAGGAAGTCAAAGTACTTATTTCCCTCCACATCCCAAACAAACACACCTGTAAAAGTGATTTATCTACCATTATGACAACACACCTGTGACAGCGTTTTATCTACAATTATGTCAACACACTTGTAACTGTGTTTTATCCACCATTATGATAACACAGCTGCAACAGTCTTAGTTTTATCTACCTCTATGACAACACACTGACAGCATTTTATCTACCATTATGTCAACACACCTGCAACAGTGTTATAACCTACCATTATGACAACACACCTGCAACAGTGTTTTAATCTACCATTATGAGAACACACCTGTGACAGCATTTTATCCACCATTATGACAACACACCTGTGACAGCATTTTTTCTACCATTAGGAGAACACACCCGCAACAGCGTTTCAATCTACCATTATGAGAACACACCTGTGACTTTTTTTTTTTATCTAGCATTATGACAGGCATTTACCACCAGTTCAAATAATGAAATGAGTCATTCAATGGGGAAAATCAGAAAATACTGTTATTCTAGTGGATCAAATTCAAATTTTGAAGGGTATATATTCCTCCGGACTTGAACGTAAATCATCACAATATATGGTATGCATGTATGCACTCAAAATGCATGTACACAACCATAGTCTCACCATGCAAACATTTATGTGCTTATTAATAATCTATCAACAAATTCATCTAGGTAGATTCATCTGCATATCAGCCCTAATCAGATGAAGATGGACAGATTAGAAACTGAACTTGTATTGCATTAGTGAAAAGCAAATAATTATGTCATCCAGTGTACTATCCGCACACAGCATTTGTATACACTATTGCACATTAACCTGATGTCTACACTGATTGCAACAGCTTTCTCCTATTTCAATATTTAAAGATGAAATACTAGATACGTCAATTTAGCTCAAATATCTTGAAACCCTCAGTCTGTAACACATCAGTCACATTTATCATCTATGATGGACCTTCAGTAAAGACACTGTTCAAATGATCCCTTATATTACCTATGGATTATCTACAATACCGTAATCTTATCAACAAGTACGGAATTCCACGGCAAGCGATTCAACTGTTTCTAACATGTTCCAGAAACTGCCTAATTTACATAAATATAAATACAAGACATCTAAAAATAGAAGTTCACGCACCACTTTATCTGGGAGTATTGCTCAACTTTATTGAAATAGTTCCCTGAGGCTGACCTTAAAAAATTCTTTGTTTGGAGTTACCCGACCCACATTTTTTTAGGTGGGTAGGTAGGTAGTTATTTTTTTTTTTTTTTTTAATTTTTTTTTTTTATCTGACACAATAATTATGGAAAATTATACTACTATAGTGAACATACCACATGATTAAAGAAATACTTGGTATATTAAAAAAAATACCATAGAAACTCACCTATAAGACTATTCATCTATAAGACGGAACCCTTTTCTCACTCCCCTAATCTTTGGGTTTATGCTTTGACCCTCTTATAAGACGGGATAAGAAATCCCGAAAGCATCACGAGCAGTATCATTGATTAACATGACCGTTAATTCAGAATAATTTTACATAGTAAAAACTACTATGGATTTTAAACTAATATTGCTGTCTCTCATAAATGTGTTTATGTGACAAATCAAAAACACGATTTAAACAAGTTGTTGTTGTTGTATTGGGATTTACCATCGCTGCGATAGTATTTCAATCATATAGCGACGTCCAGCTAATTACAGGTGGAGGAAGTCCCCGAGTACACAGAGGTACCCGGGTAGAACCACCGACCTACCACAAGCCAGCTGGAAGGCTTCCTCACATGAAAAATCCGAAGTCCCTACCGGGATTTGAACCCACAGCAGTGAGGGGCTGAGAGATTTGTAGTCCATGACTGTAACCGCTCGGCCACGGAGACCCCACGATTTAAACAAGTAATAATATAATTGTAACAGTGAAATGTCACTAAGTCTCCCAAACGAAGTTTCTCCTTAGACAATTATACACGAATGGTTATTGAGAAACTGAGTGGGACCTGACCCCCTTGTGACCAATGTGAACATCAAAGATGTACCATTCAAACCATCTTCTGATCATGAGGAACAAGAATATATATAGTTTATGGGTGGGGATCTCAATGGTTTTTGAAATAAAGGTCAGGGGTGAAACTGACTGGGTGGGACCAGACACCTTTGTGACCCCCCCCCCCCCAGGAACATGAAAGAAGTACCATTCAATCTGTCTCATCATAAGGAACAAGAATATATATATAAGTAAAATTGAGGGGGTGGGGTCTGACCCTTGGTGACCCAGGAACATGAAAGAAGTACCATTTAATCCATCTCATCATGAGGAACAAGAATATATATGGTTTAGAGGTGGGGACCTGAACAGTTTTTCAGATATAATGTTAAAAGTAAAATTGAGGGGGTGGGGTCTGACCCCTTGGTGACCCATGTGAACATAAAAGAAGTACCATTTAATCCATCTCATCATGAGGAACAAAATATAATGGTTTAGGGGTGGGGATCTGAACAGTTTAGATATAGGTAAAGAAATTGAAGGGATGGACCAGACCCTGTACCTCGGGGACACCAAATAGTTTTAATTTTTATTATGAGGAACAAAAAAAAGATATGATTCAAGGTTGAAATTTTGAAATATTTCACCAAAATACATTTTTTTTTTATGCAAAAAAACATCTTTGAGGAGGTGGGGCCTGACCCCCAGGGACCCCCCATTTAAAAAAAATCTTGAAGGCACCACTACACATTGAGGACTGTAATCATATGAAGTTTTGCAGATATGTCGCGCAGTCTCCGAGATATGGCACAAACAAAGTTGCCGGCGTGAGAAAGAAGAAGAAATGAAGGAAAAACAATAAGTCAGTTTGTTTGGGAGACCTAATAATCATTGTGCTTTTCTTACCAGTTTCTTGTACTTATTTCATTCCAAAGTTGTTTTCAGTCATAATCCCAAAATATCTCTCGCATGCATTGGGGGAACAGAGGGCTTATGATGTCACATATTCTTGTCAGCATATAAATTAAGCCTCAGTAAGGTGCAATATGATTCAGGTAAAGGGGAAAAGCAGTGTCAACAGGATGAGTAGATTTGTAGAAGTCTGTGTATTAATTATAGGATGAAAAGCTGTCAATTATCCTGAAAGGAATGCTTGCAAAAGTGTCACCAAATGCACCCCTCTGTGCCCCCTCCACTGATTTCAATTTCATCTTGTGTGACATCCACTCTACACACTGGAAGAAATTAACATACTGCAGTGCTCAGTAAAGTTCAAAGGGCGTGAAACTGACACAAGCCAATGTGCGGTTTCCTTTTGAACTCTGGAACAGCTTATTTGAGATGCTGCTTATCAAAACTTAAAAGAGTTTTGTGTAGCGTTGTTTGAATTTGGATTTACAGCAGCTATACACCTGGACATTGCCTGTTGTGTAAGAGTTCTTTTTTTTCTTTTGCAACTGCTATGTATTATGATATCATGTATAGGATAGAAATACGATTTATCTAGCCAAAAAAAAAAAAATCAGACACCTGAAAGGCAAAAAAAAATAATTTGAGTCGCGGCGATTTTCGTGAGTCGGTCGGGTAACTCCAAACAAAGAATTTTTTAAGGTCAGCCTGATGAAAAACAAATATAATGCAACTAGAAAATACATCAAATTCTCTAAAGAACTGTTGTGGCTTAAACAAATACCTCAACTTTCACAAGGGAATCATGTTACCGTGCACAGGTTAGACATTGGGACACTTGCGAGACACCTGTTGGTTACAAATTTATGATTATGCATGACTTACAGAGATGAGCTGACTACGTGACAGAGCTTGATCGATTCCGGAAATCTTCATGTGAATATTTGACAAATCTTTGTGAAGCTGTAGGAGAATTAATTTCCTAGTCATTTAAGATATCAGTGATTCTATCAACACCAATCAGGCTAATTGCTTGACCTACAGAAGCAATATTTTGCATATTGTCAAATGAAAGATTGAATTTTCATATTTTCACATTATTTTCTGCATTTATTGCATTGATTTTGGGTAGTATTGCAACCTTAAGTAATTAAAACATGAAATTACTCTTAAATACATAGGGTCAGTCAGAAAGGACATGGCCCTATACCACATAACTTTTGCAAACATATTACATGTATGTAACTCTATTTGTTTGTAATCCATCCAAGCAATCTTCCTCTCCCTTAGTTTGAACTTATTTATGTCTATTGAGAAACAAGTTTTTACATCTTCAACTAATCCCTCTCGCTGGTTCTTTGGTTGGACCAGTACTTTGCTTCTGGGATGATCATGAAAAATACTTGCCCAATGCAGGATTCAAACCCACAACTTTTACAATTTAGGAATGAGATCAAAATTGAGTGGACTCATATTCTTTAAATAAAGAGGGAGGAGGACGAATCATACAACACCAGTAGATAGCTGACAATTCCAGCATAAACACTGGATGAAGGATAGTTGTAACACATAATGAGCATTAATCTTCGTTTACCATCTTGCTAATTAATACCTGATGTACAGTTTTAACCCAGCGAAATTCACATTAATGGTCTTGCCAATTGTTAAACTCTTATATTTGTCTGATTGTACTATATCCAAGAACACATTGTGAACCAACATCTTGGACAGTTTTCAGTATTTCAAGTGTGTTGTGCTCTGGTGAGCTAAAGAAGGATTGCAACTTCAATTCCTTGTAGTGGAATGTAAATAAAGCAATTTTTGGTGTCTATATATAAATTTCTCTCACCTTCTCCTTTAATAATTGCGACTTTCATTGGTCCATAATTGTGTGCCCCATATTTGCCCTCCCGTTGGAAGATGACATTAGATTTCTCCCCCCTTACTCCTGGCTGGACAGACGCACAGCGTACAGATGTATGGAGGACGGACGAGAGTGGTTTGGAAAACCTGGACAACATGCCTCACCTCTTGTAGTCTAGCTCTTGCTGGAACAAAAAAGAACAAGAAAATATGCTAATATGATTTTAAACAGAATACAATCTCTACTCTGATTTCTTTAATCCTAGAAGAAATATAGATCTACTAGATATCCTTAAATATTTGTTCTTGGGGCTTCTCATTTTCATCAACTCACATGCTGAATTTAAGCAATTCTCAATGAAACCCCTTTTTGCATTAGTCACCCTGCAGTGATACACTGATATCCACATATGTAATGAAAAGAATGTGTATTGTGGTAAATACAGTGAAGCTCTATTATACATGTAATATCCTCCCGTACCCCAAATCAAGCCATAACCTAAATTTGGCGATTTTTTTTGTTACTCACTTAAATTCTCGCGTGATTTCAGAAGTGAAGGTCAATCATGTTTATGTCCCACCGTTCATTTTTGCAACTTGTTTGATTTTCTTTGCTAAACATGGAGATACAACAGGTAAACAAAAGAATTAGTATATTACTGTGATAAAATTGTGTGTTTTACCTGATGCAATTTTAACATTTACCATCCTTTGGTTTTTTTTTTTTGTTAAAGATATCATTGCTTAAAAAAATTGACAATTGTTGTTTGTCATTTTACTATTTTTACTACTGAGGTCATGCAACATTCTATGTCACACTCCCACCAAAATAAAAACCAGATTTAGGTTACGTTTTCATGTCTATGTAAGAGTTTACAACTGCCATATTTGTTTATATTTAGCAACAGATGAATGACTACAGTGTTTGCTGTTAATCCGAAGTAATTTTTTAAAGAGTTGCAGTAAAATTATAACCAGTATAATTATAGATTACTGTGGTTTGCTTAAAATGCAACTGACATTTGTTCTTGTATCACCGAATTTGGGTTACACCAGGATATACTATAATTGAATTATGCTTAATTTGGGGTCCAAGTGTATATTCCAGATTAATATTATTAAACCAAATTGTAACTCTATAAATGGGCCCTAAGTCAACTAGAAATATGTCTGGGGTCCAGACTGTGTAATTTTGGATTTTGTATTGAGAAATGAAATATACTGTAATGAGTCTTCAGTGATTTTTTTTTTTTTTTCGGCGTAGCTGTATAATTTCGATTTCAACTCGCATCTTAAACCAATCAAATGTACGCTAACAGCGGTAAATAATTCTAAGCTGAATAAAAGGACTCCTGTTATTGGTTAACGCATCGTTATGGACTATAAAATTACTGTAAATAAGGGGTGCAGCTTGTATATATCATTCAGCTTGGTGTTATTACTTTTCTTTTTGATGTAAACATGAAAGTGATTTCAGTAAGTTAAATACAATCCTTTTCCATCAATTGAGGAATGCTACTTTGTGAAAATGATTTAAAACAACAAAAAAGAATCCACCGTGTTATGACATGAAACCCCTTAATTACTATGTATATTGAATTCTTCCAGCCTGCCGAGATGCTCTCATTGAAAATTAATTCGCCAAAACCAAAACAACTAATAACGCTTTTATATCATAATTGTCATATGCAATAATGATATGAACAAATATCAAACAAGCCTATTTACAGATATAATTTTTTGTATTACGTCTATAAATAAGTATATTTCATAGAAAAAATACTGAACTATTTCTAGAGCGTACTAAATTTGTTGTGCGTCGGTCTTTCGCGCGCTTTTCCTCGGAATGTTCTAGAAGTCCTTTATCAATGAATCTATGCTTTAAGGTGCTGATCATTAATGTATATGCCTGTATAAACTATTTTGATACAGTTTACAACTGATAAAATCAGACCTGAACAAGCTTTTGTCAGTAAGAAATAAAATAAAGGTGAAGAAAAAATTGTATGTCCTAACTACAACGAGCAGATAACTGCTCATTACATGATCAGCCTGGAACTAAATTAGGTTTTATGCAGCGGATTATCATAGATTTTTTATAGTTCATAGGATAATTTGATTTTAAATAAGAACATTTGGAGGTACTCTGAAATATTTGTTATATCAAATCATTTCATATTCTGATTTTAATCATTTTACAATTTTTTATGGTGCAGGTAAGCCTGTTTACGATAATGGTCAGTCGTGTCTTTTGTATAATAGTCTAGTCATTCTTTACTGTACATTTTGTTTTGAATATATATAGACATTATTTTAAAATTGTACTTTTTTTTTGCTACATTCCTGTTGTTGTACACATCTCGTGGACTATTTTCTTATTTGCAAAATAAACCTTGTTAAAAACATTGCCATTCATCATTGTTCACTACCAAAATTAGACATGTTTTTTACAATTATTTACAACAATGCTTTTATAACCTATCATAACATTAGAGTCTTTGAAATGTGTTTTGCATATATTTCCATTTATAAGTTTCTTAATTAAAGTATATTTATGCATGAATGAAAATCTCGTTTTTCTTTCATCCTACGCCGAATATCTTTTTTAAAGATATTTCTTGTTTGTGAATATACTACCTTTTACGGGTGGTTTCCCCTTGCCAAAAAAACCTGACATTTTTCCCAAATTAACTACCTATTTTCCCCATAAATGTATACTTTTTCTCAAAAGAAATAATTCATGGAATTTTAATGAATTTGTGTTATTCTTATAATTCAAATGTTGATTTGAAACTTTCTTGGATATATACCACCTATAATTAGATAATTTTATTGTTAATTTAAAAACATTTTCATTATTATCTTTTAAATTTGCTTAATTATTTTTATTTATAAAGCTTGTTTTCCAAAAAAGAAAGCCACAGGTGGTAAAAAAATCACTGGCTTTCACTATATAGATCTATGAAGGAGGAAATATATAGCAAAAGGCCATGAGGTGGTTATTTATGCAACATACAATAATTCTGAGGAATTAAGAAATTTTCATTAAACAGTAAACCCAGATTAAAAATGAAGTTGTTGGGACCAAGAACTGTGAGCTAGGGTTCAAACCAGAGACCTCAAAATTGCTGACAGGTTGAGTACATATTCTGCTAATCAACATTAATACAGGCATATATAACAAACCTATTGCATCATTTTCAGTTCTACATCTTTTTTTTCTTTTTAGAGATGAACTGTATAATATTTCCACACTATATATCATGAATTTCACAATATATATTTATAATTTCAAATATTTATAAATAAAATTAATGAAAACAATATCAGCTCTTGCCAATTAAAGTAAAACATTTAAGTGTAAACAATAAAAATATTTATAGTTCTATATTTAAAGAATATACATTTAAATCTCTATTCTAACCAAATTCAGGGTCTCTATATATACACAGTATTAAAGGGACCCTGCCAAATTTTAACTATTCAAAAATGCTTACTTGTCAAGTTCCAGATTCAGATAGACTGTGAATGCTTACTTAATATTACATCATCACATCTAATGTGTACTCCATGGTCTACCATCAAAAATGAAAACATTGCTGCTGTAAATCATACATGAATTTAACATTGCAGTGTAATCATGCATTTTGAAAATGACATAAAGTAAGTTAAGATTAGTTGCAAAGAAGAATACAAAAGATCATGGTACAGTACCTATTCAAGTAGTATTGTACTGTACTGTACTGCACTCTGCAACTTAATTGAATGCAGGTATCCAATTAACGTGTATCACAAGGCAGTGTTACAACACAAAAAACTTTTTAGTTGGATCTCACTTCGATTTATGTACCTTCCTGTTAATTCTTAATCACTGACAGTCAAAAATAGGAACCGAATCAACCAAATTCATCAGACGACAGGCAATGGAAACTAACACAATCCGCGTGGCTCACGAATCAATATGTCACACTACACTAAAAGTTTACTTGACGCTTATAAATGCTTTATTTTCCTCTGGCTTTGATATAAAATGCGTCGTTTCATGCAATATACAAATTCATTTCCCGTTTTAACTCATACATTCATAGATATATTTACAGCTTCTGTCTTAGAATATTTTTTTGGAAATGAATTTAAGAAAAAAATCATTTAACAGTTTAAACACAGATTGGTGTTTATAAAGACCGTTTATATTATGAATTCTTTATCTAGCATAGCTGAAATATAAATTTGCATTTGCTTTTCTTATGATTAGATTAGAACAGTCCTAAATCAAATCGTATTAACCAGTTAAAATATCTAATAGATAACCAAACATAAGATTTTGTAACTTGGAATGTATCCATAAAAAATCAATTTTTTTATCTTTTGAATATAAAAACATCACAATCAGTACTGGAATTACACCAATGCTTAGCACTAAGGCCATCATTTTTTTAACTTTATTTACGGGATCCGATTTTTTTTCTTCAAAAAATACATAAGGTGTGTGTGTGGGGGGGGGGGGGGGGGGCAAATAAAAATAAAAATCAGAAAAAGTGTGTACCTGTACAAAAATAGCATGTCGCGCTGAGCAGCTTATTGGTGGGACTAAAAAGCACGTAACTTTCTAAGAAATAACTAACGTTATAAGCAAATTACAAATTACTTTTACAACACCCTGCGAGGATATTTCTGTGACCTTTTTTTCTCTTTTGCTCTAAATTTCCAAGGACGGCGGATTAATTAAAAATAAAACATGTCATGATCTCTTTTATTTTTATTTCACTTTTACATTCTGTTTTACTTAAGATGACATAAATTATAACCTTTATAACTAGCAGTAACGTTATTTGTTAAGAAATGAAATATTTGGATTTATATATTCGAGAAACAAAAATGACGGATTTCTCCTCTGTATATCTATCTATAAGTATCAGGGCTAGGAATCAATACTGCGTCTACCATTCATTTTGTAAACAAAAACCGCCATATTTAATAGAAAAAGGTATATTTTTGTTCATTACTGTGTCTGAGGGAATCGCATGATAACGAGATACACTTGAACACGCTACGAATTTTTCCGCTTTATATGGTGTATACAACTTGAAAATCCATTTTGAAAAACATAGCGAACTGAAAATTCGAAGTGAAGTGTAGACTTGACTTGAATATTTGAGTTTACCGTCGTTTCGACAGTATTTCCGTCATATAGCGACGTCCAGCTAATTACAGGTGTAGGAAGACCCCGAATGCAACGGAGGAATTGCTGTATCCAGCGTTTTCACCCTTAAACTGTATAAATACTCGAGTTTTTTTCTCTAAATTTAAGTTACCAAATACATTTTCACGTCATGAGACAATGTCCCATTTGAAGCCGAAAATTAGTTTTCAATAAAACAATGATTTTTACAAAATGATAAGATGCAGTTGCATTTAAATATGGTACGACGCAGTTGTCTTTTTGTTGCAGCCTTTTCAAAGGGTTTCGTTCGACAATATGTGCATATTTTACCAGCCCTTTCGAACGATTTCTTGTCTTCGATGATAATTAACGTGCACGCAGTTTCTTATACTTTTCTATTGCATTGCAGTACTCACTTGTATATCTGAGGACCACATCGTGCTTATTCATTAGAGCTACTTTTCAGTTAAAACCCGCCTTAAGGTACTGCGGATTCATTTTCTTTTTTAACTATATCATAAGAATATGATTTGATATTTAAAACATAAACTTGAAGTAAACGTGACCACGGCAATTGTACAAAAGGGGAAGCTTTGGTGGTTCAAATATGACTGTTGGGCTAGCCAAGCGAACAAAAACGACAATGCATTCTAAAAGATCATCATAAATTTTAGCCAACCTGAGCACATGTGCTCAGGATGAGCTATTAGGATCGTTGAATGTCCGTCGTCCGTCCGTCGTTCGTCCGTCGTCCACAATTAGTTTGTTTACACTCTAGCATCTTCATTTCTTAAGCAATCATCTTCAAACTTTATGGCAAAGTTTATGACCATAATCTCTCAGTCAAGTTCGATTTTGGCTGATATCAGCCGATTAGGTCAAGAGTTATGCCCCTTTTAATATAAATAAAATGCCAGATTTCACTTCGTTTACACTCTAGGGTCTTCATTTCTTGAACAATCATCTTCAAACTTTATGACAATGTTTATGTACATAATTTCTTGATAATATTCGATTATGGCGTATATTGGCTAATTAGGTCAGGAGTTATGCCCCCTTTAATATAAATAAATGCCAGATTTCAATTTGTTTACATTAAAGCATCTTCATTTCGTAAGCAGTCATTTTCAAACTTTATGAAAATATTAATTTTGTGACTATAACTTATTGTTCTAGTTCGATTATGGCTGATAGCGGCCAATTAGTTTAAATGTTATGCCCCTTTTAATATAAAAAATGCCAGATTTCACTTTGTTTACACTCTAGCGTTTTCATTTCTTGAACAATCATCTCCAAACTTTATGACAATGTTTATGACCTTAATCTCTCGATCAAGTTTGATTATAGCTGATGTCAGCGTATTAGGTCAGGAGTTATGCCCTCTTTAATGTAAAAAAAGAAGAAGCCAGATTTCACTTTGTTTACTCTCCAGCATCTTCATTTCTTCAGCATTGCAGCTAATGAAGGCAATGTTTCTCGATTGTGCGACTTTAGGGCCATCTTGGCTCTCTTGTTACAAGAAACTGTCTGTTCCTTTTCTCGTTCCCTCAAGACAGTTTCTCGTTCCCACAAGATAGTTTCTCGTTCCCTCAAAATAGCTATCTCGGTCCGACAATTTCAACAAGATAACGCAATCTCTCGAGAGTTCGGGTTTTCGTTACAGCTCTAATTCTACTTCGCAAAACGTGCTGACTGGAATTTTATGTATCATGGACACTATTTGGTATCAACTTCAAGGGCGTAGCGCCCATTACGCACAATACGCACGTGCGTAACAAAATTTCATGACCAAACCATCTTTTTCAGAACTTGAACGAATATAGGCCTAGGCTATATTTGTTCCAGTTCACAGAATAATTAATTTTGCAATTCGAGATTTCCTGGCGACTAAAGGGCTCTAACAATTGGAATCTTTCTACCTCTAAGATTCCAGCAGGTGGATGGCTTTGATCCCATGCGCTGCATTGCAACGCGTGTGATTAACCAAAATCAGCTGCTTGTAAAGCACGTTATCAATTCAATTCAATTCAATTCAATAGTTTTATTTGCTAATTGGCCACCGGCCCTTGCAAAAAAAAACCCCAAACAACATACATACAATGTGTACATAAGAAAATGACAAAATATATGCAATTATTCATATAGATCTAATAATGTCATTGAACAACAAATATATAACCAGGTACATGTGTTAATACATCCACTAAATATATCATATCATTGTTCCGGTAAACTTAACAAGCCTGCCCAGGAAAGATGCACAAACTGTCCGCCGCGAAATGACTGAAATATTATCGAAAGCGGCGTAGAAACCCATTAAAACAAAACAAATAAACGATATTTCCTGTGATTTAAATTTTGTCACACATGAGTAATCTAAAAACTTTGAACCGAATCAGTAAAACGTATAGTCTGGGTTCCCTCCCCCTTTACTCCGCTACTCTACGCAAAGGTAAATAATCGTAGTTATATTTAGGCAGGGAACCAGACTATAAAACGTATCGCTTACTATGAATGACGACATAGAAAGCTATATAGTGACGTCATTGTTCTGCAATTATGAAATTTTGCTGATGTCATAGCCAGCGAAACGTGCAGCGCAGTCTCTTCAGTCAAGTAGCCCTTCGACATTTACAGCGCAGTCTCTTCAGTCAAGTAGCCCTTCGACATTTAATTTAAGTATTTAAAATTAAATAGATCAATTGAACAATTTTAAAAAATATGTCTATAAATTAGCTTCAGCAGATTAAGATCTCGCATATATCTAGATTCTGGAATATACTATAATAGATCTATTCTATATTATACTGAGTACCGGGCGTGATTCTGGTTTTTCAACAACTGACAACAATTATTAAAAATTTAGGCTTCACCTACGCCTTTTTAATATTTTCATCTAAACCTGTTATATAAACTGCTGTAACTAGCATAGGTCTATTTCGACAATGAAGAGACAAATACACCAAATACCTGGTCAAGCCACACTGTTCAAACTCCTGAAAAATGACACATCCAGTGAGACAGATGAATCGGGAGTGAGAACAGAAATAGTCGTACGGAGACTAGATCTGGGTCTGAAACATCAAAATGTGAAAATCTCCAATCCAAACTCTCAAACAATCATGATTCTGTTAAATCAACAAAATTTAATGTTCCTGAAACAAGTCCCAGTCCTGTTGGGCCACGCTTCCTAGATATAGGAAACCTAGATCTCAAAAACAGACTACGTATGTCTGACTCACAGAAATATTCCGTGCTTAGTACAAGATTTGAACCATCGAGAGGCTGGGTAGCGCCTTTGAGGGAGTGTGGCAAAAAGACCAGACGTGTTCCCGATTTTGTGTTCGACTCGGAACAGTTTTCTTTTTTAAGATACAGCCTTGCGTTGGACGGTGTTTTTTGTGCGCCTTGCCATGTTTTCAACAATGCTGAAAATGTTCTAGTTGCCCGGCCACTTACTGACTGGAGCAACGCAAAAAAGGTCATTGGTGGTCACAAAAATTGGCGAGATCACTTGAACGCATTAACAAAGGCCGACCATTTTGTCCGAATATGTAGCAACGAGGAGAAGAATGTTGTTGAGTTTGGGTCAGCTGCCTACAGAAACACCGTTCATAGAAACAGACAGGCATTAACTTCAATTATTGAAGCCATAATTCTCTGTGGTCGCCAGAATATAGCCCTCCGCGGAAAAACCGACGAAAAAAGCAACATGCGAGCATTGCTCAACTACCGCGCAAAAGCTGATAGTGTACTTCAAGAGCATATTGCGTCTGCCCCCAGTCATGCTACATACATGAGACCTCAAATTCAAAACGAATTCATATCACTCTGCGGACAACAAATTTCTGAAACAATTATTCAGCGATGCAAAAACGCAAAATATTTTACGATTATGGCCGATGAATCTGCAGATATAAGCGACACAGAACAATTTGCATTCTGCATACGTTACGTTGATCAGGAAAGTTCGGGCTTGCACGTCGTTCGTGAGGAGTTCTTGTCATTCGTTGCAACCGAAAGCACAACTGGTGAGGCGTTGCACGGTCTTTCTGCTTGATGAGAACAGAAAGCACAACCTCGACCCAAATTCTATCGTCGGCCAAGGTTACGATGGTGCAGGAAACATGTCTGGCAAAATCCGTGGCGTGCAGGCAAGATTTGCCGAGGTGTTTCCCAACGCAAAATACGTGCACAGTCGTAATCATCGTCTGAACCTAGCCATTTGCCATGCATGCAGAGTTGCCAATGTTCAATCGATGTTTACTACAGTTTGGGATATCTTGTTCTTTTCGACAAGTTCACCGAAACGTCTTGCCATTTACAGACAACACAGTAACAATGGTGAAAAACTACGGAAACTGTGTCCAACCAGATGGTCCCAGCATTCCGAAAGCGTTTCTGCTTTCTTCAGAAACTTTTCGGTCATTTCGGACACTCTGACAGATCTGCAGGTCGGAATGGACACCAAGACAATGTCCACTGCGTCGTCTCCTCAAAAAGCAATTCTGTCTTTCGACTTTGTCGTTGCTCTCTGTGTTGTCAGTGGCCCACTTGATCTTCTGACCCCTCTATCAGATTATATGCAAGCCCCCAATTGTGATCTTGTTAAAGCATCAGAACATGCACTCTTACTACATGGGCTACTCCGAGAGAAGAGAGGTAGTCTGGAATATTTTCAACAAATCTGGCAGAAATCTGTCGATCTTGCCGAACAGCAACATATTCCAGTTAACCGTCCTAGGGTAGCTGCTAGGCAGATCCACAGAAACAACATTGCTGCCGATACTGTGGAAGAGTACTGGAGGCTGAATTTGTACCTCCCATTCATGGACCACCTTCTCACTCAAGTAGAAGACTGGATCTGGAAGCAGCCTTCACACACAGACTTCCCAGATAAAAAAAATCAGGCGTACGTTTTAGGGTCGGGCGGTTGCAGAAGGTTTGGGCCCCTTCTGCATGTCGAATTTTGGTACATTTTTTTTCTAAATGTTAAATCAGTGACAAAACAAACAATATTCAGTAATAAATGATGTTAATATTCAATATAAAATCTTTAATATCCGTTTTATTTCGCACATAAATTGTGTTTTCTGTGCATTCGTATTTCGTATTCATCGACTTATCAGTAACATTGCTCAATGACTGATTACCTGGATTTGATTTGAATTAGTGATCATGCATTATCTACATATACATTTTCCCAAAATATGGATTGTCCCAAAATACGGCAGATTGAAATTTTCAAATTCTTTCATTTCATATTCATGATTTTATAAATTTAAAATACACCAGTCTCTATATTAAGAGTCCACGAATACACATACATGTTGATTATTATTTTCGTAAATATTAAAAAGTTAACATGATGATATATCGGCCTGCTGTTTTTATTTATTTCTTTCAGGAAAAATGTTTAGGAGTTAGTTTCATAAAAATAATACTTATAAAAGTATGTATGTAAAAATAGTAAAGCTGATGACATTTAGAAACACAACCAATTTAATTTGCATGGCTAGCGATAGGTATGCATATACTCTGCAGTTTGCTACAGCAAAAAATGAATAAATACAATAAAAATCCTTTTAAATAGTTTATAGTTGTAACTGGTACAAACTTTTGGTAATTGCCTATTTTTCCCAATTGTTAGATCGTTCGGCAGACGACATGTAACTGTCTCTCAATCAGTGAAAGTGTCCGCAGTACTCTAAGCACATGCTTATCACACAGTCATGGACGACTGCCGATTCTGATTACCTACACATTAACAGCAGGGGGCCATAAAACAATAGGAGTCTGGCTGGTCAGGTGGTTATGCGGGTGGTTCAGTACGGGGGCCCACGATGGGGATTTCCTCTAGACAACACTATGATGTAATCATGGGTTTTTATAGCCTTGAAAAATGTATGACCATGGCAGCTGGGGGGGGGGGGGGGGGGGGGGGGGGCAAGGCCCCCTCGGCCCCCCGCTGGATCCGGGCCTGTACCCTTTTTTACGACTTTGGTATGTCGCGACCAGGGATCGAGCCCATGGCCTCCCGCTCCCGGGATAGATATAGAATACGGTATCACTGAAGCAGGTGTTTGCTGTACCACGTGACACGTTTCGCAAAGTATCGTCTTCACCAGTTCCGGATAGCGATTTCGTAAGTTCAACCTTGAAATGAGCGCATGCGCGAAGAGTTGTGACCAGTATTATGACGGCACACGAAAATGATTTCTAAATATAGGTTTTATAATTCTAAATATAGGTCCAATACAATTCGTAACGCTATTGCCTGTGATGGAGAAACCACCCATTTTTTTTTTTTTTTGCATGTTGCATTTGGTGACCATGGTCTAGCTGCAGATGGGTATTGATAGACATAATACACACAGATATTAAAAATCAAATTATTAGTTCATACTCATCTGAGAACGAGCTGCTTTAAAAGATAAATAGCTTTGGGGACTTTAGTATACCAGTAGTCCTGACAAGATGAAGATTTTATACTCATTTTGCATTTCCCAGTATTTTCACCTTTCCTTATAGAATACATTGTAATTTACAAATTGTGCTAAAATAATTTAATATATCACTTCAAAAGGCTTTTAAAGTATTTAGAGATGATTTTTTTTTATTTCTTATTTTTTTCATCAAATTTTAGCAAACAGTAATATTCTACCAGAAGCTAACTTACCAAACCCAGCATAGTGATGCCCTATTTTATAATTCATGTATCTTCAAGTTATCATCTAAAGTACTTAAGTGCAAAACTTTAGAAAAATCTGTCTGCTAGAAAAAACCAGCTGTAACACCTTAAATGTAAAAAAGAAATGGTATTTTTTTTAAGTTGGGACTCCATAGTTTGACAGTTAATAATTAAGAAATCTTTAAATACGGAGCTAGGTATTCACATCTCTGTTTAAATGAATCATATTATTTCATTTATTTTATCAAAAACAAAATACTCAAAGTGATAATATTCAGTATGTTTTTGTGGAGAGGAAATCAAGATAGACCTTCAAATACTAGTGAAATACTTTTATTTCTTTTGGTCATATTGCACAAATCACAAAAATCCAAACAAAATTTTCATCACCATAAAAGTATATACTCTCATACTTAAAATTATTCATCTTCAACTAACAAAATTCTCTAGAAAACATTTTTTTTTTCATAATTAGAGACTTGACTTGACTATTTGAGTTTACCATCGCTTCGACAGTATTTCAGTCATATAGTGACGTTCAGCTAATTACAAGTGGAGGAAGACCACGAATGCACGGAGGCATCTTGGTAGATCATAATTAGAGATGTTGAAATGTAATGTGCATGCAACTTTCACAAAACTTTATAAAAACATATAGTCATTTAGTCATTTCCACTTTTTCAGTCCTGGTATGTTTTTATTCTCTTTAATAATAAAAAAGAAGAAAAAAAGGGGACAATGTTTAAGGTGACTGCATCAAAAGAAGTAAGTCTGTTTCTGGGAACAGTCAGAAAGTGTGACTGACAAATTTTGTGCAATTAGATAAAGTTTTGTCACTTGTGTCACCAACAAAATCTCTTCCCTGATTTTTATTTTGCTAAACTTTCATGATAACTTGTATGAGAGATACATAAAATATGTGCAGAGTGTTTAAACTTAAAATCAACATCAAAAGTTTACACCATGGGAACTGAAAAGTAACATCAACTATTGCAAGCTCATTTCTTTTTTGCTGTTGCTATAACAGATCTATTATTGGCTTTTGTTTAACATTAGATTTCCATCAACAATTTTACATTACTGGTAGCATAACTACTGCACCAAGTTTGCTGTGCATTTATATTATTACTTTCGATTTTTACTTCTACAAACAATTGTCATATAATTGTGATATCATATTTTGAATAAGATTCATGATGTGTTAGATTGTACAATAAAATGTTTTTTTACACCTCGTAATTAAACAACAAAACAGCTACAAATTCAACTTTTAATGGTTAAAAATTTTCGCCATGGTGAAGTATAGGAGGAGATACCACACTTACCCCAATCATATTCCCTTGTGACAAACCCACACATCAAATCCTGGGAAAGCTCTGAACTCGATAATACTTAGCCACCGTTTTTTTTTTTTCAAAGCCATCATCATAACAAGTCAAGTGAGACTAGAAAAAAACTTAGAGAAAAACTTCACAGGCGTGTTTTATATAACAAATCGTCCCCTTGCAGTATTTCTCCATGTTGATACAATTCCAAAAAAAAAAAAGCACTTAACCACCAAAACACTTTCAAATGTCAAAGTTTTGATATTAAATAAATATAACAGAAAATATTCTACAAACTCTTTTGTATTCACAAACACACATACACACACACACATTTTCATTTTGTCAGATCTTATTAATAATTTCCCTCATCCATAACAAGTTTCAATAATTTATAACAAAATCCTCAAAAATACATACAACTTGACTATTTCATAACAAATTATGATCTTAAAACCTAGTATGACTGTAATATATTATATGTAAATAATATTCAATTTATTTGCATGCACCCAAGTTGACCCAACATAACAACTAAGTAATGGTATCATGCACCATCCATGTTACATTAACATTACACTTTTACATGTAAATAATATACATGTACAGGTTTCATCCATTTATATGTACAAGTTTCACTTCACTCTCGTATTTTACTAGTATAATTTACAAGAATGTGTTTTAAATTATGATAGATTTACTGGTACATGTAAATGGAACATTCATGTTATGATTTATATGTACTTGAAACATCCATGTACTGATTTACTGGTACATGTAAATGGAACATCCATGTTATGATTTATATGTACTTGAAACATCCATGTAATATTTTATATGTACTTGAAACATCCATGTACTGATTTACTGGTACATGTAAATGGAACATTCATGTTATGATTTATATGTACTTGAAACATCCATGTACTGATTTACTGGTACATGTAAATGGAAATCATGTTTATATGTACCTGAAACATCCATGTAATGATTTATATGTACTTGAAACATCCATGTACTGATTTACTGGTACGTGTAAATGGAAAATACACTGTGATTAACACATAAAATCCATGTTATTATCTGGATGAATCCTATATTTTTTTAATTTATATTGTTCATTGTTTCACGAAACACATAACATGGACATTCCATGTAACAACCTCAAGGATTCTAACAAAAACAGAAGAGATCAAGAAATCTCTTCAGAGACATTTTATCATGGCTGTCTATGGTGAACATATAATGTAACAAGCACCAATGTGTATATACACCATATTATAGGTTTATAATTCATACAATAAGCATATTAAATGACATAATCAAATAAGAAAAGAAAACAACTGCCAGAAACTACAGTTACCATGCACTCATTCACCATCCATATATTTAAATGTTCAGACAAAATGTAGTTTTGCATATACTAAACAAATTAATTTCATAAAATGACCCTGTGAGCAAAAGCATGTTTTGACTGGCTCATAGTTAATGGAATCTTGTTTTATAAACTGATCATGAAATAGGGTCATGGAATTCAACAAATGTCTGTCATGAACAACTGTTTGTAGGCATATTTATAACAATGAATTTATTACCAACATCACTATAAACATCTGTGATAGTTTGATGCAGTGTATTGTACCGAATAAAAATGTATATTTATCACAAATGACTGCAATCAGCCCTCGTCTGACAGTGTAAAACATTTTTTTCACAAACTTAAACATTTTTTCACAAATTTGTTGAAATTCCTTAATACTAGCTTTACAGATCAGTGACTGTAAGTTTCAATATTAATAGCTCTGACAATACCAAGAACATTATGTGCATGTGTCATTAAAGTACAGGTAAATGCATCACGGGTATTCATCATCACATACAGTAAGAAATATACATCTGTGTCTGATTATGTCATATACATGTATTGATACCAAGTCTAGTGCATATATTCAATTCATATACTATTACTGTAGTAGCAATTTATTTTGAACATGACTACCGGTAATTTTCATCATAAGTAATCTGCAAATTTTGGACCGTGTGATAAAGACAGGTTAACAATTATTTGCTTTTTTTCCTTTTTGTGAATGCCTGCCAAAATTATGGCAACACAAAATGCTTCTTTTTCACGATATTAAGTGAGCATAAAATAAAATACTACTATAATACACATTACCCACGCTGTCTTCTCACTGTGTGATCAAACAAACTCTCTCATATCAGTGATATTTATCACAGACATTCCATAGACACAAGGCTATTAATTATGACTTCTTCATAAAACCACTCATAGGAGGTGGCCCGAGAGGCGCTGATGTAGGTAAGCGTGGAGATTGTCCTAAACTGAATGGAGGAGGCCCTGAGGGGGGAGGTATGTTCTGAGAGATTGTCATTTGTGGGGGCCCAGAGGGGGGCACTCCATACATCTGTGGGGGCCTCTGAGGGAACGTGCTGCTAGGGGCTGTAGGAAGTGGCTGTGAGAAGGGCTGGCCTCCTAGTGAGGAGGATGAGGATGCTGAGCTCATGGTTGGAGGGGCAGGCCCCATGGGTGGGGGTCCCAGATATTTGGAGCCCTGGGATTCTGCACCTGGGATGACAGGAGCAATCCCATACATGGAATAGATCTCCCTAAGCACCAGTAACACAGTGTCCTCTGAGTTCCTGTAATAAGAAGCAAAATTAAATGTATGTTCTAGATGGTGATCAGTGAAAGCCTGAAATATTCAGACATTTCAACAGAACACAGGTTTGTATAAGGTTCACAATACTGTACATCTATGCTCAAAATTTTACTCAAAGAAGCCAACCTGCAATATGCTTCAATATAATGTTGAAGTTCTTTCTTGATGTTAAGTTCTGGAAATAGTAACACAATTTTGTCTTAACTTTTAGACCTTTAATTTCCAAAAAAAGGTCACGTTTTTAAAATATAAATACAAAGAAGTAAAAACATACCACTCTGACACAGAAAAGAGCACCACATACGGATGTCAATGCTTGCCTGTTAGGTTTTTTCTTGTTTTTGTTTTTTATAAAGGGGAGATAAATTTGGTCAAAATGGACATAAGAGTTATGGCCCTTGATGAGAATGTAGCCTTTGTGAAAGTGAACAAGTATATGCAGGTTGACAGACGGTTTGATAATTTAGAACTTATGGCCAAGCTTGAAGTTTTTCACGATGCGAACGACACCAGTGATGACAATACCTCAACTTTGATTCTTTTAAAAGCAGTCAAACTAACAAGAGGGCCAAGATGGCCCTAGATCACTCACCTGAGAAAAGTATCATTCATTGCCTATACAAAACAGATTGCTTTAGAATTAAGATGATGAGGTGAAACAATGTTCAGGAATTTTCTGACCCCATCCACAAAAGATATCATCATGACAAACATTCTGCCAAAGTTTGAGGATGATTGGACCAAAAATGTTGCCCTCAGAGTATAAACAAGATTTTTCTAGGATTTGACCTACTGACCTACATTTCTATCCAGCCCCACCCATTTTCAAACTGGTTCGAGATATCATCATGACAAACAATCTGACCAAGTTTGAGGAAGATTGCATCAAAACTGTGGCCTTTAGTGTGTAAACAAGATTTTTCTAAGATTGACCTATGACCTACTTTCTCCGCCCCCCATTTTCAAAGGTTCAAGATATCATCAAGACAAACATTCTGACCAAGTTTGAGGAAGATTGGATCAAAATTGTGGCCTCTAGTGTGTAAACATCAAATTGTTGATGGACGACGGCAGACGGACAATCAAGTATCCCAAAAGCTCACCCTGAGCATGCTCAGGTGAGCTAAAAAGGGCTATAATCCTTTAACAATGCTTGGTTGTTGATTGGTCTGATCATGATAAACCATTATCCCAAGTGTGTAGGCATTATCTGATATCAAAAACAGTTATCAAACCTCATGTAATATAAGTGAAGGACTAGACTTGATGTGATGGGATGTGACAAGTCTGATTCCTAGATAGCTCTCATTTCACTAAGTAAAGCAGGGGTATAACAATGGTTCTTGTGGTTAAAAACAAACACCCCATTGAAACTTAATGTAGAGAATGGCAAATTACCCAGATGTATGTGTTTTCATCATTTAATGACACGACCTCATACATTTAATCCAGTCAATTCTATGAAACAAAACTTCAAAGTCGTTCAAAGCTTGACAATGGATTCAATGAAAGTTGCATGGTATAACATACTATTGAGGCAGTGAGACAATCTTTAAATTAGTGATACAACCTGTATTAACATTAGGACTTGGACGCTATCCCCTGAATGCTTTGTACATACCAGTAGCAACCATGACTTGTGAGAGAGAACATGTAGTCGTTGAAGCTCTCGATAGGTCGTTCTTGAAGCTGGTAATCCACTCTGCGTCCCTCGTTCAGCTGTCCCATGTAGACATCATCATCCAGGTTAGATGTCACCGCTGACAATAGATATATAAACAATTTCAACAAACACTTATGGTCATTTGTCTTAATTATGATATATGTCTTTTGAATATTCTGATTTTCTAATGTTATTTTTTCAAAACTACTAGTTATAAATATATTGCAAATCAAATAATCTTACATTTATTATAGATAGGAACTAGGGCTTCAACCAAAGAAGGTAACTTACAAATAATTATGGGATGCAGCAGGACTCACAGGATGCGACGGCTTAATCTTTTATAGTCGCAACTAAACCCACAACCTGTTAGCTGAAGGGTGTGTTAAGATAAGGAACTTTATTCAATAGACCTGGAATTTAGGTTATATTGTCATTTCTATGCTACTTTCTAAAGTTAAAGGTGAAGGTCACTTACAGGCAGTATCTGAACGGTCATCCTCCTCCAGCTGTCTGGCCACTTGAGACATCTCGGACTCCACCTGTTGCTCCAGTGACTGGTCAGATTGATGAGCCCGGGCGAAACTGTTCAGAGAGTTCCACGTGGACTTGAGCGAATCTAAGATCTTCTGCTTGATGTCTGAACCCATCCTGGCCAGGCTCTCTTTCAACTCTGTAAGACATAGTAGTTATGCTGTTCAGTGAGTTTTATTCTTACAAGTACTGCGATATCAAGACCAAATCAGATTGAGATTCAGGAATCAAGACAGAGATGTACATACATGAAGGTATCATGAAAGAAAGGCATATACTCTAGCATTCTTTAACAAGATAATGAGAAACTGGTTTCTCAACAAAGAAGACATTAGGAGAGGTCATATGCATTTACAATTCACTATGATTCTTTAGGAAAAATGGTCAGTCAATGTCAGTTAGCCAAATTTTTTTTTTTTTTGCAAAAAGCTAATGGCAGGGCTGGTCTGAAACCAGGGCCCTCTGTTATGAATAATCTGGTCTGCATATTATGAATCATGACAGACTGGGCTTTATCTCAGAACTCCTTAATGTCTTCACCATGATAATTAAAGATTTTGTGTATGTTATCAAAAACATTACAGAAAACAAGTCTTCATTTTTTTTTATAGTTTCAAACTTACATTGGTATAAAATTTGTGATTTCTGAGTACAGGAGATTACAAGTTAAGTTTCAAGATATTTGGGCAACTAAACCCAAATACACCTGAGGCTTGCATGGATAATCTATAAACCTTATTTGGTCTTTGACAAAACTCACACTATCATTCAGGAAATAGGCAAAATCTTCAATACAAAGAATAGATACTTTAAGAAACAAGACAGTCCAAAGGACAGCTATACCCCCCGCTGTTGACAGAGGTGACATGTTTTCCTCTAATGGAAATTGCCCTGCTTCTGCGAACATTTTGATGTACAGTAAAACCTCGCTTTCCGACCACCTCGGAATTAAGACCAACTCGCTATACCGACCATATTTTTTTGGAACCAAATATTTTAATGCATTAATTCAATGGTCGTTTGTTTCACAATAACGACCACCTCGCTATTCCACCATTACGACCACTGATGCTGGACAAAACTTACCATATTCCTCTTATTCTTAATCCACTTGGAAGACCATAAAAAATTCGGCCTGCGGCGATAGAACAATATTTTGTGTATAGTGCAGTACAATACACTGGGTGTCAATTACCGCTTTACGGTGTCGTAAACCGGAAAAGGTGCCATAAATTGGGTACACAAACTGTCAAGTGATACGTTATGTGTGAAAGGGGGAAAAGTGTGGATAGTCATTAATTGTCCCTAATTAGACATGAATGAGGGTACAGTGGATTTTCAGAAAACTGAAGAAAAGAGATTGCATGGCAATTATGAATAATTGAATGTCAATAAAAACAGAAACACATCGGATCCTTTGATATAATCGTTGTTTTCATTTTCGTCATAGGTGAGTGGATTAGTTATTGAATTAATCACGCAAATCATTAATTAGCAGTTTTTTTTAAAAGTTTTTTCAAACTGATGAACTGAACTTAACCATCACTTATAAGAGTATGCACACTTCAGACTTGCATTAGTAACCACAGCATAAACATGGGGGAGCGTAGAGAATTGACTCTTAAGCAGAAAGAGAGAGAGAAAGAGAGAGGGAGAGATTCTATTTTATATAAAAATGTACATACAAAGAACATACATACATGAAAATGTAAAATATAAACAACAATCACACATGCACACAAAGATATACATAGGAGTGGGTGTGCAAGGCCGAAAAACGAACATGAACATGATAATTTGGTTATGTTTCACTGATAGGACCACCTCAATATTAAGACCACTTTTCAATGGAACAGAAGGTGGTCTTAATAGCGAGGTTTTACTGTAGTTGACTTATGAAAATTTCCGTTGTTCAGAAAATATAGCATGGAAACAAAAATATCCAGGAATGAACACTGAACCATCAAATGTGACCCTGAACTTGAGCCAACATGACTGTCACCTGTGTTCTGCACATCGTCTCAATTTGGTTTATAATTGAGGCAAGTTTCTTTAAAATCCTTAAGGAGTATAGGAGTTATGGAGCGGACATGAAAGTGTAAGGAAATAGAAGGTTCAAACACATGACCCTAAAGTGACCTTGAGCCTACATGGCTGCCACCTGTGTTCTGCACATCGTCTCAACTAGGTTTACATTTGAGTCAAGTTTCACGAAAATCCTTCAAGCGGTATAGGAGATATGGAGTAGACACGAAATTGAAATGGAAATTGAAGGTTCAAACGCATGACCCTCAAGTGTGAACTTGACCTTGAGCCTACATGGCTGCCACCTGTGTTCTGCACATCGTCTCAGCTAGGTTTACATTTGAGTCAAGTTTCAGGAAAATCCTTCAAGCGGTATAGGAGATATGGAGCGGACACGAAATTGAAATGGAAATTGAAGGTTCAAACACATAACCTTCTAGTGTGACTTGACCTTGAGCCTACATGGCTGCCACCTGTGTTCTGCACATCGTCTCAACTAGGTTTACATTTGAGTCAAGTATCACAAAAATCCTTCAAGCGGTATAGGAGATATGGAGCGGACACGAAAACGTTACGGACGGACAGACAGACGGACAGACAGACAGACGAAGGCCATTCCTATAACCCCACTCCCGCTTCGCGGCGGGGGATTAATAAGCCTCAGATCAAGTTGGTTGAAGTTGCAGCAGTTTGGTTCACAACTGACTATGACCACAATACAGGGATCAACCGAGAGTATCAGAAGCAGGTGAGTCTCAATTACTGAAGTAAACGAGTACCGGAACAACAGTACATACCTAGATGAAGCCTCTTTCTGCCTTTGTGGTGGGGCATGAGGACAGGTTTGATGTTGGACGATACAGGGTTGATCAATGGCTCTAGTCGATATGCCTACAGCAGGAGGATACATTCATTTCTATTGTTGTCTATCACTGTATCGTACCAGAGAGCAATAACCCCAGCACAGTGAAGATCAATCATAATCCAGCCATTATCACACATAGACAAAATATGAAGTGGTATCAAACTGGATACAAGATATTTATTATTATCATTATCATCATTATTATCTTGGCCAGGCTTGGACCAAATCATAGCCTTATAAAGAAGATACACTATACAATCAGATTATTAAACATTAATTATAATACAAGAGGGCCAAGATGGCCCTGTGTCGCTCACCTGAGTAAGATGGCTGTGTTAGGCATAATGACAAAAAATCTGGCATCTAAAAGTGTTTTTCTAACATTTGACTAAGTGACCTACATATTGATCCTACCTGAATTTGCACTCAACTGGGAATTCATGCAGTCATCATTCATATTAAGTTTAATGAAGACTGGGACAAAAATGTAGGCCTCTAGAGTGTTCACACGGTTTTTCTTAGATTTGCACTGGTGACCTAGTTTTTGACCTCATGTGACTCATTTTCAAACTCATCCAATATATCAATTAGACAAACATCCTGACCAAATCTATTGAAGATTGGGCTAAAACTGTGGCCTCTAGAGTGTTCACAAGGTTTTTCTAAGATTTGACCTGGTGACCTAGTTTTTGACCCCACATGACCCAATTTCGAACTCATCTGAGATATCATGTAGACAAACATCCTGACCAAGTTTCATGAAGATTGGGCCAAAACTGTGGCCTCTAGAGTGTTCACAAGGTTTTTCTAAGATTTGACCTGGTGACCTAGTTTTTGACCCCACATGACCCAATTTCGTAAATCATCTGAGATATCATGTAGACAAACATCCTGACCAAGATTCATGAAGATTGGGCCAAAATTGTGGCCTGTAGAGTGTTCACAAGGTTTTTCTAAGATTTGACCTGGTGACCTAGTTTTTGACCCCACATGGCCCAATATCGAACTCATCCGAGATATCATGTAGACAAATATCCTGACCAAATTTCATGAAGATTGGGCTAAAACTGTGGCCTCTAGAGTGTTCACAAGGTTTTTCAAGGATTTGACCTAGTGACCTAGTTTTTGACCCCACATGACCCAATTTCGAACTCATCCGAGATATCATGTAGACAAACATCCTTACCAAGTTTCATGAAGATTGGGCCAAATTTGTGGCCTCTAGAGTGTTCACAAGCAATTGTTGACGACGGACGACTCACGACGCACGACGGACAAAAGGCGATCACAAAAGCTCACCCGAGCACAAGTGCTCAGGTGAGCTAACAAAATCCATTGTTTGAATCCCTACACTTTATCATAAAGGATCACGAAAAATGTTGGGCGCTGAAGAATTATCAGGAAAATATAAAGGAACACTATTTGACAGTAAGTAGGTCATATTCACCAGTCTTAAGAGATGAAAAAAAAAACCATACCAAATCGCAAAACAAAAGAGCTTAAAACTAGGTCACATCCATCAGTTATAGATTAGGGGCAGTTTTCATAAACCTTAGTATTTAAGGAAAATAATTCCTTAAATGGAATAAATCTTCTATGGTATTTTATAAATAAGACTAAAGGAAATCCTTAATAACTAAGGGTAATCTATGTGAAAATCTTCGAAACTAAGGGATTTTTTTTTTCTTTAGGAGTTTTATGAATACAGCCCCAGGTATACAATTCTGGTATTTGTGATTTTTACAGAATGATCACTGTAGCTTTACTTTCAAGGCTTTACAATGAACAAAATCACTTTTGATATATTCTGCTTGCTTTTCAAGCATGCAATAATATATAACATATTTGAAGCTTTGCATTAAGATGTGCAAAAAAAAAAGAGTAGGCGTGAAAAATACTTCATGGTAAGTTAAAAGGAACACATAAGCTTTCCTAGAGTAACCATGAAAATATTGGAGTATTTTAGAAAATGCCACCATGTCATTTTTACCTTGAGTAATTAACACATAATACAGATATGACACAATAAGCAGACATATCTACTAGTTTTTGGAAATTCGAGAGTCACTCAACTAGGAAAAAAAAAATCTAATATGAGTGGGTAATGTGATATTTAAGCACTACAATGTAGTAGTATTGTGAATCTGACAGGTAGTAAGTATTGTCATACAAAACTTACATACTTAACTGAGTCTCACAGAATTTAATTGAGTATTGTTGTTGTTGTTGTTGTATTGGGGCTTACCGTCGCTGTGATAGTATTTCAATCACATAGTGACGTCCAGCTAATTACAGGTAGAGGAAGACCCCGAGTACACAGAGGTACCCGGGTAGAATCACTGACCCACCGCAAGCCAGCTGGAAGGTTTCCTCACATGAAAAATCCGAATTCCCTACCAGGATTCGAACCCACAGCGGTGAGGGGCTGAAAGATTTGTAGTCCACGACTGTAACCACTTGGCCACGGCAGCCCCAATTGAGTATTGTTACTCATCAATTTGAAAAGAACTGGGTGTTTGCCCCCCTTTTTTAAATTGAGTTATTTTTCAAATACGCAGCCAAACGTTTTGTCTGTTAAGTTTATTTGGTAAAAAATCTGGTCCCGGTGGCCAAATTGTTGGAGCACCTTCCTTTGAATCAGAGGGTTGTGGGTTCCAAACCCAGCCGTGACATACTAAATTCAATAAAAATGGTACTGCGATAACTCCCTTGCTTGGCGCTCAGTATATAAGGGTAGTTGCAGGACACTGGTAGGCCCAGTGTCAGGATAATGTGACTGGGTGTGGTATCATGCCACATGTCTACAGCTTGATAATGCAATGTGGCAGCACTATATCTGTTTCATGTAGACAAAATCTCCAAATGACTGCGGGATGTTAAACCAAATAAAAAAAAAAAAATTAAACAATCAAAGAATTTAATTTAATGTAAGTACTCACCACAGGATCAAACTGAGAACAGAAAAAATATGAAAGATAAATAGAAGAAAGGGTAATGATGATATTCTTTTAAAGAAAAATTTGCGCAATATAAATCTGGACTATTGCACAAAACAAGGCTTTGTCAGTATAGCAAGCAATACTGTCAGGAGGCCCCACCAGTGAAAACCCAACATAAAGCATTAGTGCCAGATAGAAACAAGAAAATTATGGAAATGGGTTATGATCCCAAAACTGCACTGACTTTTCATGCGTGCATATGGTTGTTGCACCAACACATCTTCATGTAATGACAAACACTTTTGTATAGTTTAATGAAAATCCATCCATAGATAATGAAGTTATAGAGCGGACACAAAGATGTAGCCTAAATATACCAAAGAGAATTTCTTGGAAACAAAGAACTCCAGTGACCTTGATCTTTTAAAGATGCATAAGATTGACACGCGTGACACACAAAGTTTTATGAAAATCCATCCACAAATATGGAAGTTATTGAGCAGACACAAGATGCAGACTATAAGCACCAAAGACAGTTTATAGCAACTCCTGTGACCTTGATCTTTCAAGGGTGCATATGGTTGATGCGCATGACACACCCTTGAGTTATGAGGAATACTTTTCTGAAGTTTATAAATCCATCATTAATTCCAAGTTATGGAGCGGGATAGACGGACGGGACAGACGGACTGAAGGACGCACGCAAACTGACAGTCCCCAACTGGTTTCAGCGGTAGGGACTAGTTAATGTGTGGCAGTTCCTTGAAGGTGTCAAAATGCATAATTTATGCTTTTAAAGAATTGAGTAAAAATATCAATTTCTGTCTTTTGAAAAAAAAAAAAAACAACATAAAATTAAAGTGAATGACCTACTGACTTACAGGATGGAAAATGTTGAAGTATTTTTGGCATGTTGGGAACTTAAAATCCTCCCCGATGACCTCCATTCCACGAGCGGACAGAAAGAGGCCCACGGGTGAGCCCAGAGCAAAGCAGCAGACAGGCTTCACATTTAGCTGCACATACTTAATATGGGGCTGGCCTGTTCCTCCCATTCCCACATAGTAGTCGATGGACAGGCTGGGGCTCTTCTGAGATCTGGTGGAGTAGTAAGAGGTTGGTTATAATGGTAAATATTGTAATGGTACTACATATAGTTACAAGTCTCAATTAACTTAATGTCTCTCACCTAGTGACAAAATATATCCATTTATATCTGTCCATTATGCAGTTCAAACTATTAAAAGATTAATCTAGAAATACTGGCTTGAAAAAGCAAAGTAACAAAGACAACTTCTTTTCTTATATGCAGAAAAAGAGCCCAGAAAATACTGGCAGTAGACTGAATTAGTGAGGGGCTTCTTCTAAATGATTCCAACTAATTATAACCAAGATTAACAGTGGTATGAAGGATGTATACAGCAATGACACCTACACTTCCCCATTCTGCATCTGCTGCTGCTGTTGTTGTTGTTGTTGCTGCTGTTGCAGGGCTAACTCAGCGGCCAACTTCTCCCGTATCTTGCGGTCCTCCTCCAGTTTAGCTCTCCTCTGCTGTTCTTGATACTTCTTGTCCTGTAAATAGTAAAAGGAACAATGGTCACTTTCTGCTGTATAAAGTTTGCTACTGAGTGATAGCATAAACAAATTCTGGCTGTATTTTATCTAATACATCTTAATGTTTCATTTTACATTTTAGAATGTTGAAGGATTAGTTTTTTTTATCTGTGTAATGAGTTTTAAACTTGCTAATGTTTGTTTGCTGGGTTTAATGTCCCACCGACAGTATTTCAATCATTTGGAGACGATGTCTACTTGAGACAGATATAGTGCTGCCACACTGCAGTATCACGCTGTAGACATGTGGCATGTAACCACACCCAGTCACATTATCCTGACACCGAGCCAACCAGTCCTGCAACTACTTTTATATGCTGAGTGCCAAGCAAAGGAGCTATTACAGTACATGTACCTTTTTTACGACTTAAGTATGTCGCGACGGGGGATCGAACCCACAACCTCCCGCTCCAAACATGCTAATGTTATATGCACTTTTAGCCAAAAAACAAGACAAAGTTATCTGCACTTGCCTGTTGATTATCTGGATTCATAAATCATTTATCTACCAAACTTCAAGTTATGTGAGTGTTGGACGGAATGCAACAAAAGTGATTCCTAGATAGTCCCAACTTCACTATGTGAAGCAGGTTTATAAAAATACCAACAAGGTCCACAGATCTGATCACCATTCAGAGAGTGTGTAACTGTAATCACTGGCCAATCATAGCCATGGAAGTTAGTACTATCTCATCATTAGTGTCATCTCCACCACAACTTCCCTATCTAACTGGTTAGGGAAAATTTCTCCCTCAAAATTTCAGATTCAGAACAAGACATCCTGAGATTGCTGTGGATAATCAGCAACTTCTCATAAGCAGAACTGGTTAACTGTTATCATTATGAGTGTGCAAGTCAATCTAGATTCTTTGTCCAATTTTTGGTAAATGCAAGTCTGCATATAAATAAATCTGAACAACCACTGCCTCAGCTTGAAGTGCTGTATGAGTCTTGTATGACAGGGATAACTTGTTAAAATCATGGGCATATGTATATTTTTCCTAATAAGAAAATCCTTTTCTTTTCACAACATTGGTTTAGTATTTAAGTAACTTTAATGTATTTACAAAGGTTTTTCAGCCCTTTTAAAGAGTGTCAAATCAAAGCAATATCGCATAATCCTCACTCCAAAGATCAAAATCCTGATGATAGATACCTGGCTGACATAATTATTCAGTATGTTGAAATTTTGGCATATAAAGTGACTTTTGAATTTGGTGTAATATTGTGATTTTCTTTAAATTGTTTTAATGTGTTAAAAAAAACACATGGACATGATTTTCCACAATTAAAGAGAAAGAGTATTTTCCTCAATATAGCTTGAACAAGGAAATGTGTCTCTGTAACACTGATGGCCCACTGGCATACATTGGTCAAACTTTTTGCATGTTAATGTATAATAGCAATAAACATAGGCTTGAAATATAGATGGTCACTATGTGTTGACCCATACCAGTGACCAATGAGGTCCAAAGATCTGATCACCATTCAGACAGTGTGTAACTGTAATCACTGGCTAGTCATAGCCATGGAAATTAGTACTATCTCATCATCAGTGTGACACCGTACAATAGTTTCACTTATTTAAACAGAATCCACCAGAATTTATATAAAAAATATCTTTATCATCTTTAGTAACCCTTATTAATTAGCGATTTGTGTGAGCAGTTTGGTAGCTCAGTTGGTAGAGCACTTAAATTCCTCTTCTAGTTTCAGTTACCTTTTTAGTTTGTTCCTCTTTCAGCATTCCCTGAAGTTTCTTCCTTGGTCCCATGGGCAGCCCCAGGTCCTTGAGGTCTGACTCACTGCACATGATCTGGAAGAAGGGGAAGAAAGTTTGTTATGTGAACAAATTCATCAAAACAAACATAAAATAATGATGATACCTTTATATTCTATCACAGTTTTGTAGTAATTATGTCATATGATACCATCCTGGGAACTGCATTTTCAGATCTTCTGATAACAGCAATGTAGTCATACAGAGATGTGTGTAGAAAATATCCATGAAACTAAAAGTTCTGGAATAAACAATTAAATTAACTCTTATTCAATATTTCAGCAAAAGTTTGCCTTTCTTGTTTGCCTATCCAACCAGGCCTTTCTTTAGAAAAAAAACCCAACTGATTTCAATAACAATATGGCGACTATTCAAACGTCTATAATGTAGAACTTGCTAAAAATTCATGTTTTTTTTTTTCTTGAGAAAGGCAAACTTTTGCCAAAATATAGAATATGAGTGAATTTAATTGTTTATTTTATTATTTCCCTCTGGAAAATCAACATTTATTAAAGGTGCTGGATTCTGGGTTTTACTTTTATTTTCTTATTTTGAATGAACATCAAGTTACTTATTTTTCTAATGATGAAGATCTTGTATAGATAGAACTATATGGCATTTATAATTAGATTAAATCTACTGGGATAAAAAGTTTGCACTCTTTACAATTATTAAGAAATTTAAGTATACAGTCCAACACATGTTTTTATATGTTCCAATTAAAGCATTAACTCCTAATATTAGCTCTACACCACAAGACAGCTATCAAGGAATTGAAATTAATCTATGCCACCAGTATTACACTTAAGTTATGTGACCGAATTCATAAAAAAACCCCCATTAAATAATGCTTCTGCCAGTAATTCATAGACTGGTCTGGTGTTACATCTTTTCCTCACCCTCATTACTCTTGATGAGAAAGTACACTCAAAAACCTGTTCGGACAGAGAATGATCTGAATGGTAGAACAGAATATCCAACCAGGCAAGGGTTCAGGAGACTGGCCTCCACTGAAGGTTGTACCCACCAGAGACTCCATGTCAATCTGTTCCCTCTCAAACAGCTCCTTCTTCTCCTCCAGCCCCACCCTGACCAGCAGCTCCTCTATAGTCAGTTGTGACTCCGCCTCTTCCTCCTCCCTCTCATCTGCAGGCTCCACCTCCTATATACATGTGATTAGAAGATATCACTGGCATATTATCAAACTTAGTATTATCACAAAAGGGATTGTTATTAACTGCCTCACTGCTACCAGAGGGGAAGCAGACAGCGGAAATTAAAATAACAGTGGAAATTGTTGGTCACTTTTAGCAAGGGGCCAATTATCCGCTGGTTATTTTTTTTTTTTAATTCTTTAACTATTGCTGGCATTTTCTTGCATGTTTTATTTAGTAATAAATTACAAATGATAATGTTTTGTGAATTTGCATAAGCACATCTGTAAATAACTATATCTAATCAAAACAAGATACCATCACAAGAGAAAAAGAATATAAAGAAAATGAAAATAAAATGATCAATAAACTGAAAGTATACTGCTAATGAACTTATTTTGGAGTGTTTATGTTAAGACTGACAGATATTCTTGATAAAGAGAACTACATTCTGTTAAGTCCAAAATGACCCAGTCCTAAAGTTAGTCTCATTAGTGAGATTTTACTGTATACTCATATGCGGTTTTCTACTTATGCATGTATATACTTTTAATATATGTTGACTCTGGAAAACTTGTAAGCATAAGGATTGTTTAAGTGTAATAAATATCACCTACTGGTTCCAGTACTGGTGTGGGCTGTGTTGGTTGTGTGGGAGCTGAGCCAGGAACCAGGCTGGTCTGTATGCTGTCAGTATCTTCCTGGTGTTGGAGGAGGTCAAACAGGATACAAGACCCTGTGCATGGACAAACATTTTTATTATCTGACAGGAGAAAGCATAGATCAGCATATGACACAATGCATAATTTCTATTAGTATGGAAGTAATAAAGAAGGAAACAATCAAGTTTCATATGGCTTTTGTCAAGAGAATGATGAAAATAACCAGTAAAAAAACAAATCAATTTACAATTGATTCACAAGGCTGAGAAAAAAACAAGAGGGCCAAGATGGCCCTGTGTCACTCACCTGAGTAAGATGGCTGTGTTAGGCATAATGACAAAAAAATCTGACATCTAAAGTGTTTTTCTAACATTTGACTAAGTGACCTACATATTGATCCTACCTAAATTTGAACTCAACTGGGAATTCATGCAGTCATCATTCATATCAAGTTTAACGAAGACTGGGACAAAAATGTAGGCCTCTAGAGTGTTCACAAGATTTTTCTAAGATTTGACCTGGTGACCTAGTTTTTGACCCCACATGAACCCATTTTCAAACTCTTCGAGATACATGTAGACATACATCCTGACCAAGTTTCATGAAGATTGGGCCAAAACTGTGGCCTCTAGAGTGTTCAAAGTTTTTCTAAGATTTGACCTGGTGACCTAGTTTTTGACCTACATGACCCAATTTCGAATTCTTCTTAGATACCATGTAGACAAACATCCTGACCAAGTTTCATGAAGATTGGGCCAAAACTGTGACCTCTAGAGTGTTCACAAGCAATTGTTGACGACGGACGACACGCGATGGACAAAAGGCGATCACAAAAGCTCACCCGAGCACAAGTGCTCAGGTGAGCTAAAAAGGATGCAATCTTACCTAGACTGTGGCCTGCCACTGATACGCCTCCATTGAAATGTGGGTTCCTGGACATGAACAGCTCTTGAAGTCTGTTGATCTCATTACCAACTGTATCAGCTATGGTCTGCAGTAAAAATGACCTTAAATATGATATACTGTCCAACCTGTATTTAGCGGTCATCTCTGAATTAAAGCCAACCAATCAACAAAGGCAAATGACTGGATTCCAAACATCAAATTTAAAGAAATTAACAAGAGATCTGCAGAGCAGCTCCAATGTTCGTCTGTTTTACATGTCTGAGTTATTGGCTACATTAAAGTTTTTGTGAGACAATGACAACAACGACCCAGCAATCATAATTGTTTGACTTTTTCTTTGAAAAAGACAAGCTAAAACAGTTTATTTATGCCTGAAAAAAAAGAAAATATAGCTCAAAAAAAGTGCGAAAAAGCTTATAGAATTATGCAGCTATCGTAAGTTATGATAAAGATAACTGAAAAAATGCATAGAGTTTCATTTTAGTATGTTTCATATCAGGAAGGCATGGCTTTTATAGTAAATATATATCTTTTCTTGATTTCTGTGCATCCATGTTAAATTGGCTATTACTCTTGGCTTATCCAATTTTTGATAAAAAGAAACTTAACACAATAACTGATCTTGACAAAAATCTTGTGTTTTGGCATACATGTTTGAAAAAAAGATAGAAGCCCTCAAGATAAAAAGTATTAATTCTTAGAGACCAGATACAGATGACAGGTTTGCAAGTCATCGTCCAGTTCAGTGTGGACACAGTGCTGCCCCCTACTCACCTGACAGTATGTAGGACTGGTGTAGAACAGCACGTCCATCAGCGTGTCATTCACAAAGTTCCGCAGCTTGGCTGTGCTGGGGAGTGTGATTCCCTTCAGCCTCCTTGAAAATACAATCAATAAAGAAAAAGGTCAGCTTTTTTTTTCAAGTCTTATTTTCAGATCTATGAACAAGAGAATGCTGGTCCATTATTCTGCAAATGCCATTATTTTAAACCAACCCAAAATCTTATATCATTGATTCCATATAGCTACAGCATGGTCAAGTGTACAGCAGTATCAAGGTGACTTAGATCTATAAGCTAGCTAATGCAAGCCCCAAGGAGAAGCTTAATACAAACTTGGGTAATACAAGTATATGTAACAGTATGAGACTTCTTGTTTAAGGATATCATAAATGCACTATTCATGATTTTTGTGCGTGGGTCATTTGTCTCATTAGTAAAATAATAAAACAAAAGATACAAACAGCATTTGTTCACACCTGCTACACTGTAAAGTAAATATGATCATTCAATGATGATTTTCTATTAAATCCATCAATGTTCAAATTACAACATGCATACACAAAGAAAGTAGGGCTGTCACTAAAGGTGACTTGACAGTGAACAAATAACCCATCACTTTAACATGACGAGGTATATTGACATTGACAAATACATCTACACACAGAGCAGAGCAGAGCCAAACTAAACAGACAGGAAAGACAAGATGTATGTAGTTAGCAGTGTACTTACTTGTCAATGCCCGTGGCATCCCCATGTAGGGCTTTGTGCCATTGTACAGGCAGGAACTCCACCCGCCCGACCCGGTTAGTCTCCACATATTGACTGAAATGTGACCGTAACAGGCTTTGGGAGATGCTTCGGAAATCATCCACTGTAAAACACACAGTTAATTGTATATCACATGAAAACAAGCAGGGAAACTTGAATCAAATAAAGGAGGACAAAAAAATCAAAATATGCCAACAACATACACAACTAGGCTGTTACTTCTATAAGGAATATTTTATTGTTTGTGCTTTAATTAAAATCTTACAAAAGATAAATTCAGTTATATCTGGACACTAACTAAAGGAGATAGATAAAGTATTAACTCACAATAATCTGTCACAATATCCTGAAACTGGGTGAATCAGTCCAGTAACCAATCTTATAATTGTCCTTAGTGCTAAGCAGGAAAGCTGTAGTCAGTACCGTTTTCCCTAAACTTTTGCCTCAAGTTTATTTTTTTAAGTCCTAAGCAGAAATGGCTTTATCAAACAGTGACAGTAAAAATTTAAAGAGCTTCCTGTACAGGTACCTACCACACTCGATGATGTTTCGGAATCGAATGTCACACACAGAGCCAATGCCATGCACAACAAACACTAAGTGATCAACCTGGCGTGACTCTCCTTCCTCAATCGACTCAAAATCCCCCACACCTCGCTTGACCACTCGTGGCCTCATCTGGTCACCCTGTCATATTGAGAAAAACAATATGAAAGGATATCATCACTATAATAATGGTATCATCATCACTACCAGTCTATATGTAAATGTCAACTTTTTAAATCTACAGGAAAATTGTATGTATGACCAGCATACAACCCAAGCATCCTGCTGATCAGGTTATATGGATTAATTGTCAGCAGCACATTTGAGATACAAGTACTGAGGAAAACGGTTAAATAGCCCAAACTGAGAACTGCTATAAAACGGTTTCAAATTGAAAAAAAAAATGTAAACAAACAAGAGTATAATCATTAACAAGAGTTCTGAGATAGACAATGTGCTTGGATATTTAAAGAAATATTTTAGTAAAGTTCATCCTTAAGACAATATTAAACTAAAAAATTAAATTACATGTACATTTTAAAAAGGAATTCTATCAAGTCCAAAAGGGTCATTATTCTTTAAAAAGTTGAGCAAAAATTATGATCTAAATACATGATCAATTAATTAAAATACATTCAGCTGACAACATTGCAATGTTCTTGCATGAATGTGACATTCCATAAAGAAAACCTCTAATCACACATGTCATGAAAAAGATACAGGCCAGTCACTATAACAGAATTTGCTTCTAGTATAAGCAAGCAAAATGAACTTCAAACTGAAGAACATTAGAAGAAAAAAAAATGAAAGCAGTTCAGCAATTAAGTTCCACACAATGCACTCAAGTGAAAAAAAAGTCGAAAGAAATAGATATCTTGCAAAACTGACTTTAGTCTTTGACATAAAGATGTTTTAAAAAAGGGAGATAAAACTGACTACTAATGTCTACAACTCATCACTCCAAACAAATTTACAAATTTTTCATAAACAGTGACTTCTCACCATGCAGCATTGCATGCTTTTATTTAATGAACTATTATCCCAAGCTTTTTCTGACGAGCATCTTTTCAGCTGTTTTATTTGCAACAAAATTAAGTGTCATTGCTCCTTTGGTAAATAAGAAAATTATTTATGATACAGGTAGTCAAAAGGGGCCCATTTTTCAACTACATTATCACATTTGTTTTATAGCAGTAATTATATGCAAGATTTATCTACCCTGTGTTTCCATTTATTTTCAAAAATTTAAGGTACAGTTGCTGATTTTCTTTATTTTTGTACCTCTAAATAAATAGAGATAATCTTCAAGTTTTGGGGTATAATATAAATTCAAGGTTCATAAACCCTCTTCAAAGGGATATATGGGATTGGTGCTGGCCCTATGAAGGTCATGGTGCCAGAGGTCAGGTCAAGACCTTCAGAAAGATAGTGCTATATATTTACTAATTGCCAAAATTGTAAAAATAAATATATGTATGTGCAAATATGATCTAGCATCTTACTTGATTTAAATGCAAACAAATAAAATTTTTAGTTTGATATTATGGATATGGCAAAAGTTAAAAACAATATACTAAAACTGGCAATGTTTGTAAGGCTTTCACAACAGTTAATTAACTTTAAAACTAATTAACCTACATGCTTAAGATTTCCCCCATAGCACTGTATAATAATTACCTCACCAGATTCTTCTCCCTAGTTAAGATAGGAATTGGGCATATACAACAGGGGTGACAGGCAGACAGACTATGAGCATGCTAAACTTCTTAACTTACATAAAGATTTTCATGAAAAACTTGTACGAAAAGACATGTGCTTATTTATCAAAACAAATACAATTTTTTTTAATGAAAACACTGTGTGGTATCTTCATCAGTCACAAATAAAGGTCGGTTAGATCTACAGGTAATCTGGCAATTTGTGACGACACTATAAAAATGTCTATTATTGTTGTTAGTATGACACACACACTATCCTGAAAATGACATCAAGAACTTGACTTATCACAAAAGTAGAACCAAGTGTAGTAAGACTGATGAGAATTAATGTTTAAAATGGAAGTAGATCATTCTCATTATTTGTCAGTAATTCAACGTCACCATCTTAAAAGCAGTAAAAAAATACTTTGGCTTGTACAAGATTAATATCAACCCCAAAATCAAACAAATAAAGTTGCAAAGAGAGAAGGATCTCATTGAGAACCTGCATATAAAACTGCCATCTTTATAAGCATTTAAAATCCTTTCAATGATTAGTTAGGTTTATTTTGAACAATGATGCAGACATAGACATTCTAATATAGTAAAGTTAACATTGACAAGTACGGAAAGAAGGAATTCCACAAAGAGACTCAGGCAAATGGAACATTCCCATAGGTTGTACAACAGTCAATAGTGTAAGACAACACAGAGGTGAACACATAATTTTCTGGTACAATACAGTACAAATAGGAAGCACACACCAGTACACTGTACAATTACGAACCTGTTGTTGAGCTAATGTGCTCACCTAATAAATAAACAATGTGAAAACTTCATCATACTTAAACAAACAAGAGCTGTCAGAGGACAGCACGCTCGACTATTCAAAATGCTTGTTAGTAAATCAAATGAAATCTATTTCAATTCTTGCCTTTCACATACCCTGTACATAATAATAGTGAAAAATGATATACCTTGATAGTCTGATACCCTTAATTTTTATGATGTCTAAAATCAATCCCATGCCTAGTTACTGAGACATAAGCACAATAACACTGTGCATGCAAAACTTTAACCAAAAATCCAAGTTAGAAAAGGGCCATAATTTGTATAAAATTCAGTCCAATTGTTATCCTCCTTAGTTTTTTGATGCCCCTGAAGACACTCCTTAACTTTCTAGTCAATTCCACAAGCAATTTCTGAGATATAAGCTGGATAGTAGCTTGAATGCAAAAATTTAACCAAAATTCTAAGTTAAAAGGGGGGAAATAATTTTTAATATATTCCATCAAGTGTTATCTTCCTTTATAGTATGATACCCCAAAACATATTAAAGATGTTTCAAATCAATCCCATGCCTGGACTCTGAGATATAAGCATGAAAGAACCTTCCATGCAAAACTTCCACCAAAATTTCTAAGATAAAAAAGGGGTCATAATTTGTAACATATTCCATCAAGAGTTATCTACCATGAAAGTATGATACCCCTAATCATATTAAAGATGTTTCAAATCAATCGCATGCCTGGATACTGAGATATAAGCATTAGAGTATCTTGCATGCAAAACTTTAACCAAAATTTCTAAGTTAAAAAGGGCCATAATTTGTAATATATTCCATCAAGAGTTATCTACCTTGGTTGTCTGATGCCCCTAAACATATTCATAAACTTTCAATCAATCCATAATGGTTATTGAGATACAAACTAGAATACTTGCAGCAAAACTTTAACCAAATATTCTATTGCATGCAAAACTTTAACCAAAATTTCTAAGTTAAAAAGGGGCCATAATTCATATTAAATTCCATCAAGAGTTATCTACCTTGGTTGTCTGATGCCCCTGAACATATTTATAAAATTTCAAGTCAATACCATAAATGGTTATTGAGATATAAGGTTGATAGTAACTTGCACGCAAAACTTTAACCAAAAGCTGCAACGCCAATGCTGACGCCGACGCCAGGGCGACTACAATAGCTCTCATATTCTTTGAATAGTCGAGCTAAAAACTAAGGTGTTCTGTTAAACATTTGCAATAAACTTCATACCTGTTTTAGGCAGCACAATTTACAATTAAAGAAAAGCCATTTTGTTACACAGTTGACTTCCAGTAAACACCTACCAGGGTGAAGAACCAAATTTCTTGTGTTAAACTGACTACATAAGAAGGCTTGAATGTACTTCAAATGAATATAAACTATTTCACTTTAGATATATAGATTTTATAGATTTTTTTTACAATAAGACATTTACATACGATGAAATTTTATGGAGAATCCCACAATCTATACAAAATAGAAATGAATATAGTGGTTTCCGTAAAAAAAATGGCTCACCTAAATACATAATAATAAATATCTTAAAAAATGACTGGAGGAGGTCTTAATTAAATATAGGAAGATGAAAATTTGCTTTAAGAATCAGGACATGCTTTTTTGCTACTGTTTAAATGTACCTTGGCCAACAAAATTGTCTAGATCCCCAATTCTAGAAAAAAATACATACATACAATCTGAGGCTCAGATTCAAGTATCACACTCAAGTCAGTAATGAAGGTTAAAGTTTACCCTCTATTAAATAACAGGACAAGTGATTATGATTTGGTGGATGCAGCTGATAAATAATCAGACCCTTGATCTCAAAAGTAAAAACTGTATTTAGGTACAATTTCCATGCTCAAACTCAAATTATGACAAAATTATTATCACATAGATTTGAGTATGATATTTGAGTTTCTGCCTGAGATAATACTAATTCAATTATGGCAAATATATTTGAGTATTTATACCCCCCCCCCCCAAAAAAAAACCATGGTTAATAGAAGTAGAATAATAATGCTATTCAATATATGCCAATTAATACATGAATGTAAAAAACATGCAGGAATATAGAGGAAAAGTATTTGATTTCAAGGTAGTCTAGGTTTAATGCCTTTACTGTCAGAATTGGTCTATTTAAGATATAGCATTGGATTCCTTAATCTAGATTTTGAGCTGAGGCACATTTTTCATTATCTGATGAAATTTTGAACAGCTATTTCAAATATTCCCTTTATATATGGTGCATTTCATCATTGTAATCAGATAAAATATTAGAATTTTTAAGATATATAAAACCATTTATTTGTATATTATAAATAAGATCAGACATCATAGATAAGTAATCAGATTCTATTTACATTTTTTGGAGAGTCTCTTAAATTTGTCTGATTATTTTTCTTGATATTGTTTCATTTGTATGTTGAATGTGTATGTAATAAATTTGTAGAATCTAAGCAAAAAATTAACCTTTAACCTGTTCCACAAACCTTTCCTACCTTTTTTTTTCTTGACTAACCTCTTCCCTTACAATATCTATGTTGCATCCCACAAGATAACAAATCTAAGCACCAGGTGACATTCCCACTATAGAAACAAAATTACATTGGCCTATCTCAACTTAAAATTCCCAAGTTTCTTTGCCTACTATATCCATATAAACATGGCTGGGTACAAACATATTTTTCTGCATATATACTGTGTTATTTTACCTTAGAGAGCTGAAAAATGAAAATGATTTGTGTCTTTACCAAAGCATTAAACTGAATAAATACAATGTATCAATATTTTCAATGTATCTCTTAAATGAAATCAATAATAAAAATTAATTTAATTTACTAATTCACAAGTTTATGAATACAGTGATTGAAAGGTCTTCAGGGTTAAATAATTAATATAACTAAAGCCCTAAGACAAGGAAGGCTTTTACTGGCCTTATTCCATGAGTATCATAGAGAGCAAACACATTCACTTCAACTAGGCTTTAAATTAATATATAAGACAAACACAACTCCCACCTACAATATGAATGTTGTTTTTACCCTCATACTCAAGATATATGGCCATAAAACTCAGAATGTTAAGAAAAAAACTACAATATGGTGTCATTGGTGCCTATGTTTGTTACACATATGGCCACAGCCCACGATGCAGTGCCCATAGTCACTATAACAACTCTCACCTGTACATTGCCCCATTCATCAGGCTGTGACGAGGGCGTGTAGTGAACCATGACACTTGGGTTGTGCATCACAATGGTCTCCCCACTCTCAAACTGTAGCGGCTTATGCCAGACTCCTGATGTTATGGCTGTTTTGTACTCATCCTGAAATGGCAACCACAGGTCAACAATCAGCAACATTTCACTTTTGAAAGAAACAGTTGGAAAAGAGGTAGGGTCGCTTTCCTTTTTTCTGATCTTCGTCATTTTGGTAGCAGAATTTTCCAGTTGACAGTATTAACAATTTTCAAGTTCATTGCAAAAGCAATCTGTTGAGATAATTCAGTTGTTTCACAATCCAGCCATATTTGACTAGGGACAGAGGTACACTGATAAACAAGGTTCAACTTTAACAATATCCAATTGATGAATGATATGACAAAATAATTTAATTTAGTTTTTAAGATATATGTAATTCAATCAAAAAGGTCAAGATCACTGCTCCCCCACTTATTCCATCCTTGAGAGGAAGCTTACCTCAAGTCTTGTAGCAAAATTCTCTTCGTATGGGACGTATCTATTGTCCCCCTCTTGCTTGTAGAACCAGCTACAGCGCCGCACCTGTTTTGGCATCTCCTCCCAGTACACGGCATACTGATGTCGCTCAACCACATTCACATCGTAACGTCCACCATCGGTACTGACCACAACACTCTCATCTCCATTTTCATCAGCTGCCATGAAAATGAACAGGGTGTTATTGAATTTACAGGGTTTTCTCTGCTTATTTGTAGGGTCCAAATATCCAACCCATTCCCAACTGAAAATTGGAAATATTTTCCCATATGGCAACAAAAAAAAAAAAAAAGAATAGAAAAGATCTTTTAAATTCAAGTGTTTCGTTATTTAAATGTGTTTATGAAAGAAAATGTTTCTTTAAACATTAGATACACATACATACATCTGCTTCTGAAAAAAAATCCCATTTAGATGAAATATGTTGATAATTATTCCCAATTTGGGGCTAGGGTCCCTTTCCTAAAATAGGCAGAAAATCCCCTGATTTAGTCAGAGACAGAGAGAGAGAGTGAGAGCCAATCAATGACTATTCACTGCTGTTCCTCAGAGGTGTGTCAATATATCAAACTCTTAGGATGGGACAGAATGTGAAAATGACATAGCCCTGAGGTCTCACTAAGCAAGGGTCTTAATTTCTAAAATGATAGAGAGAATTTCATAATAACATCTGTCTATGGAGACCAAAAACGATGTATTCATTAAAACTGGTTGTTAAGATTATGGTTTTGGAAACATATTCACCTTTTACCAATCAGATGTGGTTTTTCTGAGCACTATATGGGAGGACCCCAAGTTTTGGCAAATCAATGACTCTAGTTTCTGAATTCCTAGTGAGAGCCATGTTGAAGAACCAGTGTTCCAGTTAAGATTATTAAGAAGACCTTATAAGAGAAAATCATGAAAGCTTGTTACCAGCTTTGTGAGCATCCTCCAGTGCTATACTGTCGGACATGGAAAATGGGTACCAAACAGCTCGTCCCTCAATGGTCTTGCAGTAACACCAGTGGTATGCCACAGGCACATAGGTCCCTAAACAGAAACAAACACATTATCAAAACTAATACTTAAAATATTGATTTTACTTTTACAACCAAATTTACTAATTCAAAAATCTGTGATAACAGTAATTCTATCATTCTATGTACTGGATTGCAAATCCTTTTCATTTATGAAAAGAATTAATTGAAATATTTATTATTAGAAATTTCAATGCTGTTCAGTAAATGAAGTCTATAAACAATTATGAAAATATAGTTAGTGATTAGATAATCAAAATGAAATGTTTCTTTACTAATTAAGTGTTCAATTTAATTAACTTAAGTATTTGATTTTTTCACGTTACATGTTACAGCAGGGACTTTATCCCCCTTCTTTATTCGGGGCTATGTATTTTAATTTTGTGTCTTCCCCTGTAGATTTTTTTTGTATTTATGCAGTATTCCCCAAAATTGTTATTTCTTTTATCCCTCAAAGTATGGTATAAAACCTCTTCCATATAATCAGAATAAAGTCAAGACTGTTAATATGATTTTAGCATAGACATGATGGATACAACTGAATTAACATGCTGCTAAACATTAACTTGATAAATTGGTTGTAGGTGTTGTTAAGCGACTGTGTACCCACCTATAGCATTCTGTACATATCCCATGCCTGGCAGCTGACCCAGGCTGGGCTGTTGAGGGATAGTGGCTGGGGGTTGCCCAGGGGAGGCTGTATCCAAGGTTGCGACCTCGCTGAAGTTGGGAGAGAAGGGGGTGGGTGCAGGGGGTGCGGACATCAGTGTGGCAGGGGATGACCCACCAGCATATGTGCCTGCTGGCATCTGCGCATAACGACTAGAGCCATGTTTCCGATAGAGACCGGACAAACCTGTAAATACAACACACGGACTGTGAAATTACAAAACAACAGCTTGTCCACAGAATGCCAGTTCTATAAAAAGGAGTGTTTTTGTATTTGTCTCAAATACATATGGCACAAAATATATGTTAATTCTCGTTACTCTCATGTCTTTACCATCAGACGCATTCTAATATTTTCATCAAAGAAAGGCGAGGATCTGACCTGACAATATACTCACTATTGTTAACTGTATCAGATAAAATACTGTAGAATGTGTCCATTATAGAACATTTGATTTTATATGAGAAACCAAATAAGCCTCAACACATTGTGTACTGATAGAGATGACTTAGTATAGTGAAACACATGATATTATTTTGTTAAATTACAAGATTAAGATATTTCAATATAAAGTGGCGCGTCAACCCTGTCATATCATGTCAGTTATTTCCAAATTTTAAGAAATTGCATAAAATTCTACAAAATGGAAGAAATACCCTATCTTTTTTCTTACAGATTTCTAGTTGAAGTCTCTATTATATTATATTCTTTGTTGGCATTCTTTAACTAAATATCATCTAGAACCTATTATAAAGATGCATATTTTTATTACATATGAAATCTAGAAGTTACTTTGCTATCATTCATAAGCCTTTGAATCATCTTATTATTCAGTGTTAATTTTGTTATGATTCATAAAGAAATTAACACTGAAAAATAAAAGAACTTCAAAATAAAACTTTCCATCCATTTAAAATTCACTGCTGTTATAATTGCCATAACCAACACAGAACCTCTACTTCTACTTAGGTCTGCAATAAATACTCTGAGAAACAAATAAGTTAGTACTGAGCTGACAAATTGCTGATGAAAAGTTAGAAAAACATGTATGTAAGAAGCATGTCTGTATATATTTAAACACATTCAACTAGTTAATATAACTTGGAAAAAAAAAGAAAAAAAAAAAAAAAAAAAAAAGAGACATTTATAAGATTTTTTCCACCAATCAATATTTATTACCAGGTTATGCAGGACTATCCACAAATATGGGATTTCCTTTAACAACTGCCATAATTTCTGAAATACAAATGCCATACATTTTGTGAAATAAAGTTTTTCAAATAATTTCACAAGATCATTAAAATTCAGGAAAGTTAAAATCAACTTACCACTTGCATTTGGCATGGGTGGTACTGAGGTCATAGGTGTACCTCCAGAGAGAGGCACTTGTGATGTAGGGGGAAGTGGCGGCATTCCAGACCCTGCAGGACGGGGCGTTGAATGACTCATGGGAACACTTGTGGGCGGTCGAAGTGGAGTACCTCCCTGACCGATTTGTGAGAAGGGATCTGGACCTGCTGATATCCCTGGGCCTTGAAAGAGGGAGGAGGACGCATGGGGCACTGTGGCTGGGACACCTGGGTGTGGTGGAGACTGTCCCACAAAACTGTCTGCCTCACCGAGACTGTCATCCTCTGTAATGAAAAGCAACAGTGGTCTTACTATAACCAAAATAAAAAGGGTGCATTTTTAGCTGAAAAGTCAATAGTAATTGATGTATAATAGATAAACATGTATATTTATAATATTTCATTTTCTTTCTTTTTTAATTATTTAGGATCGGACCAATCCTCACTTTATTAATTGATAGAGGGTTCAATACATGATAGTCTTAATAGAGAAATTTCAAAGTATTATTTTGAACAAACAATATGGGTTGATTTGCTTATTACATGTATTAATGCCTAGCCTAATAAAATATAAAGCAGTATAAAATATTCATCTCTGCTTGCTATACATCTTGAGCAACTTGAATCACCAAAACCCTAAGTTGACCAACCGATCAAGCCCTATTATCTGCTACCGGTAATCTTTGCTAATTTGAAAATACACATTTGTGCATCTTTATTGAACCAATGTGCTTAGTTAAATGCTGAAAAACTAAAAAATGACAAGTTTGTTAATATATTTTATCATTCCATTTCTTCTCCTGATTTTTGCAGTATACTTTACAGGGTACCATAGTTCCAGGACTGGTTGGCCCGGTGTTAGGGTGTGGCATCATGCCACTTGTCTACGACTTGATAATGCAGCATGGCAGCACTATATCTGTCTCAAGTAAACATACTGGTAATCTCCAAATGACTGTAAACACTGTCAGCAGGACGTTAAACCCAGTTAATAAACTAGCAGAATTCAATATACCAGTACATATTTCACTGGATAGTGACACCCATCCCAGTCAGCTCCCCTAGAAATGTATTTTGTTTGTGTCTAGCCATGATATCAAACAGATTACTGGTACTAATTATATTAATAAGTGGCCTAACTTCTATGGAAATAAATTCTGGAACACGACCACAGAAATAAGAAGTAACACATATGTACAGGCATACTTTAGTGAGTTTGATTTTTTCTCAAACTATTTCAGAAATGCTGCCATTGGTTTTAGATATGGAGATTGGGTTTCCTAAGAAGGCTTCATGTAAAAGAGTTTTACTAACAATGTTAATTGTAAACTAATTATCTTCTATAAATAAAGACTCTATCATCATTATTTCAAGTTTTAATGGCAAACATTATAATGTACATGTACTCTTGGGGTAAATTTTGGTGCTTTGATGTATTTGCATACAAAAATTCAAATGTTTTTTTTTTCACTGTTTTTTCTGACAAATTCTACACCCTGCACTGGGCATGAGCACTGACAGGTTTTAAATAAATTCATATAGAAACATAATTTTATCTATACAGAAAAATAGGATTTATAGAAACACATTGATGAATTTTGAGATGTTCTAGGAGGGAAAAGTTTTTAATTTCTGCTAGTTTTTTGTTTTTAAAGCATGTGCGTATTGTGACTGGGGGCAGGATTATATTTATGGACACCATCACAGAATTATTAGTTTACAACTGGTTGTTTTGAATTAAAAATTAATTATAATATCATAAAATAAATAATAAGAATTTGTTGCCCCAATATATAGCATTCTTTAATTTTTTTAACCATTTGAAACTTTTTATTTTCATTTTGTGGCAGCCTTTGAAGCAAATTGCTGGATTTTTGCAGTGATCCTTAGAATTAATGGGTGCATTCTTATTTACTTAGAATGTATGTATACCAACTGAATAGATCTAGTACTTTTGATTAAGTCAATCATGCTTCCCCTGCTCTGAGGCTGTGCCTTAGTTCATATTACAAATTCCCAATTTTACCAAAAAAACAATGTAAAATTTTCAATTTCAGAGGTATAGCCTATAGGTCATATTCGCCAAAACAGAAGAAAAAAATCCCCATGATTAGGCCTATATGGACCATGATGTCCAAAGAAGGGCAGCTCGATGGATAAAATCTGGCTACAACTGCACATCTAGCGTCACAGAAATGCTTAAGTCCCTAGATCTTTGCCGCCTTGACCTATGATGCATTGATAGTAGATTATCCCTTATCTAAAAAATCTCAAATGAATTGGTTGCTGTCCCTAATGAAGGTCTCCTAACACCTGTTTCCCGACAGTTAAGCCATACCCACCCATGGTCTTACAGGTTAATAACAGCAACAACAGATTATTATAAGTTCTTCTTTTTTCCACAAGGACAATATTCAACTGGAACGGCCTTCCTTCAAATATTCCTGCACTACCCACCCCTGAACAGTTGAATGAAGCAATTTCATGCATTGAACACATTTCACCAAAGCTCTGCTTATAAATGTTTTTATCTATTTTTAAATAACTGCACTCCTGTTCATATCTTTTAACTTTTATTTTTTCTCTCTTTTAACAGGGATTTTTCAGTGAACTCAAACTGTATATATAATAAGGGGGAAACAACTTTCCTTGCTATTCTTGCTTGTTATGAATTTATCTTGCTTTATTCTTGTATTATAAATATATCAATATAATATATTTACAAAATGTCTGTTTAAAAATATGAGGTGAGCGGTTTGGTGATTTCCGTCACTGTATTTCATGGAATCGGCAAGCTAAGACAATGATGTTGAATGAAATGGAAAGAAAAATATGTCTTCTTACTAGACATGCGTGGACTTTTAGGTGTGCATCCTAATACAATCGATTTGAATGGCCGAAACGAGTTAGGGGTATCGGTGTAAATTTCCCGAAGCTTTTATATAAGGCCTGAGTAGAGATCCAGCAGAGGCCAATATGAAAAAAATAACCGGAGCGGATCTCAGTAGAGATTAATCAGTCACATACAAAATTTATGCGCACTATCTCTCAATTCTCCCTAAGATCACACCACTTCTCCCTTTCCTGAACTGAGAGAGACATGAGCCCTGTAGATAGATAGATATATAATAGCTAGTAAGATGGACATCTTTAGATATCCTTATATTTTTTCATCATCTGTTAGTAAATGTTACCTAGACTCAGGTCTTACTAAGTACGCAACTTTTGCTTTAAGAATCAAAATTGATTAGCGGTTACGAGACTTCAGTCCAAAATCTGAAACGTGTCATGTTTGGGCCTTAGCTTGACGATCTGTCAAACTTCACTGGGATCAGTATTGAAGGTTTGGTCAACACTTTAAATGAAAACTACACACCTGGTCCGAATAAAGACGGTTCTGACTGAATAACTGGCATAAGGACGTTTGGTTGATCCGGAGGTGTGAGTGTTAATCCCCCACCAGCTGGCATAAGCAGCAGGGGAGGTGGAGTTGCTTCTTTTTTCTGTTTGTCGGCCATTACACGTCGAAACCGGAAGCGGATGTTTCATGCCGGTGGCAAATACTAATTGATGCAACGAATACTTACAAACCGGCAAGTATGGAATTCGATGAGCACTCGCATAGGATGCACTTTCATGCCATTTTATTGACTGCCATTCCCCTGACTTTTAAGCATAAGCATTTTTTAAGCGAATGAAAGAATTTACACCTTTTTTTTGCTTAATTGTCTGAGTA
>CM037785.1:6154672-6204672 GCA_021229015.1 Solen grandis
TTTCAAAAATGATATTTTCTTTACAATGAAATAAAATTCCTTTAAAAAAAAATTTAAAAAAATACATAATGAAAAAATACTTTACATAATGATGTTTTTTGCTTTGCATATTGCAATTTACGTTTACATAATGAGATAAAATCTGTTTATGGTGATGTTTCTGCTCCATATATTTACTGCATCGTAAAATCTGTTGCAGGAAACATATGAGTCATTCCTAGAATTCGGACATAAATTGGTTAAATATGCGCAATTTATAACAGCTGCCATGCATGTGATTATATTACACATATGGCCTAACTCAGATATAAAAGAAATATAATACCGACCGTTTTAGATTGTAGATAGATATCAGTTACATGGCAAATGTCTAAGAAACAATTGTAAAATGTAACATTTGGTTGAAGAAGCATTCTTGTACGGGCACATTGGATTTATTCAGCTATTTATAATTGACGCCGCGTCAGTATTTTGCCAATGGAGCCGCATAATAAAAACGCAGCAGCCACTGTTAATATCATGTGATATGTATAACAGAAACACTTTATGAGTCAATGAATTGCATTAACTGATGAAAATAAACAAGATTCAAAATATACAAGTATTCAATCGTTATAAAGAAGAAACTGGACACATATAATGTGTATCTGATGACTTCTCCTCAAATTCGTCGGCAACGGGTTTTAAAACTTGGTTAACGTACCTTGCAAGCAACCCGATTCATTAAAGTTCAGAATTTATTTTTTCAAAGATGTTTTGATATCTTAAAATATTCAGTATTCTGCTACAATCCGTCAACCGGAAAACTCAATAAACAAGGGTCAGGACTGCCACAAAATACGCCCATCACAGTATGGGGACTCTCAGAAATAGCTCAGAGAAACAAGCTATTGTCTCCTAAACCCCATTAGTTAATGAATGTTACTTATTAAAACAATCATGTTGAAACATTTCCATTAATTTGAAGGAAAATGTCTCTTTTGACTTATTCAAGTGTTCAAGGGCCATAACTTCTAAGTCATTCACGCGATAATGCTGAATATCGAACTCATCCGCGATTTTATGGCCATGCACATGTGTGGAAAGTTTGAAAAGAAATGGGCAAACTGTATTGAAGTAAGAGCCCGGACAATCACAATTTCAAGTATTTTGTGTACGTCAAGGGCCATAACTTTTAAGTCTTCACGCGATAATGCTGGATATCGAACTCATCCGATATTATGGCCATGCACATGTGTGAAAGTTTGAAAAGGATTGGACAACGGTATTGAAGTTAGAGCCCGGACAACTGGCCATGCACATGTGTGGAAAGTTTGAAAAGGATTGGGCAAACGGTATTGAAGTTAGAGCCCGGACAACAAATGTTCCCCCCCCCCCCCCCCCGTGAGTGTTCACATAATACGCCCCATCTTAAGATGGGCGTATAAAAAGCAGTTTAATATAATTATTACAGCATAATGTAGAATGTGTAAAAACACACACACACTATACATATGGCCGTAGCGGACATGTCTAATTTACGGCCCCAGGCCCAATCTGCGGTCCCAGTATGTAGAGTGCATGAAATGGCTAAATTTAACTGAACATTACATAGCTTATGCTGTAAAACTGTAATAAATATTTAATTTTAATACATTATCAATAAAAAATAATGCCATATACTCCTACGTCACGCTACATTATCAAGGGAAGTAGATTGTTAATTAATACTGGGACTTGTACCTAATTCCCTTACCAAATAAAAGACTTGTGCTGTGTTTTTCGTCATCATTGTCCTTGTTCTTGCTGCTGCTGATGATTTTTTACGTTGACATTAATACCGTCTTAGTAGCTTACTGTCTGGAAAATGCATGCATCTTGCAGACCCTAACTATTCCAATAATTATATAAGAAATGAAAATGTATCTTCATTGATCTATAGATGAGTTAATTTATGTCATCTTAATTCATCATCACATAATGTGTCTACTATAATTAAAGTATTTTCTGTACATTTTTGTTCTATATTTCTGAATAATCTGATAATATAAGTTTTTATGTTGTTTTGAACCTTTTCTGTATGGCTTTGCTTTATTTAAGTCATACTTCAAAAACATGCACGGCGTCTTTGATGCTTGGCATTAAAATTGTCTTGTTATTATATAAATACATTCGTAATTTTGTTAGATGGCTCACATCACTTCACCTTGACGTCACTAAAGGCATCAAAATCAAGACAAAACTGGCAACAATGACTCTTGTTTTGAAAACAGAAAATTACCCTTAAGTATTTCATTTCTTTATCAATTTCTATTGAAGATGTGTCAGTCTATGGAGACAAATATTAGCTTTATACAGAAAGTCATCAGCAGCTGATATCGATGAATACTGGCACTAGAATCTAGTGACTATTAAGCACTGGAATCGACTGGCACTAGAATCTAGTGACTATTAACCACTGGAATCGACTGGCACTGGCACTAGAATCTAGTGACTATTAACCACTGGCATCGACTGGCACTAGAATCTAGTGACCATTAACCACTGGCATCGACTGGCACTGGCACTAGAATCTAGTGACTATTAACCACTGGCATCGACTGGCACTAGAATCTAGTGACCATTAACCACTGGCATCGAATGGCACTGGCACTAGAATCTAGTGACTATTAACCACTGGAATCGACTGGCACTGGCACTAGAATCTAGTGACTATTAACCACTGGAATCGACTGGCACTAGAATCTAGTGACCATTAACCACTGGCATCGACTGGCACTGGCACTAGAATCTAGTGACTATTAACCACTGGAATCGACTGGCACTAGAATCTAGTGACCATTAACCACTGGCATCGACTGGCACTGGGGACTAGAATCTAATGACTATTAACCACTGGAATCGACTGGCACTAGAATCTAGTGACTATTAACCACTGGATCGACTGGCACTGACTAGCTAACATCCCTGGTAGAATCTAGTGACTATTGACCACTGGAATCGACTGGCACTAGGTTCTAAGGACTACAATCCATTGAAAATAGATTCTAGTGATTTCTAACCACTGGCACTATAATCTATTGACTACTACCAAGTACAGTTGATAACCTATCACTATTATGATTGTTGACAATGCGGGGAAACACGTGACTCAGTGGTAGGATCACGCTTCATACTGGCGTACAATCTAGCTGGCTGAGAGAAAAAACAAAAACAAAAAACAACCGAACGTTAAGTAGAAGCTTGAAATAAAAGTTTGTTTTGATACATAGCTTATTGTATGCACGCTTGTTTGTTGTATATGGTGATGCCAAGCATTTCATTTAGATTTTTACCGTTGTTAAGAACATTTCAAAAATATTACAAAATATGTCATGAATCGGACGAATATGTCCATGTTATATTCAGCATTGTGGTGTGAAAATATCTAAAACACGCCAGAATGATCTCAAATAGATTACGGCAGTAAATCATATTCATATTTTATCATATGGCATAATGCTCAAACAGCTGTTTCCGGTTTCGTATAACCATCACATGTTTTCATATATTTAACACGTTACACATAACTTTTAAGCCGAATTACATCATATCGAGTCGGGGCCTCCGTGGCCGAGAGGGTGAAGTCGCTGACTTTAACATTCACTCAGCCCCTCACCGCGTGGGTTCGAATCCCGCAGGGTCATTCGGATTGTCATGTGAGGAAGCCTTCCAGTTTTAGCACATGGCATTTTCATCTCGTCCAATCAGATGCCAGTATTTGTTCATAGTCACCGTGGACTATAACGCGTAGTCCACACTTTTGTAAAAAGTTGATAAGTGTGGATTATGCCACCACATAACTCACACTTTTGTGACGTTTTGTCGCTAGTGGACGGAAAATACCATGTGCTAAATAGCTTAGTTCATAGTTTCCTTCAACTACACGACATAGTTACTCGTGTAGTTGAAGGCAACTATGAACTAACCTATACATATTCAGTTCAATGTGCCAACACCGGTCTAAGCTAGTGACGTCACAGTCGCCATTTATAGATTGATTTTCAGATATTATTTAAAACTATTTTCTCGGTATTAGATTACAAATATTACTTCGTTCGCAGTCCGTTCATTCATATTTTTGTGTCACGCTGGTTGTTATAATCGCGATTTACTGTCATTATAGGTCATATGATAAAAAGAATCGCCAGAGGCTCGCTTAAGGACGTTTCAGCGGGTTACAGCTGATTTTGATTTTGGTAAAAAAAAAAATTATTTTGAAAATCTGAGTTATTTTAAGTAGAATGATAGAAGAAAACCCAAATTTTAAGATACATGTATTAAGAATAGCATTAAAAGTATATTTGCGAAATTGTGAAGGTACAAAAAGTCACATTTTAGTGTTTTTAAGCAAATTTGGCTAAAATTTCAATAAAAAGGAAGTTTTAGTTAAAAAAAACAATGATATATTTTTTTTTACATTTTCAGAAAGCATTTATATCAAAGGTCTGACTCTGAAAAATTAAAGGAAATCTGTCCGTTGATTTTTTTTTTATTTAGAAAAATATATATAAAAATTCACAGTTTTGGGATAGTTTTTGTATAAATTTTGGTCCGGGCACATATGAGATTTAGTACCCGTTTTATATTTTCAATACATATTTGACAGTATTTCTATCTGTAACTTATAGAATACATTATACGTTACAAATGGTGATAAAAGTATTTTAAAAATATTTTAATATGCTGTTACAGTATTTAAAATCGAAATCTTTCTTATTTTTAACGCCATGTTTTTTTCAGCAAATTTTAGCTAATAGTGATGCTCTACCATAAGCTTAATTTCTAAAACAAGCATGGTGACCCCCTATTTTGAATTCATATATCCTTTAGTTGAAGTCTAAAGTACTTATATGCAATTTTTTAGAAAAATATGTCCGATAGAAAAAAACCGCTCAAAGGCCTTTAATAACATATTCATCAACTCGTTTAGTATGAAATTACAATTCATGTCAGATCATATATATATTCCTTACATTTTCTGTTATGTTGTTTACCATCTTTATTATATTGTGCAAATGATTTCGTTTGTTATGTACATTCTTTATTATGTTATGCACAAGTTGTTTTATGTGTTCATTACTTATTGTGATTTGTGCAGTCTTCTTTATCCTATGTATGATGGTAATTATGTTCTTTACATTCTTCATTGTGTTGTATGCAGCTCTAATTGTGATGCGCGATCTTCTGCTTTATTACGAACGGTGTCCGTATTATTGTGTTGAATGTTTATTGAGTACTGTGAAAGTTTGTTATGATGATGCGGACAACATAAACGAGTAGAAGTTAATTTTGCGCCGGTAAAAATACGACAAACCAACGTCAGAGAAACGTCATACCATTCGGAATCCTCGGGTAATTCCACTCGATGCTAAAAACAAGATTTTTCTAGCAACTGCTGACAGCAGATGTCATGGGCTGAGGAAGTTTCCATGTCTATTGAGCGCATGCGCCAGATAGCTATTTTTTGGCTTTACTCTGATTTGTGATTCCCTTATCATTGTTCACGTAACATTTCGGACATGTTGCAGTTGGCAGTTAGCTGAGATTATCCGTTTGTGTAAATTCCCAAATGTTTATTGTATTGCGGGAAGGAACAACCAACCGTGCGAGCTTGTTACGTGAACAGTTTGACTCCTGTTTCATCGCCGTATAAAGAACGTAAGCAGGGTACCAACTGGCAACCGTGAGCGTATAGTTGTTAGCCCAATTATTATATTGACCTTAATCGTTCGGTTTGTAATTTAGCAAATGTAGCAATCAACGTATACCTCCTCAAAAACAATCTGTATTAAACTTTTGATGCAATCTGTTCATATACACGGTGCATAACCATATCGGCGGGCACTCTGCGGAAATCGCTATATCGGCCGGCTCTCTGCGTTCGCACCGGTCATTCTCTGCAATAAACACAACCACACGATGGACAGATGGCAGAAAAGGGGATCAATGGTCACATTTAACAGGTGAATTGCTCAATATTTAGTAGTGCACGGAATATAAGAATATATTTAATATGTATATGCGTGTAAACTTTTCAATTATCGGCGACTGCTGGCATATATCGTCACAAAACTGACAAGTTATCCTGATTCTTGCATAAGAGAGAATGAATGTTGTGTTTTGAAACAAATGAAGGGCCGGAAACATGAAATGTTACTTCACAGCAATAAAATACATAGTACGCTAGCAGTATGCTTTTAAAAAAACAATCGCTGGCAAAATGCAGGGAGTCTGTCTGTGGCATATGCAGAGAGTCTGCCTGTGCTTCAAAAGGTGATGTGCAGAGAGACCTCCCGTGCACCAACAAAACCGACGGTAGGGGCTAATCAAGAAATTTACGCAATTTACATAAATATCGGCCAATTCATCGGTATCTTCTTGAAAATTATACCTAAAATAATACGTATGGTGTTCATATTATGGACATAATCAAAGCAATAACTCGCTAAAGTCTGAAGAAAGTACCGAGGTTGTGTTCCATGTTGGTATTTCACTAAACTGTTTGTCCGAGTTTCAGAGCGCAGTCGCTGATAATTGAAAAGTTTAAACGCATATACACAGTAAATATATTTTAATATTCCGTGCACTACTTAATATTGAGCAACTTACCTGTTAAAAGTGACCAAAGATGGAAAGACTAGACCGATGGAAATCTGAGCCCGGATGGAAATTTCAGCCCATTATAAGACGGGCTGATGTTGCCATCGGGTCAGTTTTACCTCCCTAGGATGTTATGCGTATACTCCAGGTTGGAAATCTGAGCCCGATTGGAAGTTTCCATCCTATTTCAGTGCATGCGACAACGTGACACCTGTCTTTGTGCATATTTTTGTAAGCAACGTTGGGTAGGGACTTGCCCCGTGTTCTTGAAAATTACTAAAGCACGATCTCAGGTTTTTTGTTGCACATCTAAAGGCCCTGCTAGAGGCCAACGTTTTGCACTTCTGTGTGCATTCCGTGTGAAAACGTTATGCACACGAAAAGACGTAATTTGGTCGTTTTTCAAACGGCTTTGAACGGAATACACTTAAGGGGCTCTCGGAAACAACTAAAAAAATAGCATGTTTAATATTTTTGTCCATGTAGCAAAACGATCAATATACGCTATGCGTGCGATTTGTGGACGGATCAACAACGGACTAACACGGTACTGACACGTTACGTTGCAGAGCTTCCGTGCAGTCAACAATTGCATACCGTACTCCTTACGATGTGCAACCGATTTAAATGTTCATATACCGCACGATTAATATTCATATTCCTATATCTTGCAGCTTTCATCTGCACACATGTACAATAGATGGACTGAAGTGCAGCTGATTTTTTGACAAGATCGAATCGTGTTAGAGACGCATGGTGAGCTGTTATAAATCATCAGTTAAATATCGTAATTTGTAAGCTGATGCTGTAGAAAGAAAATGTAATAATCTTGAGGATAGAGAAGTGATATGAATCTCTTGAGAACCAAAAATGTACTGTTAGAAATGACATACAAACAACCTTTTTATGTGTGTGACTGAACGTTGGATGAACGGAATGAGAACGAAGAAAGAACGGAAGTAAAATGTTACGCAATAACGCGTACATGGTAGGCAAGAAGAGAGTGTACGGAATGAACTTGTTATAGAAACGTAATCAAACATTAGGAGAACGGAGAAACGGCAGAAATATGGTAATGAACGTTACATACACAGGAAAAGGGGAAAAATCATGATTTCATTCCGTTCTGGCATTTTCAATTCTAAAACGGTATGCACACGGAAGTGAAATGTGTTGGCCTCTAACAGGGCATTTAATTACTCATATTTAAAGAAATGATTTACGCTACATCATTATATATTCTCTCTTTCTCTCTCTCTCTCTCTCTCTCTCTCTCTCTCTCTTTAAGGCTATATATATGTACATAATATAATGAAGTATGTACATAACATAATGAAGAATGTACACAGCAAAGTAAAGAACATACGTGGTATTATAAAGAATGTACATAAAATACTAACGGTTGCACCTGGTAAACATAAAACAGTCATAATTTTACATGAGGCAAATAAGATGCTATCTCACTTGGATATCGCACCTAGTCACGTTACCCAGACCAACCATTCGTGGAACTACCCTTATGTGCGAAGCGCAAATCAGAAGAAGGATATATATATATCGTATTTGAAACTACGATGAGAACGCGGATCCTCTTACAAATCAGCCAATGGGACCGTTTATTTTAGACGATATATCCACACATTTGCTTGATCACCTTTAAGACGTAAGAGGGCGGAGTTGGTAGGTAAGTCGCCATATAAATATATGAAAACCACAATTCAAGCAAACATATTCAACACACATCGGCACTACCAGTAGTTTATAAAGATGAAAATTTTTGTGGCTTTTATAGTTGTCTTCATGGCGACAATGACATGGTAAGTTGTATTCATACACACGCCTCACACGTTAAGATGAAACTTCTTTTACTACTACTACTACTACTACTACATGTATAACAAAAGGCAACTTCTGCTACTTTTGCTGCTACTGCCGTTACTACTAAATGTGCACTACTACTTCCACTGCTACTATCACTGCTATTACTACTAAAACTACAATCACCAATGCGATTATAACGACCACTACTAGTAGCGCTAATTGTTGTTACCTTTACCACGACTTCTCTTACTTCCACCACCAGTAGTTCTACTACTTCAACAAGAACGACCGACTACCGAAGTGTTCAGGATATTTGGGCTGGTTATCACCCCCAAAAAAGTATGTTCCTTTTTTAAAAAAACAAAAAACATGCATGTCGTAATTGCTTATCTGTTTGTTTTATTTTGATTTTTAGCTCACCTGAGCACTTGTGCTCAGGGTGAGCTTTTGTGACCGCTTTTTGTCCGTCGTGCGTCGTCCGTCGTGCGTCGTCCGTCGTTGCTTATGAACACTCTAGAGGCCACAGTTTTGGCCCAATCTTCATGAAACTTTATCATGATGTTTGTCTACATAATATCTCATATGAGTTCGAAATTGAGTCATGTGGGGTCAAACACTAGGTCACCAGGTCAAATCTTAGAAAAACGTTGTGAACAATCTAGAGGCCACAGTTTTGGCCTAATCTTCATTAAATTTGTCAGGTGTTTGTCTACATGATATCTCGAATGAGTTCGAAATTGGATCACATGGGGTCAAAAATTAGGTCACCATATCAAATCTTAGCAAGACCTTGTGAATACTCTAGAGGCCACAGTTTTTGCCGAATCTTCATTAGATTTGGTCAGGGTGTTTGTCTACATGATATCTCGAATGAGTTCGAAATTGAGCCACATGGGGTCAAAAAGTAGCTCACCAGCGCAAATTTTTGAAAAATCTTGTGAAACTCTAGGGGCCTACATTTTTGTACCAGTCTTCATTAAACGAAATAAGAATGTTGACTGCATGAATTCCCAGTTGAGTGCAAATTCAGGTAGGATCAAAATCTTGGTCACTTAGTCAAATGCTAGAAAAACACTTTAGAAGCCACATTTTTTGTCATCATACCTAACACAGCAATCTTACTCAGGTCAGCGACACAGGGCCATCTTGGCCCTTTTGTTTACGTTGCTGTTGTTGTTTAAACCTATATTACTAAAAGAACGAGCTGACTTTTGTGTCGGATTTGGCGCCGTTACGAAACAACACTATGTATACAGAGTATCAAGGTTATTCAGTAACCATTCAGTAGTTGTGTTTTTGTGTTTAAAAATAAATAAAATTGCACAGTTTGCGAGAATTAATGGTGAATCCATCGAAATGGATAAATCTAAAAATAGTAACATTTCTGGGGAACACCGTTTGGTATAGTTGGTTCTTCGTTTTGTTCGAAAATACTCTACTCTTCTTGGGGAACTTCGACTATCCTCGCAGCCACGTTAAAAGAGTGTTACAAAGCGTCGAAATCGCTTTTGTGTCCCGATTTTAACTACACGGGTCCCATTATTTATATTTGAGGGTTTTCCAATTTATCTTTCGAATTTATGCTGTGTTGCATTTATACGAACGCTCGGAAAAAAAGACGCTGTTGTCTGGCGTGCGTACACGTATTCATACAACATAAGGTACACGTGAAAAGCATGGTATAAGGCCCTTGGCTAAGACAGCTTCATAACCGTGTGCAGTAGTAAGTGGGGCTCTTGGCGTCATTCATACCAAGTGCCACACCAATAACGGGCAACGGATTATACAGCCCAAGTTTAATCTGTGTATTTTGCTAGCACCATATCATGAGTCTAAGTTAGATTTGTGATCTTTTCTTCTTTTTTTTTAATTCGTTTTACATTTCATTAATTAGTCTATTCTTCACCATATTCCAATGCTGCAACTGTTATCCTCCCCTGTGAAATTAAAAATCACACACCTTAAATCATGTGACAGCAATGAGTCCCTTTTCGGCGTAAGCTGTATAAAATGGATTTTGACCTTTTTCTTGAACCAAAGAAATCTTGGTTAACAACCGAAGAGTTCGGAAAAGCACTCGTTTCATTGGTTTGCATAAATTATTTTAGGATATTTCATCTTAAAATGGTAGTATCAGGGTGCATATCTTTCTGCATGATTTCAGTTGGCAAATAACAATTTAATCTACCTATTTAAACATAAAAAACATCCAGTTGAAAAATTCAAACATAAAAACTAAGCAGTTGAAAATATAAATAGTTGTGTGTCTTTAGAAAACGTAGTTAACCTTGGTAGTGGACTCGTCCCTCTAAGTAACAAAACTCGCAGTGTATGAATTTGCTAACATAAGCCATATAAAGTAAAACGATTTTAGGCTTTTATATTATAATCTTTTGGCTTGATTGGTGCTGGAATAATTGTTTAAATTTTTTATATGATATATGATTCAAGTTTTGTTATTTTAGATTTGTCTATTAAATATTTATATTTTCTTGAATTACCTCCCTTTAATTTATTCTTATCCCAGTGGAAATATGATTTTGTGCGTCTTTTCAAGATCAAAGCATAGGAGCCTGGTGACTTATTATTATTATTTTAAATGTTATTTATTTATTTATAATTAAATTGCTTTTTCTACATATTTTCACTCACAAAAACATAAAAAGCAAAAGTAAAGTAAAAATATTCGATATTAAAATTCATCATTTTACATCCGTTTCTCGGTATTCTATAAAGCCTCAAGGAGTGACACCCGCCATTGTTTTCGCAACGTTGTCGCAGAGTAACATCCCTTGTATGGAATGCAGTAATTGCTTTATCCAGTTTTTCCCGACCTTTTCTGAATGTCAGTCTTTATTTAGATTTTGGACGGAGAGTTACACACCTTTCTCAAACAATGTGTCAACACCGGTCTTGATGACAAGTGCAAGCTTGTGACGTCACAGTCTCTATTTATGGAACGTTTCTCTCTATATAAAATGATGATATCGTCCTTTTTTAATGAGGGAACCTAAGCTGGTAGCCTGTGCAGACTGCAACAGGGAGTTTGGATGTTAAAAGAAAACAACAGTCTTTTACAAACCGAAATGGATGAAAGACAAAACTTAAAAAAATGATGTGATGGAAATAATAGCAATAATCTATGATAGATTATACGAGACTACCATGAAATATTACCGTATAATTGAATATAAAAGCAGGATAATTATACATGTGGAGAGACCCTAAAAAGTCTAAAAGTATCAAGCTCGTATAAGAATATATATATATAGCTATTAGGATGGATGCAGGCACGAAGGCAGTTTTAAAAAAAGCAATCGGAAGAGTAGGGATGGGTTTCCCGTGCATGTCAAAAACAGCGAGTGATTTTCCGTTGTTAAAATGCGCCGCACGATAGAAACAGGAACCAAGAACGAATAAAGCTGGATCAGTTTTTCAAAGGGATGTTACACTGTGACAACGTTGCGAAAACAATGGCGGGTGTCACTCCTTGAGGCTTTATAGAATACCGAGAAACGGATGTAAAATGATAATTTTAATATCGAAAATTTTTACTTTACTTTTGCTTTTTATGTTTTTGTGGGTTAAAATATGTAGAAAAACAATTAAATAAATGATAAAATAAAAATGAAATAATAATAATAATAAGTCACCAAGCTCCTATGGTCCGGATAGCAGTTGGAGAAATACGTTAAACATTTTGGTAAAGTTACTACTGCACCCAGAAAACATTGCGCTAGCTGGTATGGTGTAACTTGATGGGGTTTAAAGAGATTTTTTGAAGCTCATGTCTGAAAATATAGAAAAAAAAAAGATAGGGCTGACTTGTTAAATTTCGTTTAGGCTATTGGGATAATTTTGTGTTCAGTATTAAGTAAGGGAAATAAATTCAATTTGTTTGTTTTTTATCTTTGATTCTCAAATTAATTAAACGTTAATTATTTGAGACAATCAATCATTGTTACAATCATTCGTAAATAAGCTTTGTATATATTTCATAGCTTAACTTTAATTTATCTAATCATACGACCAGGAGAGTCACAAGAAAAAATTAGTTTCACTTATGTATAGATCTTCAGACTGCTCGGACACGTTACAATAGTATCAGTCTTCGTTTGCGCAGTTGGTTAAGTGCTCGTCTGCTGAACTAGGGACCCTAAGATCGACAGTACTGAAACTTTAACACGCATATCTGCATTTAACTTAGTACAGCGGTTGAATACGAATAACCATCAGAAAGAAATTGTAAACCATTCATCACGGAGATCGTATCCGATCCCAGTGCATGGGGATCGAACCCACAACCTCAGCTTCACAGCCAAGCGCCACCAAATCCGGTTTATTTATGTAAAACCCATGGTCATGATATAACTCATATCTGTTCAGACGAATCCCAACAGCAAAAATCATTCAATCGATTGATTTCGCTGGACTTTTATAGTACTTATTTTATGTAAGTATGGAGGATAAAGCTGATCAAACAAGAAAATTTAACAGCTAAGGACTTGCTGGACACTGCTTTCTTTGACAGTTTCATCAAAATTGAGGAGTTGGCAACAAGCAGGGTCGAAATGTGTGGCGCCGCCGCTGTAGAGCTCGGTTTGTAACGCCGACATAGCTGTTGTAATAGTGAAAGTAGTAACGAAAAAGGTTAGTAAGTTAACTGTTTCAGTATATGAATCTGAGAATTACTTTCTTTCAGGTCGACCCTCACCTGCCCTGATCTGATCCCGAACAGTCCGAGACAGTTCAACTACACCATTCGGAACATCCTCGTAGATCCTACGTTTGATCACACAATCACCATGCAGATCACGGAAGCCGGGGACCAGCCACTGGAGTATTATATGAAGTGTGCGGTTCTTCAGCAACCAGACGATTTCACAAAGTAATATTACTAACGACAATGAACTTTCTTGTATAAGTAAAACATATGTAGCGCCTGGTTCAATATCATCTCGATGATAAGGGACCGTGCTTCAGAGGTAATGTAAATGACTGCTGGTCCAAAGGTTATTGATTCAAATTTATTGAGGGCAATAGTCTTGCATAACCTACTCATGCGCAAGGTATTAAAGGCACTTACAATTTTAGTAACTATAAATAATTGTTGACTCATGTTAGATTAAATCAGAAAAAGAAAAGACCCGTATAGCGGTTCAGGTATACCAAGATTTTATTAGAATTTGGAAAGGTTTTGCTATAATCGACTATTAGGTTTTTGTTGAGTTTAACGTCCCACCGACAGTATTTCAGTCATTCGGAGACGATGTCTATTTGAGACAGATATAGCGCTGTCACACTGCAGTATCACGCCGAAGACATGTGGCATGATACCACGCCCAGTCACATTATCCTGACACCGGGCCAACCAGTCCCGCAACTACCCTGAGCGCCAAACAAGGGAGCGATAACAGTGCCATTTTTTACGACTTTGGTTCATCGCGGCCGAGGATCGAACCCAAGACCTGCCGCTCCCGAGGCGGGCGTTCTAACTGCTCGGCCATCGAGGACGGTCGACAATTAGTATATACATTTTCTTATAATGATAAAAATACCGCCAATCAAATATGGATAGAGGCATGTGCACATTTGCTGTTATAATATCTGCTTTCATCCCAGGTACTGCCAGATTCCATCGTCCAGTTGATGTTTATTAGATACACTGATGTAGCGCTGAGACTTTCTTCTTCGTCTAATTTTCCTTTTAAATCCTGTTCGATGAAACAAAAATAAGCCCTTCCTTGTGTAAATGCATGTATATCCTATTGAGGTACAAGAAAAAAATACATGTATGTCGAAAGCCTGTCATTTACGGTACATGATTTATTTCATGTTTGCTTGTGATATTATAATTTTCTTAACAGCCGAATTGTCATTTAAAGGGGGATGAGCAGATCTGATATAGTCGCAAAATCGTCATCATGTCCTTCTTAGTTCATGTCACAAATTTATATATATTCATATAGACGTGTTTTGACGCCTTGGCAACAAAGTAGACCCAGATCAGACATAATCTATCTGATCAGGGACTCCGCTTGTTTGTTGACTTTGTTACATCAAAAACCTAGATCAGCAGTTATTCTAGGCTTCTTTTTCCGTGTACATTTGCGTTACACACCATGAACCATATTGACCTAAAAGATGACCTGGTAAGATCAATGCACAAACCATCGTCGGAAACCCCTGGTTGTCTATTCCAATTATATTCATGACATCAAGCCGTTAGAAAATAGGCAAGCAAAACGTCGTTGACGAAAGTTCCAACCAATGAAAACGCGCCATATAAATGAAATATATGTAACCTTCGGTGCGGTATCTGACGACATCGTCGGTGTAAGTTCCGTTATCACTGCCGTGTATATCGTGGAGTTTTCAACTGGCGAAACTTCGTTTTCATGAATATTAGTATTTTGAATATTCTTCTTTTAAGTAACGAGTGCAAAAGTTTACTTTCAAAATCCAAACAACTATATATAACGCGTCGTTTTCATTGGTAAATTTCTCCACCTTGTTACGGACTTATCAAATAACCCACGGTCGATAAAGAAGCAAAGTGTATTAAGCGAACGTGGGTTCCGACGATGGCCTGGAATATGAAGTCGGGAACCACATTAGGGAGCGGAGGCTTGACAGTCATGCAAACTAGCACATTACCTGGTTAATCCGTTATGGAACCAATGAAATGGTGACATAATTTGACACACCTTAAACCGCTGAAATACATACGTAAAATCCAACACCGATCGATAGGGCGTGGGTATCAGACGATGTGCACGGTCGTTCTCGCTAAGAAATGATCACAGACGGTCGTATACCGTAAAATGTAATTTAAAAAAGCAAACCCAACCAGCTAATTGCTTACCATGCTGCAAAACTGACATTTCAACCTTGTTCATGAATATTTAGCACATAAGAGCAGATTAATTTTTAAATAGTGGATTTTTTAACAGGCAACTGCTGAAACAAATGTACATTGTATATATAGAATTTGTCCACATATCTTACAATAATATACACTAGCCTTCAAATGGGAGATTTAAGTATTATTTTCATTTATTTTGAATTCATTCGGAAAACATATAGTTTCCATAAAATTTTGATAGGGCTGTTTTGTGTATATTTGATTTTCTCCGAAATTGTCAATTGTTCACATATAACTGTATAAACTATACAGAGATATGAAGCGGACTCACATCGGATACGTTAAAGGTCCTGGTGTGCGTTTCACTAAAAATCTAAAAACTGAGATTTTCCTCATCTCAAAAATCTCAAATTCTGTACGCCCACAAATATGAAATGATATATAAGAGCATGCTAATAATAGCATGTACGCAATGGTTCTATTGGTTGGGTTAATGAATGTGAATGAGGATCTGTAATACACAATATGACCCATTATCCCTATATTTCATATCAAAATCAAATTCTTCTCCAATATCTCAAATAACAGTTTAAACTTATTTATTTTTAGTCGATTGGGAAACAAGTTTTTACAACTTTTGCTAATCCCTCTCGACGGTTCCTGAGTTAGACCAGTACTTTGTGCCTGTGAAAGCACAAAGTACTGGCCCAACCTAGGAACCCACAATCCTCGAATTCAAACCCAAATCCTCGGATCTGCCGCGAGGTCCGTTACCACTGGACCACGGTGCCTTTTTATTTCCCAAAAATACAATATATAGCATCTAAATAAGATCTAGAATAAAAAGTCTATGTTAACCACATATGTACCTATGTAAAGAGCCACAGTTTATGATGTTAATTTTTAAATATTTCAGACTTGGGTTGATTTTCGAATTTAAAAAAGCTTTAAATAAACATTTCAGAATCGAGTCAACATTCACAAGTCCGTATGGAACGTTCATTACTGCTATAAATGACGTATTCAACAGCCAGGCTGACCTGACCTATTGGATATTTACTGAAAACGGAGCATGGCTTACAACTGGTACGTACACATCTGCATTTATTTCAGAATCTATATAGGGAAATAATTTGATGATCAAAAGGGAGATATGAAGTCTTTGGAAGATCGCGCGTGTCTTTAACATGACCTTAACAAACAAGTAATCCGAATAACTGTTACCATGTTTTGAGTTGATTATAAATAATTTACTAAATAAAACGTTATATAAAGCTGTTTGTTCACAGATTATCGGTAGAAATAAAAAAAAAATAATAATAGTAATTTTCTACTCTCCCTCGAAAATGCTGGTGATGTTTTCGGAAACATAAAGTTAGAAAGCGTACGTCGCGTTGCACAAGAAAACATTTTTTTCGTAAACGCAACATCGACGAAAGTTAAACATAGAATGAGATATTCTCGAAGCAGGTGTTTAGCTCATGGCGTCTTCACAAACCTAGCGCATTTGCAAAAATGAATGAATGAATGAATTAATTAATTAATTAATTAATTAATTAATTAATTAATTAATTAATTAATTAATCTAAATCATAGGAGCTTGGTGACTTGTTATTATTATTTTATTTTTATTTTTTTATTTATTTAATTGTTTTTCTACATATTTTAACCCACAAAAACATAAAAAGCAAAAGTAAAGTAAAAATTTTCGATATTAAAATTATCATTTTACATCCGTTTCTCGGTATTCTATAAAGCCTCAAGGAGTGACACCCGCCATTGTTTTCACAACGTTGTCACAGAGTAACATCCCTTTGAAAAACTGATCCAGCTTTATTCGTTCTTGGTTCCTGTTTCTATCGTGCGGCGCATTTTAACAACGGAAAATCAGTTTTTGACATGCACGGGAAACCCATCCCCTAATCTTCCGATTGCTTTTTTTAAAACTGCATTCGTGCCTGCATCCATCCTAATAGCTATATATATATATATATATATATATATATATATATATATATATATTTTATAGAGCTTGATACTTTTAGATTTTTAGGGCCATGTATAATATCCTGCTTTTATATTCAATTATACGGTAATATTTCATGATAGTCTCGTATAATTTATCATAGATTATTGCTATTATTTCCATCATACCATTTTTTTAAGTTTTGTCTTTCATCCATTTCGGTTTGTAAAAGACTGTTGTTTTCTTTCTAACATCCAAACTCCCTGTTGCAGTCTGCACAGGCTACCAGCTTAGGTTCCCTCATTAAAAAAGGACGATATCATCATTTTATATAGAGAGAAACGTTCCATAAATAGAGACTGTGACGTCACAAGTTTGCACTTGTCATCAAGACCGGTGTTGACACATTGTTTGAGAAAGGTGTGTAACTCTCCGTCCAAAATCTAAATAAAGACTGACACTCAGAAAAGGTCGGGATAAAGCAAAACTGGATAAAGCAATTACTGCATTCCATACAAGGGATGTTACTCTGCGACAACGTTGCGAAAACAATGGCGGGTGTCACTCCTTGAGGCTTTATAGTATACCGAGAAACGGATGTAAAATGATGAATTTTAATATCGAATATTTTTACTTTACTTTTGCTTTTTATATTTTTGTGAGTGAAAATATGTAGAAAAGCAATTTAATTATAAATAAATAAATAGCATTTAAAATAATAATAATAATAAGTCACCGGGCTCCTATGATCTAAATATATGTTTTTTATCATTCTAGATATGGTTTCAATACCGTCGATGACGTTATTGTCTGTGATGGGAAAATGCATCCATTCTTTTCCCACGCGGCGTCAGTAAAGAATAGATTTGTTGTTGTTGTTGTTCCTTTGTTGTTGTTGTTGTTGTTGTTTTGTTTTTTTGTTGTGTTTTTATTCCTGCCAATGGAGCCGCGTAATCAAACAAGAGGACCATAGAGGCCCTAAATCGCTCACCTGAGTATAGGGTTACCCTAGGAACATCTGTACTTAAACATTTTGAAAACTGACCTGTAGTTTTGAAGAAGATGGTTTTTAAAATTTTCATTATTCATTTCTTTCTATTGCAAATGCAACCACTGTTCTACATAAATCAGGTTTATTTTTCAACTTTTGTGAAGGTTCACCAAAAGGATCATCCCTGCCAAGTTTAATCAAATACTGTCCATCGGTTTCAGAGGAGATGTCGTTTAAAGGTTTCACTATACACATATAAGGCAAATTAGAGCTGCCCCTGGCGGCCATGTTCTTTTACGGATCGGAATAATTTTAACATTTTTTGTAGATGGTTACCCAAGGAACATATGTGCCAAAACATTGTGAAATCTGGCCAGTATTTTTTAAGGAGATAATTTTTAAAGTTTTCATATTTTTTTCTTTCTGTTGCCATGGCAACCAGAGTTTTACATGGATAAGTTTATATTAGCAACTTTTGTGGAAGTTTACCCAAGGATCATGCCTGCCAAGTTTAATGAAATTCTGTCCAGCAGTTTCAGAGGAGATGTCGTTTAAAACAAATTGTTGACGACGCACGACGACGGACGACGGGCGCAGGGTGACCCTAATAGCTTATCATAAATATGTTGTGCTCAGGTGAGCTAAAAAGGGAGCAACCACCGTTATTATTGTAAAATAAAACCATATAATGAATCAGTTACTTGTAGAAAAAAAAAAAACCAAGATTCAAAATACGCAGTCTACTGTCGATATTAAAAAGATATTCGACTCATTTAATAGGAATCTGATAACTTCTCCCTAAAACTGTAGGCCACGGGTTTTAAAACTTGGTTAACGGACCTTGCAAGCAACATGATTCATTAAAGCTCAGGAAAAGGTTTCGGAAGATGCTTTGTAACCTTAAAATATTCAGAATTTTAGATACATAACGCCAATTTGAAAAATCAATGAAACCGCAGTTTAATAATACACATTACAGCATAATGTAGAAAGTGTAGAAAACACAAACACTATAGGACATGTCTAACAGACGGCCCCCGGCCCAATCTTCGGTCCCAGTATGATATAGTGCTTGAAATGGGGGAAGTTAAATGAAAATTGTAGCAAATGTTATAAAGCCTTGTAAATATACATTTAATTTTATACATATCATCAATAAAAAAAATTCCATACTCCTACTATTGGGATGATTTTAAATTCCGGGGCCTGTACCTAAATCCCGTACCAAATGAAAACCTATCTGTACTAATTTGTTTCGTTATTATCGTCCTTTGTTGTTGCTGCTGATGATGATTTTTTTACATTAATATTAACACCGCATTCGTAGCTTACTGTTTGGAAATGCCATACATCTTGCAGACCCTGTCCCTTCCAATAATTATATAAGAAATGAATTACCTGTTGTAAAATGTATCTCATTTGATTTATAGATTAGTTAATTTATGGCATCTCAAATCATCATCATAAACTATGACTACTATAATTAAAGTATTTTTCTGTACTTTTAAGTTCTTTATTTCTGAATAATTAGATAATATGAGTTTTTCATCGGCCATATCCTCGATAATTTAATGTTGTTTTTTCAGGTTTAATAGATAAAATGTTTTGAAAATAAATATTTATGGAAATTAGGCCGAAGACACTCTTGATTTAAATGGACTTTTTAGAACACATTTTAGAAATCCCCGAAACAAATGGCCTACAGTTGAGGATATTTGTGAAAATGACATGTATCATTGCCTAGTGGAAATATTAGACATGTTGTTTGTAAATGATGCATGCACATGTTATTAAAATGTTCTGAAATGGCTTTGCTTTATCTAAGTCGTGCTTCAAAATCATGCGCGGCGTTTTGTTTTTTTTATTATTATTATTTTTATTTGGCTTTTATATTACTTCATTTTGTGATTCCCTTCTCATCGTTCGCGTAACATTTCGGACAACTCGCATATGACGGGTATATAATCGGATAAGCTCGGCTAGCTTATCCGATTATATACCCGTCATATGCGAGTTTCCCAAAAGGCAATTTATAAATAGACTTTGACGTCATTAGCTTTGCAACAAGTCGTAGAATTCGCCAAAAATCTGCGAATTGTTCTTTCGCGCAAAAGCCAAACGTAATAAAAGCAGTTTATTAATATGAACAAAGATTAGTAACATGAGTATGCATAGATATTATAATATGTGCTTTTATCATTGTCGACAATTTATCTTATAATTTCACTGGTGTTGTAGATTAAGCAATCAAGCAATCAAGCAATCCTGCAATCCTACGTTCACTTTCACTTTTTTCACTTTTTTTATTTTCTTTTTTTTTTTATTTATTTTATTTATTTATTTATTTATTTTTTTATTTTTTTTTTTTTTTGGAAACCGCTGTCGTGAATGTATAGATTTTATAGAAATGTATTTTTCTCTCAAAATGTTATAAACAATGCAACAAATCTATTTCGCTGGCAGAATAAATTTAAATCATTTTATTTTCGTTACTTATCAGTAAAGTAAATCTCTCTGACCCAACCATTATTCGAGCGGTTTCAAACGGGTCATTAAGACCGGTTGGCTTAGTGATACACCTGGACTCAAAGTTGCATGGTGCGTTCGAGCCCCTGTGATCAGCTGTCGTCTGCTTGTTCTTGTAAACTGCTATCTTTTTTAACACAATACTTAACAGGAAATCATTTTATTATTATAGAACAATAATTATAATGGCATTCTCAGTTCGGTTTGTAGATGCAACAATCAACAATTTCAACTCTTGAAAAATAAAATCTGTTAAAAATATTGATGCAATCTGTTCATATGTGACGCACCTCATTAGTCAATATTTGCAAGCACGTGCCAATAATTTCAAACTTTCGACAGTGCTTGGTTATTATACCGGGGCCAAGACTTGAGCAAAAACAGTTGGTGGTTAAGCAACATATGCCTTAGATAGAACGGCTAATAAACTAAACAAGCATTCCTTTGAAAGGGAAATTTTATTTTTCCAACACGGATGGTTGCATTCGTTGACCATATTACGTCTGTAGATGGGTATTGATAGATGTAATATACACATGTACAGTAGTTCAAAATAAAGTTCTTAGTCAATGACCATCTGTGAACGAGCTGCTTAATGAAGAAGGCTAACATAGTCCATGCTCTTTAGCAAATCAACATATTACATGCGTATGTTAATATCAAAGAAAAAATAAAAACATAATATATTACACAGGTGTAACTCTCATTCATGTCATACATATTTATTGTGTTTTACAGGTGTTAGCTCCTATATCCCGCAAATGGGCGAACAACTGTTGGCAAACTACACGCAACTTTAGACAACTGATTGTCTCCCATGCACATGGATTTATACAACTCGAAGCCTAAAAAATACATATATTTATATGTATATCGAAACAAAAATTAAAACTAGAATATATTTGTTTTGCCAATGTTAGCAGATGAAAGAAACAATAATAAAGCAATCAACTGATTTTGTTTCTTTTTATACCCTTGTCCCCAATTTTTAAGGCAATTAAATAGCTTTTTTTCAGCCCAGATTTGCCATGGTAATGTGAAAAATATGTTTGTTTTGAACGATTACATGAGTCGCATGCTCCTTCTCAGCGACGTCAAAGGTGCCGCTGTGACCTACGTAAAAAAAAGAATATAATTCAGATTTAAAAAAAAAAATGGAACTTTACCATGCGCTCGGCTTTGCCTGAGATATAATTTTTAGTGAGTAGTGAGTTTCGAGTTAGAAAAGGTGAGTTTCTAGTTACAAAAAGTGAGTTTCGAGTTGGAAAAGTGAGTTTCGGATCAGAAAAGGTAAGTTTCGAGTCGAAAAAAGTGAGTTTCGAGTCGGAAAAAGTGAGTTTCGAGTTAGAAAAAGTGAGTATGTATTAAGTATCAAAATATCGTTTAAACCGATTGACAATACAACTTCATTCATGAATTAATTCTTATAGTTGTTGACACAATTTTTACTGACTCTCTGACGAGTATGAATAAAATCAGTGCCAAAATAAGCCGATATAGATAACGAAAGTATTGCCGTTTTCCCGTAAATAAGGTTGCGGCTACAAAAGTAACACCTGGGTCTCATGCTTTTAAAATAAAGGCCTATATATATATGTGTGTGCGTGCATAAATTATTTTTTACTGTCACTAAATAATACATTCAGTATAACTCATATTACTCAATTTTTCTATGCATGCGTGGTTATTTTTTTTAGCAGAAAATGATTACGTGATTTTATTTTTACTTTCCGTAAATATAATTGTCTATATTTACACTTAATCATTCTTATTGTTGAGTGACTATAAAAATATACAGTTAAAAATAACATCATCTGAGAAATAACGGCCAAATTGATCACCTTATTATTATTATTTTTTTTAATTTCAGCAATCAAATAGCCCATTTATTCTCCCCATAATTGGTGTTAGGGGGTCGGGGATCCATCCCCCAAAACACCTCACAAGCAAACATACAAAATTATGAATACAACACTTTCAACAGAAATGGTATTTGATGATTGGTTAACCCAATTTATAAGATTATCTATATTTGTATCAAATACTTTGGGTTCTGGACAAATTCACTAAGGAATATTTCCTTTTTTTTTCTTTGTTTCTCTTTGTATTTGTAATACAACATATTTGAACCAATATACATAGTTTCCACATCTGTGAATATCTCTACTTTTGGCAGCCATCTTGAATGACAAATTCAAGTGTGTTTTTTTTTAAATAAATTACATACAGGAGCAGAAACTCCATTTTCCTATAATTTCAATATTTCTGCTTCAAAAATCAAAGTGAATACACTATTAAAAAGCTCTTGAAATTCACATTTTAAGATAACTTTAATTCCTATAATACGTATGTTAGCACAAAAAAAGAAAAGAAATGCAAAGTAAAGAAAAAAGGTATAGGTTTATCTTTCAACAAAATAAATAGTTTAGCTTCTTGGGTATAAAGCTTTTATCTTTAAATTCATTAAAATATCATTTTCATATTAAAAATGATTAATCAATGCTGTTCAATTTGACATAAACTTCAGTATGAAAGACTGGAAAATAAAAACGCAGTGGTAATTATCAAGAGGGCCATGATGGCCCTGGGTCGCTCTGCCCTGTGCAAGCCATAAATCGAGTGAGTACTTTAGGACAAGAAGAATTTTCAAATTTGTACTGTATACATATAAGGAAAATGGGCTTAGCCCCCTGGCGGCCTTTTTTTTTTCAAAGGATCAAAATAATTTGAACAATCTTGACTTGACTTGACTATTTGCGTTTACCGTCGCTTCAATAGTATTTCAGTCATATAGCGACGTCCAGCTAATTACAGGTGGAGGAAGACCCCGAATGCCTGGAGGCATTCGGGCAGAACCACCGACCTATCGCAAGCCAGCTGGAAGGCTTCCTCACATGAAAATCCGAATGACCCGGCCGGGATTCGAACCCACGTGATGAGATGCTGAGTGAATGTTAAAGTCAACGACTTTACCCTCTCGGCCAAGGAAGCCCCTGAACAATATTGGTAGAGAGTGACCTAAGGAATATCTGTGCCAAATAACTACATTATTCTTTATCTTATGTTTTATACCAATTAATCATATATTTTAAATCAGCATGCATACACATTTAACCACAGGGAATTCCCTGTGCATTTAACAGAATGCAGTGGAATTCAGCAAAAAAAAAAAAAAAAAAAAAAAAAAAACCGATGCTGCTTAGACAATGGGTTCGAATCACAGGCGGGCCACAATTTTTTCACCACCTGATTCACCATAAATATTTCTCTGAAAATATAGTGATCTGAAATATAGTAAACTAAGTCATGCGAAGATCCAGAGGGGGTACCGGGTGTCCAGACCCCCCCCCCCCCCCCCCCCCCCCGAGATTTGGATATTATGCATAAAATATACATAATAAAGGGTGGACCCCCCACTATGTCCTGTGATTTTCAGAGTTTGTCAATGAAATATCGTAAGTGACAGGTTTATTTTTGTGCAGACAAGTGTTTATTTCTTATATCAAACCAATAAATTATGAAAAATGTGGAGGAAAAACGGTACCATTTTAAAACGGTTTATTTCGGAATAAGGTATGCCGCATTTGAACCATTTACAGGAATTTCTGAGTGTATGTTCCGTGCTTTTTTACAGTTACCCGGGATATAGACTTGACTATTTGAGTTTACCGGGATATAGATTTTTCTTAAACGATCCGTCATGTCAGAGTAATATAAAGATTTAACTCACTGCTGATATAAGCAACTGTTTCCCGATTTTTTTTTATATATACTTTATCGTAAAAAGCAATTACAACACACAAATGTTGTTAAATATATACACAGTCACCAAAAAGATACACATTTTTATCCGGTCACTGTACAGTATATACACTTAGTTGTCATCTGTTCTGACGCGAAACTCACTTTTTTTAACTCGAAACTCACTATTTCAGACTCGAAACTCACTTTTTCTTGACTCGAAACTCACTTTTTTAACTCGAAACTCACTTTTTCTTAACTCGAAACTCACATTTTTAGACTCGAAACTCACTTTTTCTTAACTCGAAACTCACTTATTCAGACTCGAAACTCACTTTTTTTAACTCGAAACTCACTTTTTCAGACTCGAAACTCACCTTTTTTAACTTGAAACTCTTTTTTTTAAAACTCGAAACTCACTATTTCAGACTCGAAACACACTTTTTCTTGACTCGAAACTCACCTTTTTTAACTCGAAACTCACTTTTTCAGACTCGAAACTCACTTTTTTTGTCTCGAAACTCACTTTTCTTACTCGAAACTCACTACTAGAAAAAAAGAAATCCTTGCTTTGCCTAACTTAGGTTAAATTGTGCGGTACTTCAGCAACCAGAATTTTTTTAAATCTGAAAAAAACTGAAAAACTGGGTTCGAATCCCGTCTAGGTCAAGACTTAATCAAAATTTTCCCAGGCGCAAAATACTGGTCCAACCCGGAAACTTCCCTAGACAGATAAATATTAGTTGTTAGAACGTGTTTCCAAATCGTTGTAAAATGAAATACAAATGCAGATTTAAACAGAGACCATATTGATTTCCGTCTTTCATAGATATCAGGGGCGTGCCTGGATCCATATGTTGGGTATACGTATTATAGCTAGGATGGATTCGGAGGGCATAATCTTCCTGGGAAATAATGCCCTTTGAACGCCGTAGGTACATATTGGAGGGTACGAAACACACACTCTTTTGTCCGTTTCACTGTCGCTAAAAATATCACGGTAGGGCGGATCGTTTAGACAGTACGTGTAGCCATATAATAACTTGTGCAGGCAATGCAGGCAATATTCTTTCAGGGTCATCTTTACCCACTTGTTTTGAGAACGATGAACTTTTATTCACCCCATTGCTTGCATCTATGCATTCTGTTTTACTTAAGGCCATGTAATTAGCGGGATTAATTAAATACATCCTAAAACTGTAAATATTTGGTAACTTTGCCTTGCAAATAAAACAAGACACTTGATTATCTCCCTTTTAAACCCCGTTATAGATAGTGCTATTAACAATTTTGACCTATTTATTTTCCTTCCCCACTGAGTGCATTGAGCTTGAATTGTGAGGAGATTCGAAATTCTGTTGTGACATAACTAAGTCGATATACATATTGTACTGGTATAGTAGCATTGATAGACTCTCAACATTAGAGTAGTTCTTGGACTGGTTGGTCCGGTGTAATATTATTAAATTCCGGTCATATTAAGCATTTATGTGTCGATAATTATGACTGCAAATGTAATGGGAATCCATCTGAACATGTCGAAACAGACCAATAAAACGATAAAATATAAAAAAAATAATGCAATAATGTATGTAAAACCTGTAATTTATCATTTCGATTTTCACAGAGTAAAGAATGAGTTTGTATTTAAAGTAACTTTATTTGAAAACGATCTAAATTTATGTAAACATGTATTGTGAAATAATTATTTTCGTCTTTTACGTATTTATGACAATTCCATGGGTATATTTATTCGTTGATCATATCCCTTGGGAACGGTTGGCCAATTTCATTCATGTATATAATTTCTTTGGGGTTATCGCGGAGCAAAAACGTCCTTCAGAGGACAAGGTCACAGTTGAGTCTGACGGGAACGGCGTGTCCATGACGGATAATTAATTTACAGCGGGTTTGAAACGTCCACTGGGGAGAACTTCGTCAACAGGAGTGCACCTAGCCGACATGATAAGCCTACAGACACGGCTGGGAGGACGTCGTCAACAGGAGTGCACCTAGCCGACAGGATAAGCCTACAGACACGGCTGGGAGGACGTCGTCAACAGTAGTGCACCTCGCCGACAGGATAAGCCTACAGACACGACTTGGAGGTCGTCGTCAACAGGAGTGCACCTAGTCGACAGGATAAGCCTACAGACACGGCTGGGAGGACGTCGTCAACAGGAGTGCACCTGGCCGACATGATAAGCCTACAGACCGGCTGGGAGGACGTCGTCAACAGGAGTGCACCTAGACGACAGGATAAGCCTACAGACACGGCTGGGAGGACGTCGTCAACAGGAGTGCACCTAGCCGACAGGATAAGCCTACAGACACGGCTGGGAGGACGTCGTCAACAGGAGTTCACCTGGCCGACAGGATAAGCCTACAGACACGGCTGGGAGGACGTCGTCAACAGGAGTGCACCTGGCCGACGGGATAAGCCTACAGACACGGCTGGAAGGACGTCGTCAACAGGAGTGCACCTAGCCGACAGGATAAGCCTACAGACACGGCTGGGTGGACGTCGTCAACAGGTATTCCAACTTTATTTTTGTCTCATTTGTATATATATGTGCAAACTAGTATAAAACATGTATACAACCAGTCTGTGCAAGAATTTCAAAAGACATAATGACCAGAACATAAAAAAAACCCATATACAAATGTATAAAAAACCCTCAATATTCTTGGTGGTACATGTTAGGTGACCATCGCTAATCACACATTTAAGGAATTCCATAATATACTGAAACACCCGAAATATTTAAAATTTGCCTTAATGCGTATTTTAAACAAATTTCAAGACAATAAATGTCATCCAAAATCTAATCTAGAATGAATAAAATATTATAAAAGTTTGTTATGTGTATATAAACATTGGCCTTATTTACAGATAAATAAAAGACGACGTTGCAAAATACTACAACGTTTTGGCACAATTACGTATCATTTCATTTTTAGTGAACAGAAATACTAGTTGTTCAACTTTAGACATTCTTTTATCTTCAATATTGTCACAGAACGGACATTTTCGTTCCGATACACACAAAGCTTCGTAACGCCCAGTTTCTATACGTAAAGGAGCAACACCACAGAGGAATTTGCTAAATGCAGCGTGATGTCATGGTGGTATAATAAGATTGCAATACATTTCTGTCTCGTATATTGTTTTGAATAGACGATAAGTACGTAGCTTATTGCCACCACGACCAGACGGGCCTGTAACACTATTCAAAGATTTTAACCAGTCTTAAACGTATTTTTCTTGATGTTAAGTTGTAACAATATTTACAAAAGAATGCTTCGGAATAGAATAATAAATATCACAATATTGTTGTGCATCACATTTTGTTACCATAGAATTAACGTGGTAAAACCAGTTTTTACAAGACTTACTTGCAACAGATGCAACACAAAGCGCAACCCGTTTATTAACTCTACTATTAAGCATTTTGGAAAGTCTAGCCAAATAACTAGAAATGGATTTCCATTGTCTGATTTCTGGGGGTACCCACCACATTTCACCCGAAACTGCAACATTCGGCGTATACCTGCCGGCACCTAAGAAGAAGCGCATAGCACGATACTGAACTGCGTTAATATACGAGTAAGAACGGTAGCACCAAATAGCTGAGCCGTAACTGAAAACAGGCCATACTATAGAATCATATAAATGAGTAAAAACATTAAAGGGGAGACCACCAGCAAATTTACATTTAGCAATAAGAAGACAAAGAGCAAGACTTGCACTTTGAGCTACAATCTTTGCAGTAACATTAAAATAGCATTAGTCCTAGATACATATATTATCCAATAATTTGTATAGCTCCAAAAAAGACGTTTCACTAATTGATAAAGGTCTATAATGTACAATTTGACTTTTACTACTATTAATATACATATTATTGGTACCACACCAGTTATTTGGGGCATTTAGTAGACATTATAAATCTTTTTCATCTTTTGCCAATAATACAATATCATCTGCATATAGTATATACATTTTCTATCAGATCCATAATCAACACCAATATCAAATGATTTCAGGTATGTCGCTAGCTCATTAATATGCTAATTAAATAAAAGGGGAGATAATATACCCCCTGTCGTAATCCAGACTTTACCGTAAACCAATCTGTATGTTTGGAATTAACTATAACACACGAATATACAGAATTATATAAGGATTGATCAGCAGATAACATTTTACCCTTTATTCCAGTATCAGTTTTTTTCCAGAGTAAATCTCTATTTATATAATCATATGCCTTTTTAAAATCAATAAACGCTGCAAATGTAGACTGCTTACGTTTTTTCCTTGAATCAATTATATTCGTTACTGTAGACAAATGATCAATGGTACTACATTTCCTGAACCCATTCTGTTCATCAACACTAATATTGTGACTTTCAGCCCAGCTACTTAGCCTTTTATTCAAAATTTAACAATACAATTTATAAACAGAACAAGTCCGTGATATCCCCTTATATGATAGTGGGTTACTTGGATCCATATTACCAGACTTCTGAATAGGGTTAATTATGCTTTTGCCCCATATAGTAGGAATAGTACCACTTTTAAAACATACATTAAATAAGGCTTGTAAAAATATACTGTCGGGCAAAAGAAACGCCCCAACGGAATTTGGCGTTATTTTCCTCATACCTATTGAAATTTTAGTGAAATGTAGTCTGTATACAAGTACATTGACCGACAATCACGGCAAAGAAAACATCGTGCGCTTCTATTCAGCCCGATGTCCATTTCCGGTGGCTGCTCATGATTTCCACGTGCACCTCGTGTATGTTTACCACGTGGTGAAATCGATCACATTTTACACAGTTACATGTGCTTGTCGATAGACAATCACAATTTCAGAGATTTTCTGATTAAACATTCGTATTTAAGAATGCCATGGCTAAATTCTGAAGAGAGAGCTCGCGTTTTGGCCATGCTCGAATGCGGGCGAACGCAAAAACAAGTCGCCAGACGTTTTAACGTCTCGCGTTCGACGATTTGGCGTCTTGTTCGACGTGTTAGAGTTACGGGAACGTTTGCCGATCAGCCACGTTCAGGAAGACCTCTAGTGACGTCTGTAAGACAAGATAATTTCATACGTCAACGTCATTTGCGTGACAGGTTTGCGACGGCGGAATCGACGTCGCGTTTAGTAGTCGGTAACCGTGGTCGCCCAATAAGTCGTTATACGGTTAGAAGACGACTGAGGGAACGCGGGATTACCTGCCGTGGCCCCTTCCGTGGTTTAGTTCTAACTTTACGCCACCGTCACCAACGTCTGATCTGGGCCCGGTCTATTTAAAATTACGTTTTTTTAAACTGTAACAATTTGAAAATTTCTTTACGATCATTTTTTAATTAGAAATATTCAAATTTTCAGATGATAATAAGTTTTTGTAATTCTAAATCACGAATACTGAAAAATCGGACATCAAATAGGAATTGGGCGTTTCTTTTGCCCGTCAGTTTATAACAGCAGTGACATTCTTTAAAGCTTCAGTAGGTATTCCTTCTATACCACACGCTTTACCACGTTTACTCTCATCAATAGCACATTTATCTTCTAAAATAGAAATTTCACTATTAAAACTAAGTGTATCATCATCTACATTTACAAAATTATAATGACCATCACTTATTAAATCTGAATTAAACAACGTACTAAATTCAACTTTCCATTTATGTAAAATATCAACATGATCAGAAAACACAGAACCGTCATCTAGTACAACTTGGTAAGGAGTTACTTTTTTTATAATAAAAAATGCCAATAAAATAAAATAAATAAAGACTTGCTAGCATCCATTGACTTGGAGTTATATGTTCTTCTGTTTAAAGTCTATTAAGGCTTGCATTTACTTTAAAATTCCAACTATCACTTGATGGACCATGATCACAATTTAAAAATGGATGGATTACCTTAAATGCAAGTTTACCCATTAAAGTTAGGTACCAAATGTTTAAATGTGATGCCTCTGTTTAGTCCTCTAAATAAATTAGAAGTTATCCTAAATATGTGGCCAATCAGACGCTCTGAAAATTCAGATTTATCCACGATTTATTTCAATAGAACAACGTTCAAAGGTACAAAATAAAACGATGTTTCAAGTGCGCATGTGCAACTAACCCCGCCTTCAGTGCGTTGATTTTTGATGACGTAAAACTAACTCGGTTCTGTTAAATCGTTTGTCTGAACTGCATTTTTTGCATTTTTCTTTTCGGCCAAAATGATATTATAATTGTAATCATACAAAATAGACAGTAAAATCAAGGCTAGTGATATAACTTTTTCTTTCCTTTTGTCTTTCACACTTCTCTATCTTTCTCTCCTTCTCTCCTTTCAAGTAACTCTTATATTTAATTTTATGCGCATCCGTTTTTTTATTCTGCTCCTTTCTCCAATCATGATTTTAGCTGTCAGACGCTGCGTTGTGAAAGATTAGGACACGATCGGACACGAATCTCGCTTCCAACGGGATTCGAACCCACAACCCCTGGTTTAGTGACCCGCGGTTTACCACAGCAAGGCACTTCTTTTAGGTTCACTTGAAAATTAAGAAAAAAAAACCTGTAGGAAATGACACCGATCGCGTCGCACTTTCTACGGTTTGCAAAGTAACATAAGTAAATTCCTCATTAAATTATTTACGCTGAACTATGTTGACCAAATCGACATTAAACATAAATTCAAATTTGCTGCCATCCATCTTCACTTGTTGATGTCCAAACAGTAAATATAATGATTAAAGCGTTATGAAACTTACATTCAAGTTTGGTCCATTATATAGAAAAGGGGAGATATTTCTTTACTATCGTTATAGTTAGTTTAGTTTAAACATATTTTATTACTCAAATATTACATACATCAATACATATATATTGATTATAGTTAAATTATGAGCAAATGGATAAAACCACAAGTTATTATAACTAAGATTCGGTTTTCTCCAAAGTATACATTCAGGCCAATTTATTCCGGATGATGACATAGTGATATATGTAATCAATGTTTAAATTTTTAAGACTTTGAGAATAATTAATTAACACTAAATACTAAATAGACAGAGATGAACCAATGTACGCCTAACCCGTAAACTAATCACAATAATTAAAAATTAGTCATTGTGTAAAAGTCTATCCCGCCTTACAGCGCGAACATCATTATCAATCCACACGCAGAAGGGTGTTCTTTTCAATTTTTAGAAATATAAATGTTAATAAAAGCATTTCGTATTTTTAATATATTTTTGAAAACTTTGAAAAAGCTTATGATTTTCATTTTTGTAAGTTCACTTATCCCAAACATAAATTTATTGACACTAAATGGGTGATATTTTCTAGTGTCATGAAACAGATGTAGCCTTTCTTGTGTAAATTTCTTGCAATTAAAAATGTAATGTTCAGCATCTTCATTATAATAACCACAATCAAACTACTATCGTTATAGTTGAACACATAGGTTCATGTAACATGAAAACCCCTAATTGTCTGCATAGAATGCAATCGTCCATTTCGATGTCTCACCTCTCATTTTCCCGCCTGTCGCCCAGTCGTGAAACATTCGATTGACACAGAGAATCGGGTAATATGAATATTGTATCCTGGCTTCAGTGCAATAGGTTAAAGTTGAGCCGGGAAACTTCTAAGTAGGATAGAATATATTAAGACATTCCTCCAGACATAGAAGCTAGTTCGCTACGCTTGCTTGGTCTGTTGTCTGTAGAAAAGTCTAAAATTTAACCCAATACCATAAATAAACAGGACTATTTTTCATGCCACTTATCTAATGGCATGATTCACTGAAAGAAGTGATATGTTTTGTCATGTGAAATCCACTTCGAAAAAATCCTGATTGTATTTTACTTAAGAGTTAAAAGCATTGACATGACTGATCACCCGTTGACTAATGAGATACTTATTAAATGCTGCTCATTTTTGCTTACAGGTAAACTTACATATGATACGTGATGAATAGATACTTATTAATGCTGCCCTGCATCTATGATATAAAATATATATAAAAATAAAGAAGTATGGAATTATTATTCTTTGCATGCACATTTATGATTTTTAATAAATATGTGCATTCAAGTCGTCTGCATGCCATGTGGTAAGGTTCGGGTCTGGTAGCAATTAAGCGTTGTTGTTGTTGTTGTTTTTGTTGTTGTTGTTGTTGTTGTTGTTGGTGTTGTTGTTGTTGTTGTTGTTGTTGTTGTTGTTTGCCCAGATAATGACTAACTACCATTTTCCTATTTCTTTTTCCTTTCAGGGCCATGAGTAAATAGAAACGCATACTAAAGGTGTGGTCAGCACACCGCAAAATATGAAAAGGCTTGGTTGCGGAGACATTTGAAGATTTTGCAAAGCAGTGTAAATATTTCATATCGGTGATTTCCCTTAAAAGTTATTAATTTGATCTGGCATATATATTTAGCCTGGCATATTGCCTATATTGATATAGAGAATCATCAAACGTGTCAAATTTCTATTGTGGTTTCACTTTATTCATAATTGTAATTGATCATTTAAAATATCTGGGCAATTTATGCATGTCTTTAACATCCATTAATCTTCGCGGTGCAGTGTTAAGATATTTACCTTCTAAGCCTGTCTTAAATGAGTGTGGGTTTACCTGGAACACGAACACACATCAATTAAGGGCTTAACATCGCAGAATGCTACCAAGTCCTGGATTCTACTCAGGAGCGAATGGAGAGTGAGAAAAACCTGCAGCTCTAAAAAGCCGCTTACGTGCTTTACAATCACAGCTCTTTCATGGTCCGCTTGTTGCATAATAAATGCAATGTTTTTAGCTTGACTATTAAATGAATTTGTTTGAGCTTTTCTACTCACACTGGCATTTTGATTGCATGGGAGTTGACATTGTCATTAGAGATATTGTATTCACTTGAAACCCCAAATATGTCTCTAGAGTCATAATTTTATGTCACTTGCTAATGACCGTAATAAATTTAACGGGTATTTAAATGACTATCTCTTTTTTGCACTTATAAAATTGCTGGGCCATCCATTTCTACCGAACAGAACAGAACAGAACAAAACTTTTATTCACCCAGGTATTACATTAATACAACATGGGGTTTTACATAGGTTATACACACACATATATATATAATATTTGTTAATAATTTCCGGTCTTATTTAATAAGATTAAGTTCATTTGTAGCATAGATCAATTTGTTAGGCATTTTTCAATTATTTAAAGCAGACATGCTGTGTTCAGAGTGGGGGGATTACATCTTTGAATTTATAAATAAATACAAGAAAGACATTGTTTATTTTCAACACACACACACACACACACACACTTAAACCTAGCATGATCAATTTATGTAACGTTATAATGACAACAACAACAACAAAAAAATAGATAAATACATGTGCTGGCAAATATTAATGTCAACAAAATAACCTTTGGATAAATAATTTCTTTGTTAAGTGTTTTCAGCTATAAAACATAAAACAAGCAGTTATTCCTATTGTATATATACAGTCTCTGCATCATACTTTACACAAATAAAACAATAATTAAAAAAATTTTCTTACAGATTTAGATAGTAAAAATATGTAAAGTCACTATGATAATAGTTATTATAAAAAAAAAAAAAAAAAAAAAGGGGTTTATTCAATTAGATAATTTATTGCAAAGGAATTTTAATGCATGTAAAGACACAATCATATTTAGAATAATAGATAATTCGTTACTATGTTGCCAAAGAGAGAGAGAGAGAGAGGAGGGGTGAGTATTCCCCTTCTCTCCCCCTTTCTATATACCTTGCCTGATACGAAAACGAAAGTCGACAAGGTATCATTGTGAGAATGCTTATTGCAATATAATGACATACATGCATACTACCCCCTTCTTTCCCCCTCTAGTACAACCTTGCCGGGTACGAAATCGTAAGACGGCAAGGTAACAAAAAGCGCATGCGTACGTGATGGTGAGAAATCAGGAAAAAAAGCAAAAAAATAAATGTCAAACAATAATGGGAAACAATGGATTAAAATATTATTATATACAGTTACAAAACAACACAATCAATTATTTTCTCTCATTTGAATAAGGTGTTCCTAAAAATAGATAGCTGTTTGAGGTTATTTTTAAAACGTGCATGAAATAAGCGTGGAAATCGGGGAGCTGTTTATTCCTAGCGAGTGCGGATAGACGGTGTCCAGACAAAACAAAGAGAGCGAAGTGAGGTAAGTGATCTTTTGCTCGTTTCAATTATGTTTCTTATTTTTTTCAGTTTAAGAATAAGAATTTCATTTAACTTGTAATTTTAGATTTTTTAAAAACTTAGTTAGCATGTTACATTTTGTTCAGTGCGAAATAGACATAATGTATAAATGGTTCAGGCTATCTTTTCATCTGAATTTGTTAAAGATAAGTGATGCAAACTTACTTAAATTTCTCAAAACTTTATCAGAATCGGATTGCAAAAGGGTTTTGAATGAAAGATAGTGCCTCTGTATATTGATTTCATCAGGGTCAAGATAAATGTTTCTCTCCCTTTGAAAATAATTACAGTGTAATAAATAGTGTTCCTCAGTGCCAACCTGGCCCGTGTCACATAATGGGCATAATCTATTTTCGAAATTTGTCCCATCATATCTACCAGTTTCAACAGGGAGTGAGTGATTTGCAGTTCTTAGTTTAAAAAGATTTATAAAGTCTCGCTCTTCAAGTTTAATAAGGTAATTTTCCAAATTTATGTTTTCCTTAAATCTAGAATAAATCAAACCTTTATTGGATGTTTGCAACTTCGCGTGCCAGTCTTGTTTGAATTTATCGATTAATGAGGATTTTATTTGTTTATGTACGTTTATATTATTTATTTGGAATTGATTTTCCCACAAATCAGGGCGCCCTACAGATATAAGGATGTTTTTTATCTTTTCGATCCACTTAAAATGACAGTCCTTTTGGTTTAACATGTACTTATATATTTGTAAGCTTATCTTTTGATCTTTGCCAAGTAATAAACGGTTCCAGTAAGAAATCATGCGGCTTTCAACTACTACTGATATGGGATATCTACCTAGTTCTCCGTATAAAAAGGATATCGGTGTAGATTGTTTTGCTTTAGTTATTCTTCTAAGAAATTTATTATGTACCTTCTCAATGAGATCGATATTTTCAAATCCAAATATTTCGCTGCCGTAAGTTAAAATTGGTAGAACAGTATGATCAAATAATTTAAGTAATAAGTCTATCGGTAAATGTGCATTATTTGCTCGTGTGAATAAGAGGTGCATTGCCTTTGATGCCTGCTGTGCTACATGCTTACGTGCATTCAAAAAAGAGCCATTATTTGAGAAAGTAACGCCCAGGTAGTGGTATTGATTTGTGATTTCAACAATTTGATTTCCAAGTTTGAATTCAAAGTTTCTAGTTTGCCGGGCTCCAAAAACAATTATTTTCGTTTTACTGATATTGATGTTTAAATACCAGGATTTGCAATAATTATGAAAAATATTAAGACTTGACTGAAAATCTGTTTCTGAATCCGAAATCAAAATGGTATCATCTGCGTAAAGTAAGATCAAAAGTTTAAGCCATAGTGTGAGATCATGGGGTCTTTAAGCTCAACGCCGATGGAACCATTTTCATTCATATGAGATTGAAGGTCGTTAAGGAAAAGAGAAAAAAGGGCAGGGGACAGGTTTTCACCTTGTCTGACACCAATTTCTGATAAAAATGTATGTGATGTTAGGCCATTGTGTTGGACAGACGATTTTATATTTTTATACATATTTGTTATAACATTAAAAATTTTGCCATTAACTGAGTTTTGGAGTAACTTGTACCATAGTCCCGCTCGCCAAACCTTGTCAAACGCTTGTGAGAAATCAATGAAGCAACAAAAAAGTTTTTTCTTTCTTTTTTTCAGAATTTCAATTAAAGAAGACAATGTAAAAATGTGATCTGCGCACGAGTACCCTTTCCGGAAACCAGCCTGATTTTCTTCCAGTATGTGTTGTTCATTCAGGTAAGTAGATAATCTGTCATTCAAGATAGAAGTAAACAACTTGCCTAAACAGCTTAATATGGTAATTGGCCTATAGTTACTTGGATCTTTAGGGTCACCTTTGTTTTTATAAATTGGTATGATAACGCCTTCTAACCATGTATTTGGGATGTAACCAGAATCCATTACAGAGTTGAAAAGGGTGTGGTATAGAGGCAAGAAAATAGTTTTAGTCTCTTTAATATGTTCATTCAGAATATGATCGTAAGGACTAGAAGCTTTTGAATTTTTTAAATGTTTAATGCAGTTTAGAATTTCTGATTCTGAAATAGGAGAATTAAGGTAAGTATTATTGTAAGTATTGTTTGAGTGAGTGTCATTTTCAAATCTTCGGTCATTAATTATGTTTTCATTGATATTTTTGAAATGATCAAAGAATTCATTTATAGTAGGAGACTGTTTGCATTTTTTCTTTGGATTAATATTTTTCAAAAATGACCAATTTTTTTTGGTTTTTTTTTTTTTTAAAAAGTTCATTGTTCTTTTATAACTTTTGCTAGAATTTTGCATTAAGTGGGTTTTTTCCTATATTCATCTCTAGCGTTATGATAATTTTTTCTAGCCTGAAAGCATTTAGGGCCAAACCAGGGTTTGTCGTTTGTATTGTTTTTACCGTTAAACATTGATTTCTTTGCAGGGAAAGCTCGTGCTGAGGCATGCTGGAACAAGTCTGACAGCTGGTTCGTAACATGTTCAATTGTTTGAGGATCCGTTGGATTAGAGGTAAGTTGACTAGTGAGCGAGTGCACTTTTTGTAAATCAATGTTTTCAACAAAAGAATTTGCATAATTATTGTCCCATTTTCGGGGAGAGGCATGCGAAGCCCGTGGATTTTCATCAATAAAAGTCATATCTGCAAAGGATAATGTTAAATGGAGGGCATTGTGCCCGTCTGAAAAAAGAGCGTCCGTTTGTATAACATTAAAATCACTTATATACTCAAAACATTCAACTGATGAGATTATGTAATCGATGACTGATCTATCTCTAAATGTATGACAACCTTTGAATTTATCTTCAAACATTCTTCCATTCAGAATAAATAGGTTATTGTTTCTGCAAGATTCTATTAAGCGGAGACCGTGTGTGTTAGTTCTGTTATCCATGGAGTACCTTTCTAGAGGAACGGACAAATTTTCAATTACAGTGAATTTGTTTAGACTAGTTTGGGCTTCTTCATCAATATCAAACAAGTCACAAAGATATGTATCGGCTGGAATATAGTCTTTCAATGTACCTGTTCTACAATTTGTGTCTCCAGCTAATATTAAATACTTATATGAGGAACATTTTTCAGCAATCTCTAATTCAAAGACTGATAAATAATCAGAGTTTATGAATTTAGAATTTTCTGGTGGCAGATAAATTGCCCCCAAAACTACATCTTCATCTACTTTGAGAAACTCTTTCTTTATAACAATCCAAAGAATATATTCCGAATTATTTTCACAAACCTCGATATATTGTGCGAGCTTATCAACAATGTAAATTCCAATACCTCCAGATTTACGCTTAAATTTCTGCAGTCTATGTTTTGCTATAAATGTGTACCCAGGAATGTCAACTATATCATTGGAATCAATATGAGTTTCCGAGACACAAAATATGTCATATTTATTGACAAAATCAGTAAAATCTGGGTATTCTATGCGACGTTTCAAACCATTGACATTAAGTGAGCCAATATTTACACATATGTTTTTTGTTTCAGGTGCGACAGAATCCCCCCAAATGTCCTAATTGGACGAGGATCGTGCACAGGGATACGGAGCAGTGTCCCACGGACGGCTGAAGGATCGAGTGTTTGTGTTTTGTTCTTGCCTGGGGGTATGGCGTACCGGCGGGGGACTCCTGGCTGGAGCACGTCCACGAGAACCTCGGGATCGCCCTGGTGACGTCGACTGTCGGCCAAGGACAGCAGTACATGGATGCCCAAACGTGTTGGTGGATTTATTATTATCGATAGACATGTATATTCAAATGAAATGAAAGCCATGTTTAACTTTTACTATTTTGATAAAGTTATGGACACTCCTCGGCCTAGAATTTGCAAGATATACCGTGTCCGATTGTTAACTCATATAGGCTATAGAAGCAAAGTTTGAGCACTTTGGTATACATGTTTATCTCAATAAAATGAAGGCCAAGTTAAACTTTGGGCCACATACATAAATTATTTGACACAATTATGGCGCATATTTGACTGAAACAAATCTTCTTAAACAAAATACCTTGGTCGTTCGATAAGGATTCATATTTTGCGTTAAAGCGCTGTGTAAGGACATTATTCACCGTCTAATTAACTTTATTTCATTTAACTTTTCATGTGGCCTGTAAAATTTTGAAAAAAAAGTCTTGTGAGAACATACCAGTGCCTTAGGACACAGCTTAATCAAGGTCCTAATTAAGATGAGTGATGGACTTGTTGTTGTTGTTGTTGTTGTTGTTGTTGTTGTTGTTGTTGTTGTTGTTGTTGTTGTTGTTGTTGTTGTTGTTGTTGTTGTTGTTGTTGTTGTTTCTTTATCGTTCTTTTTTATCCTCGATAAATTTCTGATATTTCTATTTTCAGGTCCAGAAGAAATAGCAAAGTTGGTGGAAAACATAGGGGAAAAAAAGTAGCTCTCTCTCTCTCTCAGTTTGTCGTCGTTGTCGTCTTTGATGGCATCGTGCAAGAACTTTAATGTAGATATGGAGTATATCTCACCGAAAAAAATATTAATTTGAAATTATATCACTTTGAGGTTAGATATATTCTGTGTCTACGAAAAACAAGCACATTTAAATTAGATCATGGAAACAACAACAACAACGGTGGTGATGGAATAAATAGTTTTGCACAATAAAGCCCAATAAAAGACAGTCTTTTAATTTTCGTTCTTAGCAAATGATTACCCACAAAGCTATTTTACGTTCACAAACAAAACAGTCATACCGGTTTAAAGTTTTTCTGCATTTCATTTTTTGATGCTCACTAATAATGGAGTACGGTAACATTTTTAGCAATTTCGACAAAATAATCGATACCAAGTTGACTATATTATTCCAACCAAAAAAAAAATGAATACAAATACCAAGTTGACTATCTTATCAAATACGTATATTGTGATTTAACTCGAAATTGGGAAAACACAACCAATTTCTTTCACCACAGCAGACCGGTGACAGTGGTGATATGAAATATATTAATCACTGCACGTGCGGTAACGATATGAAATATATTCAACTGACACGACTAAGTACTTCATTGGTTTACATGAAATAAACTGATGTTTCCCGGAATCCGGCGTACAACACTGACAGCACCGTGGACAACCAAAATGTTTTAAGTACCGAGCCACCAAGAACGATTACCTTTTTTGACATGCAATAAATTAGGAAGACAATTCTGTTTTTTATTTATATTTATTTTCATATATTCATATATTTATATTTTTTTCACGGAAATAATTTGAATTTGAAATCACAATTTGTTTATCTGCTACGTTACCAATTTATGCACCCGTGATTCGTTAACGGAAACATACGGGATGTCTATGGAAAATTGACGAGGATATGCGGAATATGCATAGTTAGTTTATTTTTGTAAACAATTGAATGAACTTTGGTAAAAGGTTCTTTCTTATTTAGTATTGTTATTGTACTAACGATGTCGTCAACGAGTATGTACAGATTGTATCTCGTAACAAATCTGTAGCACACACTTTGCTTTTCTGTCCGAGGAATATTATATTATATACTGCTTTTGGAAGAATAATGAACCTTTATTGTTTATTGCTGACTTTCTCTTTCTTAGACACATAACGTCTCAGGCAAAGTATTTTTTTACTAATTTAAACATGTTAAGATTTTATTCTACAACTATTTGTGAACATATGGATGATTTGAAATAATGTGTATACTCAATATCAAAGATGTTTTGCTGCCTCGAAAAGCGGCTCGAAAAAAATGATAAAATCACAAATTTTCAAATTTTATTTTTTATATGGATTTTTATTAGACCCTTATACAAAAAAATGACCCGTATGGTTGTTGTTGTATTGGGGTTTACCGTCACTGCGATAGTATTTCAATCATATAGCGACGTCCAGCTAATTACAGGTGGAGGAAGTCCCCGAGTACACAGAGGTACCCGGGAAGAACCACCGACCTACCGCAAGCCAGCTGGAAGGCTTCCTCACGTGAAAAATCCGAAGTCCCTACCGGGATTCGAACCCACAGCGGTTGACCCGTATGGACTTTTCTTGCCCGTAATTCATCCGTAATACTCTCCGTTATGTTTAATTTTAAATTGAAAGTAAATGTCTTAGGATTAAAAAATATTTGACGATATAAATGTCAAGATAAAAATCAAAGCACTGATAGTGCTGGTGGAGCGATAGAATCGCAGTGCCAGACAATCGTAAATATTTATTTCGATATACATTTCGAGTTGTTTCCTTTTTGAATAGGTAAGAGTGGAATCTCATTGAGACTATGGTCAACAGTACAAAGATATGTAGCAGTTAGGGGAAGTTCACACGGAACAAGTAGAGCAAGTTCTTTCCTCTGGCAATCCATCTTTCTTCAAATAACACAGTCATTCCATTTCATAAACCATTCCCTCTTTCAAATTCTCAGCCAGTATCTCACTACATTTCTTATATTCCTCAGTGTCTCCTCTCAAGACATTAACACACGTGCGACCGGCTTCCTGATAAATATACAGAATCAAATGAGGACTGAGTGGCATTGTTGGGGAAAGATGAAATGTAAGCTGAGACTTTGAAGGAGAATGCTTGTCAAGAGATGGATGTAGGACTTATTTTTCAAGAAAGAGACATTGCAGTAGAGATGAAAGCGTCGTGGAAAAAAGTGAAGAAAAATGCTAGTGAAGAAGAGACTTTTACAAAGGGACTGTTGCATTATTTGAGGAAAGAGAGAAGAGGGGAGAATAAACACAAATGAAGTTTAGATAGAGTATAAGGATTTTGAGACAGATCTTTTATTAAGGAGACTATTAAAATGTTTTAAAATGAACACTTTGCATGAGATCCCACAGTAGTAAGGTCGCCGGTTTGGGGCCAAGACTGCGCATGCGCAGGAGTGACGTCATCAGATTATTTGCGCATGTGCGGCGGCCATATTGGTTTTCTATTTTTAGAATGACATCATGATCTATAGTTAGAAATGGTATCATGAGCTATATTAAGAATGGCATCATGATCTATATTTAGAAATGACATCAATGTACAGAGTTGTACATTTGACCTAGGGTTAAGGACATTGAGGGTCAAGTCCTTAGGCGGAGACACATGGTGAACACCAAAGAAATGAGATACAACAGAGGTATTGATAGTCCCAATAATATACAGAGCTGACTTGTATATTCAGTCATAAGGCTTAATCACGGACATTGAGGGTCAGGTCCTCAGCCTTAGACGGAGACTATACAAAATCTTAAAACAATGATCAACATATGATCATCATACAATAAACATACAATATATAAAACTATATCAAATAATATTTAGAAAAAAATAATAACGACATTACTTACGATGTGAACAGCTCCACGTTCTGTTATAAAATGAACTCAACACTCATGTCTTATGCGTGATCTGCCGTTTATGGTCATAATACTTCCGGAAACTATATTTAGAAATGTATTTAGCACTGTACAACTAGAAAAAACCAGAATTAACCAGTTGTTATCTAAAATTAACTATGATTTTGATCAACAACCAATCAGAATAGAGAGCGATGACGTTATGTTTAAAAATAAAGTCAATATTGGAACGCATTTTTTGAACATGCCTGTACACGTTACTTCAACACAAAACGGAAATAAAGATCAAATTTTCAGAATTCAGACCTGGGTGGAACACAATTTTTGAACCACATTTTTAAAATTTTTAAACACGTTATTTCAACAAAAGGAAAGTGGAACACAATTTTTGAACATGACATAATGACTTCTTTGCGAATATTGAAATCATTTAAAGCAGGCACCAGTACATTTCATAATCACATACACTGTGACCTATATAGCAACAGAAAGAAAAAACATCTTACTTACCATGCATGGATACATTTTACTTTGAATCTGGAGTAACACATTCCATTTGTTAAATTTTCTCTCTCTCTCTCTCTCTTAATTTCTGTAGAGTTTGTATATGATTATATAAGCACATTCTCATACTTAAAGTATCAAATTTAATGAAGTACATGAACACGTACATGTATACATGTAACATTTTCATGTTATATTCCCTCACACACACACACACACACACGTGATATACCATTTTAAGTCAAAGTATTTCCGGTAATTATTCTTGGAAATGTATTTCCAGTATACAACTAGAGTAAACCAGAGATAACTGGTTTACAATTTGAACCGACCAATGCCATGTCTTCATTTTATATCGATTGAACAAGTATAGACATGTTGTCTAAAAATAACCATGACTTAGACCAACAACCAATCAGAAACGAAATGTAGTATTACAACCAATAACATGTTTCATTCCATGAATAGGCATGACATTGCACAACAACCAGCAATCATTTTTACTCCATGAACCTATGAGGCGTACACACACACACACACACACACACACACACTATTCAAACAAATGTGAATGCGTTCTGGAAATGAAATGGACATGCCGAGTAAGGTAATCTTTTTAATATATAAATCACCTACCTTTTTTTCCTCAGTATCCATTTTTTTATATCACACAACAGAATTTCCAAAAAGTGAATGACATGTATATCCATTAGTCTTTAGAAATTTCCTGCACACAAAAAATTCCAACTGATCACTCTAAGAGAATACATAGAAAAAAAACCCTGTGTACTCTGTGCGTGAAAAAGATTATGTTTTGGGCTTCGCTAACTTAAAACACATGTGTGTGTGTAATCGACATAATCCTAGAGCGGTGTGAAATAGCTAATTAAAAAGTCATTACCTCTTTCAGTTTACCAAATTATATACCATTCGAATATAAGTATAAAACATTGAACGAATTTTGTTATTTCGATTTCAGAAATCAATTGATTGATATTGTTTTAGTGCAAATCAAGTCTAAATACATGATTGATCAATATTGATTATTATCGATTTTTATATATAATACAAAAAACAATATTTTTCTTCTTTTTTTTCTGCTCTAGCATTTAGTCATTTAAGTATACGAATATTGTTATTTTGAATTTTTCGAACTCAATTTTTTTATATTGTTTTAGTGCAAATCAATTCTAAATACATGATTGATCAAATATTGATTATTTATCGATTTTTGTTATATCATACAAAAAATCAATATTTGCCTTTTGTTCACTAATATTTAGTCATTTGACAAACAAATAGTAAGAAGCTTCAAAATAAATCTGTTGTTTTTATTTTCAATCGAATTATTGTCAATTATCGATTTCATTGATTTCCCCCACCACATTTTTAAAGGTACAATGTTAAAAGGTAATATCTCCCTTAAACCGAATCCGATTTGAATATTTTTTATAGCTTTTGAAATTTTATAGCAATGGAAAGCTCAAAGTGAGATCTTTTCTTTGAACACTCTTAACCGGAAGTCCATGATGAATAAAAACCGGAAATGACGTCATCACATGTAAAAAATGACTCTATCTTCCTTAGTCGTTATCCGCTCAAAGTGAGATCTTTACTTTGAACTCTCTCAACCGGAAGTCCATGGGTCTTTAAAACCGGAAATGACGTCATCTATGTTAAAATTAATTTTATTTTATCTGAGTTGGTTGTTTTGAGGATCCTATTGTCAAAGAAAACAAACACATTTTAATCTGTTACTTATTTTATTTTGCAATACAATTCGCTTTCATATGCATACATTTTCCGTTCTACAAATATGCGATTTAAATCTATTACTTATTTTATTTTGCAATACAAATCGTTTTAACATGCACACATTTTCTGTTCTACAATTATATTGTCCTTAGTCTCAAACATAGAAGGTTGAATTGGCCGGAATTCCTGGTGGTCGAAATCTTTTGTTTGATTTTACAGGGGAACTCATATTCTGACGTTTCATGGAAGTAGACTTCCTTTCCCTTGATGGAGAGTCTTGTCTCTTGAGTTCTGACTTGGCCATTTCTACTGCTTGTGCCACAGGGGTAACATATTGAATGGTCGGTTCTTCAGACGTGCCACCAGTCTGTATTTTTTCTACAACGTAGTGTCCTTTATGATTAGGACGTAGTTTTCCCTCGGCCATGAGGCGAAAATGTTGTGACCATCTGTCAATGTTCATTATTAGTTTTTATTTATGTCTATTAAGTCTTCTCCCCTTATAAACTTATCATCATCATCACATCATCATCACTAGATTCCGAATCTATCTCTCCGTGACCAATGACCTCATCGAACCAATGATTGTACTTTTTCAATACTCGTTTAATCACTTTCTTTTTATTGTCTGAATCCAAAATTTCTCGAAGAATTTTCTGATGAACGACGCTTCCTTCTAGTTGAGCCGCTGTTCTCAAAAAATCTGTATACATTCGCATGAATTCTTTTTTATCGTCTTCAAAGACAAACTCGTAGGCTTTTGAACGGGCTTTCTGTTCTGAGTTTCCTTCATTTCTATATTCGTAGTATTTTTCATCCCAAATTGTTTCCGTTTTCTCACCAGCTTTTTTGGCTAAGGATTCGAAATATTCATTTATGTCTTCAATGAAGTCTTGTTCGTCCATAGAACTTTCATTATCAGAACCATCATCGCAGGTGATCCAATCTCGACGGCATACTTTACTCGTAGGCTCATCTTCATTACTAGTATGTTCAGCTTTTCTTTTCAACACCGCTGGACACCATGCTCTGACATGTTTTTGTAAGTTACTAATGTCTGAAAACATAGAACCGCAGTCGTCGCAAGAAATCATGATGTTTTGCAAAGTTTCGACTGGAACAGTATCCTGTCTCTGTATATGGTTTGGTGGTTCCATTCTACAATCTGTTTCCCTTATAAATTCCATCACATTTGTGCGCATGCGCAGTGAAGCTGGTATAAGTGGCTTTAAATCTACGAGTAAATAGCCATAGGGATGACTAACAGCCTTTTCAAAAGGTCTTAACAGTTCTTGGGGGTTACTGGGGTACATTTGTCGGACAAGGGTCATAACCTGTTGTCTGTCTATAGGGTTGTTAAATAATACCAGATAATGGCAATTTCGTCTCTGGGTAGGATCTTTGCTGAAATACAGGTTTTGGTTGATAGCGATGACAGACAGATTTCTATGGTGGCTACCTTCCGTGAATAAATCGGTCACTCGTTGGTCTTTCACCGCTTCCGTAGCCATGTCATCTAATATGATCACATTTCTGACTCTAGGGTCCAAAAACTCGTCTTTTTCCAGATTAAAAGGTACTCCTTTTTTGAATTCTACTTCCGGAAAAACGTTTCTTTGTATTTCGTCATATAACGGTTGCCATCTCTTGTATAACCAGATAATACGTTGTGGAGCGGGACGAAGTTTTTCATAAGCCCTCTGTAGTAGCTGTGATACGAAGTAAGTTTTACCACAAGAGGTCGGTCCGCTGACCATACACGTAAAGGGATGTTGAAAAACAAATTCCTGTCCATTAGTTAATGTTGAAGGAGGTATTTCCCTAACTTTCCTTTGTGTCTGTACTCCCTGAAATATCGAACCTCCTCCTTGAGGAGGAGAAAGAGGAAGAATTCCTCCTCCCTGAGGAGGAGGAGGAGTCAATTCCGGAGGAGGAGGAGGAGTCAATTCCGGAGGAGGAGGCGTTTCATTGACTGTCTTTTCATTTCCATGTTTAAATGCACAATGTCTTAACATATTGTCCCTTCTTGTGAATACTTGTTCACACTCTAAACACTTTATAGAAAACATATTTTATGAACTGAAAAAAGGAGTCACTTCCCCTTATAAGCTTTTATAAGTCCCAAGACTTTGATCGTGCTTGTTCTTATATTAAACAGGCTTCACACATCTCTAGATCCAGCTCTGAAAATCTCTCGTCGTAGTTCAAGACATTGTCCATCTTATAGGACAAGATTTTCGTATGGTTTTTTCTACCCCTCGAAGTTCAAACTAATGAAGATAGAGTCATTTTTACATAGAATGACGTCATTTCCAATTATAAACAATTTTGTATATTCCCTCCGGTTTAAAAGACCCATGGACTTCCGGTTGAGAGAGTTTAAAGTAAAGATCTCACTTTGAGCTTTCAAAAGCTATAAAAAATATTCAAATCGGATAACGACTAAGGAAGATAGAGTTTTTTTTGATGACGTCATTTCCGGTTTTTATTCATCATGGACTTCCGGTTAAGAGTGTTCAAAGAAAAGATCTCACTTTGAGCTTTCCATTGCTATGAAAATGATTCAAATTGGTTAATAACTAAGGGAGATATTACCTTTTAACATTGTACCTTTAAAAAAGTTGGTGGGGGAAATCAATGAAATCGATAATTGACAATAATTCGATTGAAAATAAAAACAACAGATTTATTTTGAAGCTTCTTACTATTTGTTTGTTCAAATGAAATATGATATAACAAAAATCGATAAATAATCAATATTTGATCAATCATGTATTTAGAATTGATTTGCACTAAAACAATATAAAAAAATTGAGTTCGAAAAATTCAAAATAACAATATTCGTATACTCAAATGACTAAATGCTAGAGCAGAAAAAAAAGAAGAAGAAATATTGTTTTTTGTATTATATAACAAAAATCGATATATAATCAATATTGGATCAATCATGTATTTAGACTTGATTTGCACTAAAACAATATCAATCAATTGATTTCTGAAATCGAAATAACAAAATTCGTTCAATGTTTTATACTTATATTCGAATGGTATATAATTTGGTAAACTGAAAGAGGTAATGACTTTTTAATTAGCTATTTCACACCGCTCTAGGATTATGTCGATTACACACACACATGTGTTTTAAGTTAGCGAAGCCCAAAACATAATCTTTTTCACGCACAGAGTACACAGGGTTTTTTTTCTATGTATTCTCTTAGAGTGATCAGTTGGAATTTTTTGTGTGCAGGAAATTTCTAAAGACTAATGGATATACATCTCATTCACTTTTTGGAAATTCTGTTGTGTGATATAAAAAAATGGATACTGAGGAAAAAAAGGTAGGTGATTTATATATTAAAAAGATTACCTTACTCGGCATGTCCATTTCATTTCCAGAACGCATTCACATTTGTTTGAATAGTGTGTGTGTGTGTGTGTGTGTGTGTGTGTGTGTGTGTGTGTACGCCTCATAGGTTCATGGAGTAAAAATGATTGCTGGTTGTTGTGCAATGTCATGCCTATTCATGGAATGAAACATGTTATTGGTTGTAATACTACATTTCGTTTCTGATTGGTTGTTGATCTAAGTCATGGTTATTTTTAGACAACATGTCTATACTTGTTCAATCGATATAAAATGAAGACATGGCATTGGTCGGTTCAAATTGTAAACCAGTTATCTCTGGTTTACTCTAGTTGTATACTGGAAATACATTTCCAAGAATAATTACCGGAAATACTTTGACTTAAAATGGTATATCACGTGTACGTGTGTGTGTGTGTGTGTGTGTGTGAGAGGGAATATAACATGAAAATGTTACATGTATACATGTACGTGTTCATGTACTTCATTAAATTTGATACTTTAAGTATGAGAATGTGCTTATATAATCATATACAAACTCTACAGAAATTAAGAGAGAGAGAGAGAGAGAGAGAGAGAATTTAACAAATGGAATGTGTTACTCCAGATTCAAAGTAAAATGTATCCATGATTATTTTCTTTCTTTTGTTTAATTAACAGTGTATGTAAATGTCGGCCTGCTTTAAATGATTTCAATATTCGCAAAGAAGTCATTATGTTGAAATAACGTGTACAGACATGTTCAAAAATTGTGTTCCACGCACACCTGAATTCTGAGGATTTGATCTTTATTTCCATTTCATGTTGAAATAACGTGTACAGACATGTTCAAAAATTGTGTTGAAATAATGTGTACAGACACGTTCAAAAATTGTGTTCCACCCAGGTCTGAATTCTGAAAATTTGATCTTTATTTCCGTTTTGTGTTGAAGTAACGTGTACAGGCATGTTCAAAAAATGCGTTCCAATATTGACTTTATTTTTAAACATAACGTCATCGCTCTCTATTCTGATTGGTTGTTGATCAAAATCATAGTTAATTTTAGATAACAACTGGTTAATTCTGTTTTTTTTTTCTAGTTGTACAGTGCTAAATACATTTCTAAATATAGTTTCCGGAAGTATTATGACCATAAACGGCAGATCACGCATAAGACATGAGTGTTGAGTTCATTGTATAACAGAACGTGGAGCTGTTCACATCGTAAGTAATGTCGTTATTATTTTTTTCTAAATATTATTTGATATAGTTTTATATATTGTATGTTTATTGTATGATGATCATATGTTGATCATTGTTTTAAGATTTTGTATAGTCTCCGTCTAAGGCTGAGGACCTGACCCTCAATGTCCGTGATTAAGCCTTATGACTGAATATATAGTTTTTTTTTTGTTTTTTTTTATTTCAAAGAGCCAGAAGGTCGTTCGACCCATGCGGCAAACATATATACAAGTCAGCTCTGTATATTATTGGGACTATCAATACCTCTGTTGTATCTCATTTCTTTGGTGTTCACCATGTGTCTCCGCCTAAGGACTTGACCCTCAATGTCCTTAACCCTAGGTCAAATGTACAACTCTGTACATTGATGTCATTTCTAAATATAGATCATGATGCCATTCTTAATATAGCTCATGATACCATTTCTAACTATAGATCATGATGTCATTCTAAAAATAGAAAACCAATATGGCCGCCGCACATGCGCAAATAATCTGATGACGTCACTCCTGCGCATGCGCAGTCTTGGCCCCAAACCGGCGACCTTACTACTTCCCACGACCAGGATCATGCTTGAATTGATTGAGACATTAACCGTAAAACGGTAAAGACCGATTGAATTCGCCTTCAGCGAACGTTAGGAAAAGTCTGCATTGTGCAGAAACTTACTTGGGGCTTGACTTCTATCTCTCATAATCCACATTTTATATACCTCACTTGTAATATCTTTCGAACGGGTTTGAAACTGGTTCTACACTCAAATGTTTTTGTTTTTTCATAAAAATAAATATGTTTCTTTGAGCATTTATCTTTTCGTTTAATTATGTTAGATTCAGAGTTATTTTACCTTCCAGAAGCTCAACAAAATACAACTAGCTAACTCAGTAATTACAAAATAGAGTTTAATCTTGTTTTCCTTACAGTTTTCTATCTTTGATTATACAAGGGACAGGTTATTTTTAGAACCAGCCGTTTTTGTACTTATTATCTGCTCAGTTATCCGTGATATT
>CM037785.1:6204772-6254772 GCA_021229015.1 Solen grandis
AAAAAATTTTAACCCAAAGTATTCAGCAGGGGTTTCGCCGAAAAATATTTTCGTTCATTTTTGTCATATTCGAAATTTTCGTTTTTCTAACAAAATAGCCACGCAAAACTAGAACGGGAAAAAAACGGTCAAATTTAGTGGAAGGAAATCACGTCCCAATGTTTAAAGTGATTCCTAAAACACGAAAAAATTTTGGAGCAAGGGCAATAAACTATTACCTAAAAAGGAAATTTTATTTTCAAAATACTATTAAATCCCAAAAAAAACTTATAACCATCTATAACTGTCTTCCATTAAAATTTTTAATTTAAGACAATAGATAAAATTAACGGGTGGGGTTAAAAATTGGAGACAAAAATTTCATATAGGCTTGGCCAAGGAAAGTCCTTGTGCCCAATAAAACACGCAAAGGAATTTTTACTAACACAAGAGTTGAAATTTTTATTTTTTTTGCGGTTTAAAAGATTGAAATTTTTTTATATTATTCTTGCTAATTTAAAAAAATAAAATACAATGATTGGCTACCTTTTTTAATAGTAAAATCTAAAAAAGCAACACAGAATGTTACACTGCTACTCCCTCTCCGGGCCCATAAAATTAATGGACATGTACCAAAAACGGCATCAATCACAAAAAAAAAACAATATAATTTTTCAATTCAATAATATTTTTAAAATTTTGTTCAAATCCCAATTTTTTTCATACCCGCGCAATGTAAAAACCCGCAAAGGAAATTCCATTGACCTTAAAAAATACCACCAGATGAAAGTTTATTTCATAGCAAACTCACCTCAAAAATTAGAAACATTTTTTTAAGTATTAGATACCCAAAATTTAAAAAATTTTTTAAATTTTCTTAAAATTTTCATTCCAACTATACACACGGCCCCATTTTTGGGTGACCCCCGGTATCCCAACAGCTTGACGGCGCTTTATGCCACACTTCCTAAATTAATCAAACGCGCATCGAGAAAAGAATATAAGAAGAAATTTTGTTTGGTTCTTTCCAAATCACCATCATCCATTTAAAATTTTATTTTTGAAGAAAAAAAAAATTATATATTTTAACAATACATTTAGAACTTTTAAATTGTTGTGGTGGGTGTGTTGTGTGGTGTGTTTGGTTTTTACACCCATTAAAAGGCCTTTTCACCCGTATCAACCGGGAAGGGGGGGGACTTAAACCCAACAAAAAAACAACAAGGGGGAAATCTCGAGTCAATATTTAGATTACGTTTTATCTTGCTTCTGTTCACATCATCATCTAGGCATGGATTGATTTTAATTCAAAAATTTAAAAAGGGGGCAGAAAATAAGGGTTTTTTCATTTTTCTTTTTTATTTGGGGCATTTGAAGTCTTTTTCCAATTGCGTTTTGACCTACAGCTCTTTTAAATTTAAATTTTTGAGTATTTTTTTAATTTTATTATCGGTTCTAATGTTTAATAAAAAAAAAGAAAACATCTTTTTGTTTCTTATTGACAACTGAAAACTGATATGACCACATACCTTCCTTTTAAACATTTTGAATCCACAAAACCTATTTTTTTTTCAATCTAGGCTCTTGCTGCTCCCAAAAAACCAAACCCCCGGGGCAGTCATGGGCCCTTTTCGGGCTTTGATTTTTATTTTTCAACCTTATGCCCCATATTTTTTTTTTTCTTTATTAAGGCAAAAAAGTTCTTAATCCAAAATATTTCACAATTTTCATGTATTGTGGATTTTTTGTCCACCAACGTACTTCCCTTTTACACTTTTATTGATGTTTTTGGGACATTTGGAAAAATAAAATCTTTCCCTTGAATAGGTCAATGGATTTTAATTATTACAAATTGTTAAATGGACAATGGACTATGTAACAGTGTTTTTTATTTTTAGCCAGGGCATCAAACAGTGTTATTTGAGTGGGATGTAAAATGAAGAGGGGAGAAGTAATATTTTTTGAATGTAAGGCCATATATGAAAAGCCCTTTGTAAACTGTATTCTCCTATATGAAATTAAGTTATATAGATCTACTGAGTATTATTGAGAAAAAAATAATTTATTGTAAAAAATGACTTCTGGTTTTCACCACCCCTCCCACTTTGGGTTGACAGTGCCCCTTAAATTACTCTTTCAATTCTATTTCTTTTAAATTGAGTAAATCCACCCCCTCTCTTCAAAAGAGTAAATTCTTTCTCTCTCTCTCTCTCTTGTTAATAATGAATTCATTCTCTCTTTTATAATGGGTAAATTCTTTCTTTATCCCTTTCTCGTGCGTAAATTCCCCCCCTCTCTCTCTCTCTCTAACACAAGGCAAAATTTAACATCTGCTGATTGACATGAAGTTGTACAAACATTCTATTTACAGACAGGTTGTGACAATAAACACGTGATTTTCATGAATGAAATCCATTGGGTAAAAAAAAAAAAAAAGCTGGGAAAACATGGCATTCTAAAAGTATTTCACCTGACGAACATAAAAGAATTGTCTGACAAAACTTGTTTTTTTTTATTCAATTCATTAATATGCTAAGACAGAGAGAAAGAGGGAGGAAAAGAGAGAGAATGAGAGAGAGAGAGGGGAGAAAAGAGAGAGAGAGATCAATGAATATTCAGTACTATACACCGGGCCCCGAAAAAGAAAATAAATCGCAGCCGGACTCTCCTATATCAAGCCACTGTCACGCATTTTGTTATGTGCATAAAATGTACAGAACTAAAATTAGTAAAAACAAAAAAACCCCATCAACACGCTTTCGGAGATCCGGATTCATAACGAACAACTCAGTCGAAAAGACCCCTCATCTTTGTCATCGGCAGCACCAACAGTGGTCGGGTGGTAAGCAACTGACTGCGCATTCGCAGCTTTGAACCCCGTTTGGGTCAAGGATTTTTCATGACCATTCCAGGCACTAAGTACTGGCCCAAGCCAGGAACCTTCGAGTGGGATTACGTATGTGGTAAGAACTTGTTTGCCAATCGTCGTATAAACTAAATAACAGCAGCACCGCCAATTTTATCAGCACAAGTATGAATATTCACCAAATCAATCCGAAGATTCATATTTAAGATCACATAATTTTACGTACAATGTACTACAAATTATATTACAGTTGTTTTCAATTTACATTTGTAAGTGGTTTTTTTTTAACTTGTAGTTATGAAATAATTCGCCACTTATTTGAAATATGATCTTCAGACTCCCATTTCTTTAAAACATCCGTACTTTAACTATCCACGAAATTTTCATGGCAATTTACTAATAGTTTGCGCCGCATATAAAACAGGAGCAACCATGTTATTATGTAAAATAAATCTGCAATATGTTTAAAAAGAAACCTTTATAGATCCTAATTGCTTAACGATGGAAAAATAACAGAGTCAAAACATGCAAGTTTTTAATCGTTGTTAAATGAAATTGTCAAAATTTTAATTGTATGTGATGACTTCTCCTTAAACTCAGGCAAAGGTTTTAAAACTTGGTTAAACGTCCTTGCAAGCAACCCATTCATTAAAGTAAGAATTTTTTAAAATGTTTGAGTTTAAATATCGAGAATTTAGTACAAAGTCAACTTGAAAAACAATGAAAAAAAAGTTTTAAATAACAATAATATAAATAATAGCATAATGTAGAAATGTAAAAACACACAAACACAAACAATGGCCGTACGGAATGTCTAATTTACGGCCTTAGGCAAATCTGAGGTCACAGTAGTACATGATAAAATGGTTAAATTTAACGGAACATTACTGCTTAGTTGTAAAGCCTTGTAAAATATTATTTGTTTAATACTATCATCAATACAAAAAGAATGATACTCCTAGCACGGTACGTATCAAGGAAGTAGTTTGTAATTTAATAGCGACCTGTACCTAATTCCCTTACCAAATAAAAACTTTTCTTTACGAATTTTTGTTTTCGCTTCCTTTTCTTCCTGCTGCCTGTTATGATAATTTTTTTACATTGACTTAATACGCCTTAGTTTATGTTGGAAGTTTCATGATCTTTCAACCTAATATTCCAATAATTATATAAGAAATGAATTAACTGTTGTAATTGTTCCTCATTATCTTTAATTAGTTAATTTATGGCAATCAAATTATCATCAAAATGTTTACTATAAATTTAAGTATTTTTCTTTTTTTTGTTCTATTTTCGAATAAGCGTTTTTTTTTAATAAAAATTGTGTTTGCTTGGCATCAAATTTGCTTGTTTAGTAAATGTAAAACAGGGGAAAAAACCCCTTTCTTAATACATTATCCGGAACTTACACGATTTTTTTTAATATTTTAGTTGTTCAAACTGGTATTACGGTATTTAAATATTTGTCACTGACCTATTAAAAATACCATTTGATCACTTAATAAAACGACATGTATTTATCGTCTCACCTGTTGAAGGTATACGTGCAGCTCTCTTAGTTATGCAGAATTTGCGATGGTTTAATCGCCGAAAAAAAAACGAGTATACAAAGGGGAAGGTGATAAACTAAACGTGCATACTGGTCATTCCACTCATTGATACAGGGGACCTTAAACTTGTGAGGACGCGTCAGCGATCATTGCGGGAAACATCTAAAAAATCGGGGCCTCCGTAAGGTGAGGAGACTATTCCAAATGTGATTATACGCGGAGGAAAAAAAAGGTGCTATGTGGTGGATGAAGTTGTTCTTGTTTGTGTTTCTGGATCGGCAATCGCTGTGGGAGGTACTCCTGTTTGGAATATCGTTTGAAAAGTACGTAAGTGACCTTTATTCTTCTGGACCCAGTGTTTCAACTGATTGAGGTGACGCTATTGTATTGTGGCATCTGTTCGCTCTCTTGTGTGACCTTTGGGAAACCAAGAACTGGATTTATGTGCGAAAAAAATCATTGATTAAAATTAATATGTTTAATTGGCATAATAACAAAAGTGTCTTTGGCCATCATAAAAATACATATCAATTGGCAAAGACGGTCAAAAAAAAATTTTCAAAAAGAATGTGTAAACATGTATTTGAATATTAACAAATTTTGTTTAACTTAAGAAAAATAAATAATCGGTGGTTATCAGAAAACAACCGAAAAAATTTTTTCAAATCCAAATGAAATTATAAAATTGAATATTATTTTGAGTCAGTTAACTAATGCAAGGGCATATTTCTGCATTTTATGGCTCATCAATAAATTTTGACGGCAAGATATTTACTGTCTGAAACTATCGAATAAATTTATTAATATTAGGGCTAATCTAAAAATAGAAAGTTTCTTCTTTTTATTGTTATTTAGGCGCAATGACAAAAGTATTCAGTTTCAACAACTTGCATATTACAAAGACGGCATATTCTATTTTTCTTGGGTATTTGTTATTACCTGTTTCAATTTTAATTGGTGGATCTATTTAAACAAGTCAAATTTTCTAATTGTCTGTCTTAATTGTAATATATAAGATTCCAATTTCAAATTCTTTTTTAACTTTGAATAGAATGATAGTTTTTGGGCTATTGACGATAGAGGTCTCCAATTTTTTTTTATTGGTCACGTGTATTGTTTGAGCAGGAAAAATTTTGGTCACATTGAAATTCATTTTAAGAAATGAGAAAAATAGATGATCATAAGGGAATTATTTTTTTTAGCCCCGCATGTACCATTAATAGATGTTGACTGATAATATAAAAAAGATGTTAAATGTGGGGTTACACATAGTTTTACCCAAAATTTCAATGCTCTTTCTTTCAAAATTGAAGTGGAAAATCACCTAATTAGCCAAAAATTGTCAGTACGGATTGGACTTAAACACCTAAGATTATTTTACAAAACTTGAGTGAAGTTTATCTGTTGTTTATTTGTTATTAATACCCCACTTTCAGAACCATTAAAAAATTGGAAATAACATTCGGTCAAAAGCTGAAGCTTTGTTTTGTATCCCAACTGAACTTTTTTCAAAAGTGAGATAGGTTTAGTTGCCTTACCCTGCTTGAATTGCACGAATAGATATGTATGTTACCGTATAAACATTTACTACAGGTAAACAAATTATCCACTACTCAATATTTTTCCGTTTATGTCACATCTCTTTTTGTTTTTCAAAAACACAAATTTTGGTTTTATTGGCATTAATTTTTTAAACCCCATTTTAATGAATTTTGATTTTATCAGCTGACATTGTAAATTGTTGCAGTTGTAAAAATCTATTCATCAGCAAACAGTACTAGTAATAATTAAAAGTTGCAAATCATTCGTAGTTAAGGAATGGATTCAACATTTCAACAATGTCATTTAAAAAGTAAAAATTGGAGACAAAGGTTCACTTGTCTAAGGCCAATATTAATATCAAAGAAATTTTATATATTTTGAACTAGAAGACAATTTTGACACATGATTGCACACGTGCGTACATAGATCGTATTATAATAACAATTTTACAACTTATCCAATATTCATCAGTTTAAAAAATAAAGCATCGCGATTAACGGTATCAAAAGCTCGTTCATAGTCGAGAAAGCACACCATAATTTATTTTTTAGATATAAAACCTTTTGAATTGTTGTGTGGAGAAAAATATAGCATCCGATGTCGAATGTTTATCCCGAAGCCAAACTGCGCATCAGAGAAAATGTGTTCTGACTCACACCAAAACGTTTATCCTATGCGATTAGTAATGAAATATTTTAGACATAGTGTTAACAATAGTAATTTGCCTATAGTTGGATGGGATTTTCTTATCACCTTTTTTGTAGATAGGTATAATCGCACCTTTTTGACCAGCAATCAGGGTAATCACCAGTATTGAAAACATGATTGAATATGATACATAAATACGGTGAAATAATGTAGCTGAATCAATAAAAAAAATCCGCAACAATATTATCTAGATCGGCACTTTTTTACGTTTTAACGAAAATAAGTTTTACGTATTTCTTCCACGGTAATGGCTTTATCTAAATCATTGACAACATATATTTTCATTATCATTATTGTTTTCAGGCAAGTTAATATTTCTATCTACATTTAAAGCGTTTACAAAATAATCTTTAAAATTTCCAACCTCTATATCATCAGACGAAGCTTTATCGATCTAAAATTTATTTATATATTTCCAAAATTTCCTTGGTGATTGTTTACTCATAGTATTTAACCTCGCTTTTTCCTGTTAAAAGTAACGAAACTTAGTTTGTCTTTTTAAACGATTATACTTTTTTTTTACTTTTAAAAAAGATAATTTATTTTCATTCGAACTGTCTAACCGAAACTTACGCTTAGCGTTCAAATTCTGATTTTTTACACGAACATGTTTCCGTGAACCAAGGCGAAACATTTTTCACACGTTTAAGGTTATTTGGCTTATATAATTCCCAAAACACGACGATGAAATATCCTGAATGTATTATTATTAAATGTATACATTCATTAACATTAATAAATCCATCTTAAGGTTATTGGTAACTTCACAAAAGCAGACTTTTTTGAAAAGAATGTGTTTTAAGAAATCGTCAGAAACGGTTACATCCGATTACAATCTTCTGCGATGAAACTCATATTTTCGTCCGCAACATTTTTCTACAACTTTACACATTAAAGAGAATGAAAGTGGACAATCAGAATACTCAGTAAGTTCAACTACGGAACAGAACAGAACAGAAACATAACTTTTATTTTACCACAGATTACAAGTTGTAATAACAAGTGGATTAAATATACAATAGCATTACACTCATAGAAAAGTTTAACGGTGAGTGAATCAGTGGGATGGTGGATTTGGATTTCATTTTAAATATTAATATAAAATATAGAAACAAGAATATCTAGAGAAAAACAATAGATACAAAAGTCAGTTGGAGTGATATCCCGTGCCACACACACACACACCACACGCACACACACGCATCATCTTGTACCCATGTATATACATGTATGTGCATATGAACAACAAACAACAAGTCTTTTATTTGCCACAGATTACAAAATGCAATAACTGTGGAACAAATATATAAATATTAGAAACAATAAATCGAAATATAAACAGCGATGGGTGATAATCCAGGGGAAAGTGGATCTTAACATTTGAAATATAATACATGTATATAGTTATTAGTTTTAGGTGTGAAAAAATACAAATCTCTCTCTCTCTCTCTCTCTCTTCTCTCTCTCTATTTCTCTCAACGACCAGTCTTCAGGTACTCTCTCTCTCAACGACCAGTCTTCCAGGTACTAAATATAAAATTATACCAGTGTAGATATCACGCGACTATTTTTAGCACAGTCATAAAAAATGTTGTTAACAGTATTACACGTCGTGAACCTCGTGCTTTTGGTGCAATTACGACTCAAGGTAAATTAACATAGAGTACAACAGAGAAATTATAGCGTTGTTTACAATGTTGGATGGTCAGCATGGTCTGGGAAGTGTGGAACGATTAGAGATCCATACTGGTAAGTCAGTCTCTCCTCTCTCTCTCTCTCTCTCCCTCTCTCTCTCTCTCTCTCTCTCTCTCCAACAAATGCATTCTCTTCTCTCCTCCATATCTTGTTATTGTTTGTACTTTTTAAAATATTCAACAATATTTGACAAATATACTAAGATTGGTTAAAATATATTTCTTTTCTGAGCATATCAGTTCTTTAAATTTGTTTATATCAGGTCTTTTTTAAGTATTTTGCCGGAATAAGTTTATGCCTTTTTTGATAGAAAAATTCACATGACAATAGATAGTGTAATTCGTCCCCTAACTCATTCGAACTACATAAGGTACATTTTCTGTCTAAATAGTATTGTATTGTTGTTTCCAGCGGCCGTCTCTATTGGGAATCTATGATTTTCCAGTTCTGAAGTGGAGTAATGATTCTTAAAGATGAAGGTAAGATGTTCAATTAAGTTTCAAATTCAAGGTTAGACTTAAATTGACTATAAAAATACTTTTATTGGATTCAGAGAGTTTTGAAAACCACTCTTGTTTAAATTGGTCAATAATCTTTGTTTTATTAGGCTGTTTAGATTATTCATGCGTGGTCCGGATTGATTTAGCCAGAAATAAGAATAATCCTGTTGTATTTAAAATGTTTTAATGTATAGAACCAATTATTATCGTTCATCATGCTTTTGTTAACAAATATATGATAATTTTGATTGTTTTGATTGTACAAGTTTTGTCCAGTATCCTATCATTTTCGACTTTATGATTATTTTTTATGGGTAGCGTCCAAATTCTCCGTAGAGCATATATCGTGGTGTATTATTTCTACATTTAGAAATCCGTCTTAGAAAATCACAGTGTACTTGTTCTAGTTGTCAGTGTTCTCAAATCCAAAATATTTCGCATCCATATGTAAGTATAGGTAAATCGTGTTGTCAAATAATTTTATCTGTATGTCTAAAGGGAGATCTAGATTATTAATTTTAACAAACACTGATGTAAAGCTTTTTTTGCCTGTGATGCAAGATGGTTCCTACAAGTAGAAACTTACCAGATGCTGAAAAATAAATACCAAGGTATTTGTATTCAGAGACAGTTTCTATGAGATTTCCATCTATGTAAAATTATAGTTTCTGGGGCTTATTTGTACCAAAAACTAAAACCTTTGTTTTACTGTAATTAATTTTGAGTTTCAGATTTGACAGTATTCATTAAAAGTATTGAGACTATTTTGAAATGACATCATTGTCAGAAATAATACTGTATCGTCAGCAATATAGAAGTACCAACAACTTAAGATATACTGTAGTATTATAATCAATAACGCTAATATCTATACCTTCATTATTTGAGGTTAAAAAGTCATTTAGGTCATTAAGAAAGATAGAGAAAAGTATTGGTGAAAGGTTCTCACCTTGTCGAACCCCACAATAGCTGTGAAACATGTCAGATGTCTGTCCATTATGAGGACACATGATTTTATATTAGAATACATATTTTGGATAACGTTTAAATATTTACCACGAATCCCTATTTTAAAACAGTTTAGACCATAATGCAGCTCTCCACACAGAATCAACGCTGCCGAGAAATCAATAAACGAACAGAACAATTTCTTTTTTGTAATTTAAGTTTTTCAATTAATAATGGAGGGTAAATATATGATCCGTAGTAGAATATTGGGCTCTGAAGCCGCCTGGTTTTCCAAAGTAAACTATTAGATATTAAAAGTCATTAATTCGTTTATTCAGAATTGCTGTAAAAACTTTACTTAGACAGCTGAGATCGTAATGGGTCTATAATTACTAGGATCAAGTTGTGAGCCCTTATTTTTTAAATAGGTTTAATAGTACCAATTAGCCATAATTCTGGCAATATACCAGTATCTAATATTTTATTAAAAAGTTTATGGTAAATGGGCAAACATAACATACTTTGTGTTTTTTAAATATTCATTTTGTATTTGATCAAATTGAGAGGTGCTTTACCGGTTTTTACATTTGGATATAGCATGGTCGATTTCTCAGTAGTAATAACTTTATCAAGGTCATCACATGTATAATTTAATGGTGTAATAAGAATCTTCATATCCAGGACATTGGTCATCGTTTTATGTTGATTGGTTAACAGACTTGTAATATTAAAAAATCTTCTATATTTGGAGACTGTTTTTCTGATTTATGTCCTAAATTTATTAAGTATGTTCCAAAATTCCTTAGGGCGGTGAGTGTTTAAAACGTCGGAGACCTGTTGTTGGAATGTCTGTGTTTTATTTAAGAAAGCGTGAATTGTCTGTTTATAGTGTTTGCTAGCTGTGTGTTAACCGGTGTCTATTTAAGCGGACTTATTGAGTTGATATTTTTTACGGGATTTATTGTACATAGTTCGTGCTTTTGCCTGAGGCCCGAACCATGGTTTGTCATTTACCTTTCGAAAAAAATAACCTGTGTGTTTTGGGGTAAATGAATTTTGTGCAGATGTAATAAATATGTTTGAGATGGTCTTAGTGATACAGTTAATCAATTCAGTATCATTCATTTCATTATCATTAAATAGATCGTGAATATTGCTAAGGTTTAGTTTTTCTTCTACATTTTCCGAAAAAGTATGACCTTTTGAGCTGTCCCAATTTTTATGAGAAGTTTTTTGTTTATGTAAAAAGGTGTATTGCCCACTCTAGTGGAAGACTGATTTCCATTGACAATAGCAGTGGCCATCGGGAGAAACAATGTATCTAGTTCGATAACATTAAAATATTTCAATAGTTCCAGGCATTTAAGGAACACAGTGTATAATCTATTATAGATACATTACGAAATGTCATATTTCCAGGTACATCTGGTTCAACACGGACCATTTGCAATAAAAAGGTTGTTTACTTTACATACATCAAGAAGTTTACGACCTAGCTTATTAAAATTTTGTACATTTAGATTTCTATGTATGGGATGTTCAGGTCAGAGAGCTGCTGGAAGGTATTCATGCTGTTGTACATGTCTTCACACAAATTCATTTGGTCTGAAGGAAACTGTCAAATTCAATAAAATCAGGAATATTTGAGGTATAACCATTGGCATCTCCAGTTATCAGTACATGATCAAATTCACTACATTTAGAAGCTATGTCATGTCCAATAAAAATACTCGTCATCATTATAAAACGAGATTGTTCTGGGGGCACATAACATACCACCTATAATTATATTAATCTGATGTTTGTCGGACAATTTTAGCCAATAAATGTACTCATTATTTGATTCAATATTTCAATGCAACTGACTAATGAATCATGCACAAAGAAACCAAACCCAGATTTCCTTTATACTTTTCAGATCTTGTTTGGAGAAAAATGTATAATTAGGATTTTAACAATATCTGAACTATCAAGTTTTGTTTCGGTTACACAAAACAGTGAGATATTTACTTAGCTTTTAATAAACTCGGGGTAATCAATCTGGCTTTTAAACCACACACATTAAGGTTCCAATCTTAATATTATTATGACTAAACGTTATTGTCTATATTTTTCAGATGAGGTGGACATTACAGACACCTGCATAGAATCATCGGGGACGTTACTATCATCACAAGAACTTGAAGAGGATGAAACATCAGATGAGGGGTTGCTTACATAACCGGACCACAGTCACCTAAATTCTAGACTGTGGTGTACATGTAGGGGGTTGCTGGATACAATTTTGATAGTGCTCACAGTAAATTTGTGTAGATGAACAGGGCTTATCGGAAACAAAAAACACAAAAATATACATCTAGTGGAGTTAAAGTTATAGAACAGTGATTATTTGGTGAAACGACATCAACATTTTTCCTGGATTAAGTAAACCTTTACTACCAACTTTTGTTATTGGATTTCTCTCACAATCTGTTTGGTGCATACTGTCTGTGAAACGGAAGGAATATAATTATGGGACTAAAATCTGGGGAGGAAGATGAAGGTGAAAGTTCAAATTTGTCTCTAGAGATACACCAATGGGGACAAAGGTGATTACTCACACAACTGTCCACGATCCCATGAGCCCCTAGTCCCCCGTCACAGGGGTGCCGTTTGAGGCGCGCCCTCCGGGTCCAGGTGGAGCACGATCCGCGGGAGGATTCAGTATGGTGTTCTGGATTGGACCATGGACATCCAGGAGGTAGCCAGGCTTCATACCATTGTTAGCTTCTGGTGTTGATGTTTTATCAGTGCTATCACCCGGGCTCTGTTCGGCGATCATCTCGTCCTTATCGTCTACGTTTACATTGCATAATTTACTAAAGTTTTCAGGACTTGATAAAATATAATCAACAGTACTGCATACTGGCCGGCCCTTATGGGTCGAGTGAAAAGTACAATTCCCATTATTTGCCCGTCCGTTAACTATAACAAAGACAAAGACAAAGCTTTATTTTTCGACGTGTACAATGTACATAGTCAATATAAATAAAGTAACCACATAAATCCATTTGGTCACATACAATAAAGACAATTTCTTGTCATAGAGGATGAACCACATAATAGGGTAAGCACACACACCCACACACACACACACACACCCACACACACAAAAAATATGCATATATTTTTATTTTTTTTTTTTTTTTTTATGGCTTTTAATTACAGATTTGTGATAATCTACAAGTACATTCGATCGTAATCACAAAGATTAACTTGTTATTTAAGATATGTGTAGTATAATGAACTGAACAAAATTGTTCTCTTAAATGCATGTTAGCAAAATTGTATGTACCATGGCAGTTCCCTTGTCAAGAAACAAGGAAATTATACGACAATAATACTATAGTAATTTTCAAAATATGAAATATATTACATAAAAATATAATTATGTAGTAATAATATAGTAAATTTCAAAGGTATATCCGATAAATGCACCCTGGATTACCTCCCTTACCGACACGAAACGTAAGGGGAAGTTTAAAGGGTTAAGCAAAACGTAATTCAAAAAGATATACACATATACACAATTGTCGTATATTGGTAGCATATCCATTATAAAAACAGCATTGGATGTAATTAATTTAGACCAATACAAACACTATACAATGACATAAGAAATGTTAAGCTAATTAATATGCTATATATGGCTGTACTAAAATACACCACAAACTTTATATTAAATAAATATAATAATGCCTATATTTTTCAGTTAAGCCACATTATTTTGTAAATATTTCTAAGTTCCGTTGCTTTCTGCACATATAAAGCTAATTTAGTGAGGTGTTTGTCTTATTCTTTGATTTTAATAATAACATAAATTTATACATACTAGGTTTATTATAGAAATAACAACATTGCATTCTTTGCAGACATCTAATAGCTTTCCCAAAACTATTCACGTGATTGTCATGATTATGACGCACGGGTAGGTTACTGCATGAGTAACCATGGTCATTGAAAGGACAAGGTATAAATCGGTCAAGATTGCATACAGGTACAAAATCAAACAATTCACCTGTTCTCGCATTGAAATCCTCTGTTATATAAACATCTCCTTTTTCGCATATTTTCGGATTTGTTCACCCAAATTCACAAAAAAATCATAATCAAATATATTCGAATTGATGTTCTTGTACAATAAAGAATCTTCTGGTGGCACATAAACAAGTACAGATATAACATCTTTAGGGTAATTAAAAAGACATTTTTTAAACTTAAACCAAACTATACCTTTGAAATCTATATTAATAAGTTCAACGAAATGTTGTAGATGGATTTTATGTATATACTAACTCCACCCATACAACGCTTCGCTGACTTATTGCATTTTGGCCTAGGGCAATCGAAACTAAAATATCCTGGAATATCATACAAACAATTTTTGAAGCCCATGTTTCTGAAAACAATAGTATATCATATTCTGATACAAATTAATAAATTCCGATTCAGTAACCTTGGACTTGATGCCTTGTAACATTCCATGAAAGGCAAGACAACTGACTCTGTGCAGCACCCTAGTCAGAAAAACCAGACCTAAACACAGTGCCTACTGTGTACATAGAACCATCAATGTACAGTTTGTCATATGACAATGAAGCACGCTTCCCCGCTTCTTTGGCCTTGATCAAAGCAGGAATAAGGCGCTTACGGCGATCTTGAATAGCTTTGGGGTATTGATCCCCACACGAATGGGACAATCATGTGCATTTCGAAATTTCTCTTTAACACGAAGTTTGTCAGGGTGTGACTAAAGTTTACTACTATGGGGCGTTTCTTGTCGCGATGAAAATTGCCGACCCGATGAGCTCGATTGATTATGATGGCATCCGCATCCTCTATCTCGAGTTTTGTTTTGCAAAAGTCCATTATAATGTCTCGGCAGTTTTCATCTCGCCTCTCTTGGACAACTGACAGTCATCAAAACCAAAAAAAAGAAGATTATCCCGCATAGACCTGGATTGCAGGTCCAACAGCGATTCATGTAGACCAGTGTTTTCCTTGATGATACGCTCAAAGTCACGTGACATACTGGCCGTTCTCTCACGATCTTCACGCATTTTGTTGTCAATATGTTTCTGTTTTGATAATATTTTCATCATGTTTTAGAATCATTGATACGACTTGCTTCAATATCATTCAGTTTTTTGGCAACTTTCCTTTGACGACACTTCCAAATTAGTTATTCGAAACATCCATATTTGAAATTTTCTGAGACAACGAGTTAACTTTTTAGCTCACCTGAGCACAAAGTGCTCAAGGTGAGCTTTTGTGATCGCCCTTCGTCCGGCGTCCGGCGTCGTGCGCCGTGCGTCGTCCGTCGTGCGTCGTCCGTCGTCCGTCGTCAACAATTTGCTTTAAACGACATCTCCTCTGAAACCGCTGGACAGAATTTAATGAAACTTGGCGGGAATGTTCCTTGGGTGAGGCTCTACAAAAGTTGCTAAAATAAAGTTGATCCATGAAGAACTCTGGTTGCCATGGCAACAAAAAAAAAATAATTTGAAAACTATAAAAAACATCTCCTTCAAAAACTACTGGCCAGATTTCAAAATAATTTGGTACAGATGTTCCTTGGGTCAACCTCTACCAAAGTTGCTAAAATTATTCCGATCCGTAAAAAAACATGGCCGCCAGGGGCGGGGCTTATTTGCCTTATATGTATATAGAGAAACCTTTAAACAACATCTCCTCTGAAACCACTGGACAGAATTTGATTAAACTTGGCAGGATGATCCTTGGGTCAACCTTCACAAAAATTGCTAAAATAAACTTGATCCATGTAGAACTCTGGTTGCCATGGCAACAAAAAAAAAGAAAAAAGAAAACTTTAAAAATCATCTTCTTCAAAACTACTGGCCAGATTTTAAAATAAATTTGTACAGATGTTCCTTGGGCCAACCTCTACCAAAGTTGCTAAAATTATTCCGATCCGTAAAAAAACATGGCTGCCAGGGGCGGGGCTTATTTGCCTTATATGTATATAGGGAAAACTTTAAACAACATCTCCTCTGAAACCACTAGACAGAATTTGATTAAACTTGGCAGGGGTGATCCTTGGGTCAACCTTCACAAAAGTTGCTAAAATAAACTTGATCCATGTAGAACTCTGGTTGCCATGGCAACAAAAAGGAAAAAAAAAATGAAAACTTTAAAAATCATCTTCTTCAAAACTACTGGCCAGATTTTAAAATAAATTGGTACAGATGTTCCTTGGGTCAACCTCTACCAAAGTTGCTAAAATTATTCCGATCCGTAAAAAAACATGGCCGTCAGGGGCGGGGCTTATTTGCCTTATATGTATATAGAGAAACCTTTAAACAACATCTCCTCTGAAACCACTGGACAGATTTAGATTAAACTTGGCAGGGATGATCCTTGGGTCAACCTTCACAAAAGTTGCTAAAATAAACTTGATGCATGTAGAACTCTGGTTGCCATGGCAACAAAAATAAAAAATAAAATGAAAACTTTAAAAATCTTCTTCAAAAATACTGGCCAGATTTTAAAATAAATTGGTACAGATGTTCCTTGGGTCAACCTCTACCAAAGTTGCTAAAAATTTTCCGATCCGTAAAAAACATGGCCGCCAGGGGCGGGGCTTATTTGCCTTATATAACCTTTAAACAACATCTCCTCTGAAACCACTGGACAGAATTTGATTAAATTTGGCAGGAATGATCCTTGGGTCAACCTTCACAAAAGTTCCTAAAATAAACTTGATCCATATAGAACTCTGGTTGCCATGGCAACAATAAGAAAAAAAATATGAAAACTTTAAAAATCATCTTCAAAACTACTGGCCAGATTTTAAAATAAATTGGTACAGATGTTCCTTGGGTCAACCTTTTATCTCAGGTGAGCGATTTAGGGCCATCATGGGGCCTCTTGTTTTCAATGTCGTCAAGTTTGTTCAACCTTTTATCTAAAGCATCAAATCTTTCTAATATGGTCGACTGAAAGTTAGATCCAAGTAGCTGCGGAGATTGTTGAGAGGTAGAGAATGGCGTTGGCGTGAAATATGACATTGGGCCCTGGTATGACATCTGCATCGGTGTACTTGGGTGGTTTAGGTTAGTACCCTGTGGTTGGAACTGGGGATGTGGAGAGACAGAAGGTTGGTTGAAAGGCAATGGCATCGATGCACCCTGGGTTGACATGTTTGACTGTGTATTTAAGCGTTTGTCCGGCATGTCACTTACCCAGTCAGGTGATGCTTGGGATTTAGTCCGTTTTTTTTTGTTGGCGCGTTTAGCTCCCATTCCAAACAATGCAAAACACAACCACTGACGATCCAGCATAGCACAAATCTGAGGTTCAACCGCAACCGACACAAACTAACACACCATAATTCCAGTCATACAACAAACCGATAACATTATAACATCATAGCACCTTTTTTAAACAGTTTTTTACCGATTATTGATGAAGGCCAGAAATAAGGTCCGGCCAATGATATTTCCCTGTGGGACGCCACTTGTGACGGGTGCGGGCTCGGATGTGGCTCTGTCGACGTTAACATGCTGGGTTAAGGCTTGGATCCAGGTCAAGGTATTCCTTTTGATTCCATAATGGTTGAGCTTGGATAGCAGTCGATTGTGTTGAAATGGCAAGATTGTATTGTTGCCTTGACACTAGGCGCTGATGAAAGGAAAAACTTTCACGTTAGGATCTCTAGGAGTGGCTTCTTTGTATTCATTAGTATGATGTTATTTTGTATCGTAAATTTGTTTTATTTTTGTTTGGGATTGAAATGGAATGATTCTTGAAGTTATACGCTTGATTTAGTCGCGTTTATAATAAGCGTATTTATCGAAAGAATGATTTGGTCTATCATTTAGCCCCATGGTATTTTAACATTTGCATTTATATTTTATTGCTTACACGGAGAGAACGTTAAAAGGAACAATGGACAGATATGGATTGTGTTCGTAGGTTACTGTAAAAATGTGTGTAAATTGTATTATTTGTAAGACAGCTATTTATTCTATTGTTAAAACTGATTTGTTTAGGTACAAAACACTTTCATTTTACCTTTTCTAAGCCAAGACGTGTGATATTGAAAGTTTTAGAAACTGATATAAAACCTGATCAGCCTGCAAGCTACAGGTTGTTCTCAAATTATACTGGTGGTTTAAGTCCTTTCTTTGATCAATATAATATATTGGTCAATAACACGATAATTTTAACTGTTGAAATTATGAATATTGTAATTGATTCTAATGATTTTTATTTTCATTTCAGGGATTGGCAAAAACATTTGGTATCATAAATCTCCTGCAGCATCCATTCTGTCATTAGAAAGCATTGTCTACAAAGTCAGCAAACAGCCTCATTCCTTGAGCTCAGAGAGACAGTGATCCTTTGGATTGAGCGCTTCATGCAATGGAGACGTTGGTTTGATTATTGTCCATGGCGAGCATTGGAAAAGTGACTAAGTAAGTACACTACTCTTGTTACTACTACTGCTATGTCATACCATCATCTTGTTCTTCTACTTTCAACTACTACTACTACTTCTACTATTCATTATCATCATCTTCCTCTACTATTATTACCACTAACACTGTTACATATCATTATTAGCTTATCTTAGTTTTGAAAAAGAAATGATGAGCTATTGTCATGAATCTTGCGTCGTCGGCGTACACCCTGATTAAGTTTATGTTTAGGTTAGTTGACTCTTGGCTTCAAGAACCATGACTGTATATTGCCCTTTCCAGAATTATGGCCCTGTTAAACTTAGAAAATTCTTGGTTTAGTTTAATTTTAGATAAGCTTTTCTCCATAAATATCAACATATCTCAGAAACCACTTCATGTTACTGATTGAAACTTTACACAACACTTCCCAACCATCCAGTATAGTCAAGTTTCAACTCCTATTGGATTTAATGCAAACTTTGTCTTTTTCAACTCGAAAATAGGTCAGCTTTGCATGAAAATACTTAGTATCAATTGCATGTATTGGCTTGAAACTTAATAGAGGTCTTATTGGCTACAAAACTTCATAGAACAGAACAGAACAGAACATATATTTTATTGCTTTTAGACTTAAACATATGGCATGTTTATCATCTATACAAACAAGTAAATACTGAATATGATCAAGGTCATTTATACAAATACAAATACATATATATGAATTAAAATACTATGAGAGTCGGTGCAAAAATCAAACATACTCATTAAGTAAGTTATTTCACATATTTATCATTGGATGAAAATAACTGACACAATTTAAACATACTTGGTCTCACATGGTAATTTTTTAATTAAAAATTATTCATCACATATTTATCATTGGATGAAAATAACTGACACAATTTAAACATACTTGGTCTCACATGGTAATATACATCAATATATCGTTTCCTCAACATTATATATTTAGTACATTTCAAGATAAAATGAAACTCATCCTCAATCTCACCACTATGACATACATTACATAATCCTCTCTCCTTTCCACCCCTGTCTTCCATATCTCCCAGTCTGAATATGAAGCCTATGAGCAGATAATTCACATCCAATACATCAAGCATTTTCTGTTTAAAAATAAGTCAATGCTTTCCTATAAGTTCTATTAGTACATAAAAACAAATATGGTTCATAACAAATTAAAACCTTGATTTCTTTGTATAATGTTAAAACATTACTCCTCTCAAGTTCACCTGCCCAACCTTGCTGAAATACATCAAGCATTTTCTGTTTAAAAATAATTAAAAAATCATTAACACAAATATCATAAGGTCTCTCCCACACATACGCAAATCCATATTCACAAAATTAATTTTGTCCTTTATCTGCATTAATAACAAGACTATCATACAGCGTCTTTAATTAATTACTTTAAATTTTTGTCTACCAATAAACAATGGATATCTCCCTAAATCTCCATACACGCCAGCATTACAAGTTGACAATTTCACACCCAATATCCTTTTACAGAACTTCATATGCAACCTTTCAAACTCTTTCATCTTATTAAAACCACAAATTTCGGAAGCATAATTCATGATGGATGAAACAAAAGAATCAAACAATTGACACAAAGTTTTTAAAGAAAAATCAAAGTCTTTTGTATTATATAATAAAACGTTCATGGCTTTAATGATTTACCCATGATCAACTGCTGATAACGGTTGAAAGAACCATTATAATTAAATACTACTCCAAGGTAGTTAAAGTCATCAACCACATCGATCTCTATACCGTTATATGTCCATTGTTCATTTTGCCTCAAGCAACCTCTTTTACGGAAAACCATAATTTTAGTCTTTTCTATATTAACCTGGAGCCCCCAGTTATCACAGTAAGTCTTTAAGTTATCTAAACTGAGTTGTAGATCCTCCGGCGATTCGCTCAGCAATACCATGTCGTCTGCGTAAAGAAACAGTATCAGCGACAGTTCGTATAATGTCACTCCTGCACTCCCAGCATTATTCAGATACAGTTCTAAGTCTTCCACGAAGAATGAGTACAATATCGGTGAGCATATGTCCCTTGTTTCAAGCCAATCACAATGTCTATAAAATCTGAATAATCGTGACAATGCCTAACCTTACATCTCACCGATTCGTACATTGATCTCAGAATGCGCAGCATCCTTCCATCAACCCCCAGTTTACATTGCTTGTACCACAGCGCATTACGGTTCACACTGTCAAAACATTTCTTCATATCAATGAATGCACAGTATAAACGCTGACCCGAATTAATCTGATTTTCTACTACACTCTGAAGACTAAATATTGCATCTATTGTTGCATACCCCTTTTTAAACCCAAACTGTGCATCTGATATTTTATCATACTTTACACTCCAATCACTAAGCCTTTTATTTAAAACAGATACAAAAATCTTTGAAAGACAACTCGTTATGGTGATGCCCCTGTAGTTATTCACATCGTTTGGATCGCCCTTCTTAAATAACGGTATAATGGTTCCCTCCATCCAACTTTGAGGAAATACCCCTTTTTCGAGTATTACATTAAACAATTGCGTCAAATGCGATGCTAATATATCGCCTGCCGTAATGAAATACTCATTTATCATCCCGTCATCAGCGTATGCCTTCCCTTTCTTAAGCGACTTAATCGCAGTCATGACTTCCTCCACAGTTACCCGTTTATCTAACTCCTCATATACAGGATTATCATAGTTTATATCACTTGCACAAAATTCATCTGCCTCTCTATGTGGAGATGATCTTATTCCATCTGATATGGATTTAAAATACTCAAAAAAATCATTTATGGGTATATTTTGTCCTTTCAACCCATTCCTCTTCGAAAAATACTTCCAAAATTCCCGTGGTGATTTTTTCTTCAGCGACTCTATTTCCCTACTCCTTTTTCTCTTATAAGCAGTTTTCTTTTTATTCGCACATGATTTATATGCACGCTTTTTATTACATAAGTTAATTCTATTTTCATCACTTTTAACATATTGAACGTCTCAAGCGAGTTAATGTACTCCTGCTTCTTTGTTCGACACTCATTATCAACCAATCAGCATCCTTAAACGGAGAGATCGCTGATCTGTCCGTAAGATTCACACTCCTGTAACATTCGCGTTTAAAACAACGGCTCTGCCGTAGCGTTTATGAGATTCACGAAATTATCTACAATATTATTTACATCACATTCATCATTCTCTTCGCTAACATCTAATAATCTATTAAAGTCTGACCAAACACTATACGGTATGCAAACTCCAATATTGCATGGTCTGAATATACATTAAAAGTATTAATCTGTAATGACTGCACTTTGTCGAAATTGTAATCTGCGCATAACAGGTAATCAATTACTGAACTCCCTGCGTACCCGTAATAGGTATAACCGCCAGTGTTTTCTAAGCGTCCGTTACAAATTCGTAATGATGTTGCCTTACAAAGGTCAAGTAACTGTAATCCTTGTGCATTGTACTGTTTATCCATTGAGGTCCGTGCATGGGGTACGTCCGGTATGTAGTTCTCGTCGTCTTATGCGTGTTCAATGCGTCACAACAAATATAGTCCGGTTTCATGCCAACTCTACCGTTAAAGTCGCCAATTACCATGACGGTCCCACTATTTTTAAAATCATATATGTCATTCTCTAATGTACTAAACAGATCACAATTTACTACGTCATAAGCAGGGGAATCTGCTCCCCAAATGTAAACTATACCCAAATAAATGTCTTTATCTATCCTAAAATATCCACGTCGCAACTTAAGCCACACAATTGTGTCATAATGGTTTCTAACAATTTCCACACCTTTCAAAATCGAATCTTTTATATAAATAACAATTCCTCCACTATTCCGCCTAGCGTTTCTATGTTGAAACTTTCGGTATAAATTAAAAGCTTGATATCCATCTAGATCAATCTTACTACATTCTCCTGTCCATGATTCCCCTTCCATACACCCACTGTAACACCGCTCTCCGCTACTTCCTATACGCTCCCGTACGGTCCATCTGTGTACGTTTTTCCGTTCACTATCAGTTTGTTATACTTCAAGTACGCGTCTTGTCCATCCTCCCTGGCTTTCTTCATGATTGGTAACAATCGCTTTCGCTGGTCCACCACTTCCTGTTGGTACTGATCATGCATGTAACATCCGGTGTCCTTTAAGTTATTCCTCAGAGACTTGACATACTCTTTGTCTTTCCTCTGTTTAAAGACTGCCAGAACATTTCTAGTTCGACCGTGTCTTTTGGCTCCAATTCGATGAATTCTTTCAAACTGTATTTCCGTCACTTTGTTGCTTTCCATTTTTAATGTGTCTTTGAAGAATGACGTCACGACTTCCTGCAAACTACTATCTGTTTCATTGTCTCCCTCCTTCAATCCACCCAGAATTAAATTATTCATCATAGCTTTTGACTGTAGGTCGCTGACTGATTCCTTCAACTTTTGGTTTTGATCCTTTAATTTCCGAACCTCATCCCGGGCTTTCTCGATATCATAGTCATTTGTATCCATGCGCACCTCAAGCGTCGATAAGCCATCCGCGTTTTTTGTGACTCGTTTGTCAACATCTGCCCACAACTTATTTAATTTTGAGTCCACGGCATTTATTTTCTCGTCAAGCAAGTCTATTTTATCTAAACGTTTACTGATTTCATCATAGAGCAGATAGTACTTCGTTTTAATTTTGGTATGGCTTGTACTACACAAAGAATTAGACACACCCTTATTTTTATTTTCTAAGTTACCATATTTTACACCTCTTAGCATATTTCAATTAAAGAAGCATTGTTAACAGGTAATTCAAACAGAGGATAAACTATTTATTCCACCCAAAGACATCTTTTGCTTTTTGGAACACAGTAACTGGAAATATTATAATTTAAGTGTCACCCCCATGGAACAAGATTATTCTATAGTGTCCTATAAAAAAGATCAAAAGATGAGCGTCTGTATCAGCTTTGCGGTGCTCTAGTATTATTCTTATCATCATCGTCCTTTATTAATATTACTGCTACTTCTATTACATATTATCATCTTATTCTTCTCCTATGTTCTACAATAACAACAACTACTACTATTCATTACCATCATCTTCCTCTACAAAAAAAAACACACTCTACTGTAGTTACTTATCAACGTTTTTTTTCTTCTTTTGCTTTCTACTACTACTACTACTACTAAACTACTAATACAACTATTCATTATCTTCATCTTCCTCTACTTTTACTATTATATTTGCTTTTACATATCATATCATTATTATTTCTACTGCTACTACTATTACTTCTTCTTCTTGCCATCTTTCCAATTAATTTCTCTTACTGTCTTCTACTGCCTCTTCTATTTATTATCATCATCGTTCTCTTCTTTTTAGCTCGACTATTCGAAGAATATGAGAGCTATTGTAGTCGCCCTGGCGTCGGCGTTGCAGCATTTGGTTAAAGTTTTGCATGCAAGTTACTATCAACCTTATATATCAATAACCATTTATGGTAATATGTTCAGGGCATCAGACAACAAAGGTAGATAACTCTTGACTGAATTTAATATGATTTATGGCCCCTTTTTAACTTAGAAAAATTTGGTTAAAGTTTTGCGTGCAAACTACTATCCAGTTTGTATCTCTATAACCATTCATGGTATTGACTTGAAAGTTTATAAATATGTTCAGGGGCATGTGACAACCAAGGTTGATAACTCTTAACTGAATTTAATATGAATCGTGGCCCCTTTTTAACTTTTTAAAATTTTGGTTAAAGTTTTGCATGCAAGATACTCTCATGCTTATATCTCAGTATCCAGGCATACAATTGATTTGAAACATCTCTAACATGTTTAGGGGTATCAAACTTTCATGGTAGATAACTCTTGATAGAAAATGTTACAAATCATGGCCCCTATCAAACTTAGAAATTTTGGTTAAAGTTTTGCATGCAAGATACTCTCATGCTATATCTCAGCATCCAGGCATGCGATTGATTTTAAACATCTTTAATATGTTTAGGGGTATCATACTTTCATGGTAGATAACTCTTGATAGAATATGTTTCAAATTATGGCCCCTTTTTAACTTAGAAAGTTTGGTTAAAGTTTTGCATGCAAGGTACTTTCATCCTTATATCTCAGAGTCCAGACATGGGATTGTGTCACAAAATAATGTTGACGTGGCCTGAAAATAAGTGTAGATTTAGAGTACGTTGTATTTGTCACGTAGGCCAAAGTGGAACTGTGTTAACCGATTTTGATTATATAAGGTTTATCACAGGTTTCTTTTATTACCTTTTGTTCAAAATGAGATATGATTAGGGTTTGAAATAGTTATATCTACTGTTTTGCTAAGTTTTAAGTGTATTAAGAGAAATGTTTAAGGTTTAGAAGTTTAAACCTATAGTTTCTTTGTATAGGCCCTTTTATCAGTATACCTCAGTGTTGTCAGTGTTTCTCGGGATGCACGGGATTCAGCGATTTACAATTTATTGCACGATTCACGTGATATTTGTTTTTTAAGAGTAAATCGGGGGGTTTTAGTATATAAGCTGATTTGTATGGAGCCTCAGTGTCAGATATCGATGGGAGCTACGGAGGATACCTGGTCCAGTCTAGAGTATTCTGACCAAATTACATTACGGAGCTTGTCCGTATTTAGTTGGGGCATGGAGCCTATGTAAGCCGGAAGGTTACAGTCGTTACGGGACCCCATTGGTAGACTACGTCACAAGGACGGGAGAATCTACGCATGCGTCATATGGACGACAGGGTGTCTACGGTGGACTAGTCGTAATTAGTTATGTAATCTGGGTGGTCACAGTCGATACGGGACCCCATTGGTAGACTACGTCGCAAGGACGGGAGAATCTACGTATGCGTCATATGGACGACAGGGTGTCTACGGTGGACTAAGTGGATCACATATACTGAAGGGACAGCGACGACAGGAAGTCAGTGTTCATCGATAACAGCACGTGTTATAGTTTAGGAGTACGGTGAATTTAGGAATCATTTTGTGAATGTGGCACATTGAAGTGCGTTTGTATCAGTAAGCCATTATGTAGTTAATATGTGGGCTTAAAGTGAAAACAGAACATACAGTGCAGTTATTATTTATTATTGTACCAACAGATAAAGAGACAGTTAGCCGGTAGTTTTTTGTTTTTTTTCATAATCTTTAATTCTTTTTCTAATATTCTCGTTGTTTATATTTTTATATTAAATCTAATTTTAAAGAAAGTGGTTTGGTATTTATTCTACCTTTGAGAGTTGTCCGCCCTTGGTCATTTTGTTACAGATTGATTTGAAACATCTTTAATGTGTTTAGGGGTATCATACTGTAAAGAAAGATAACACTTGATGGAATATATTAAAAATTATTGCCCCATTTTAACTTAGAATGTTGGATAAATTTAAATTTTTGCATTCAAGCTACTATTCAGCTTATATCTCAGAAATTGCTTGTGGAATTGACTAGAAAGTTAAGGAGTGTCTTCAGGGGCATCAGAAAACCAACGAGGATAACTTTTGGACTGAATTTTATGCAAATTATGGCCCTTTTCTTGCTTGGATTTTTGGTTAAAGTTTTGCATGCACAGTGTTATTATGCTTATGTCTCAGTAACTAGGCATGAGATTGATTTTAAGCTTCATAAAAATATTAAGGGGTGTCAGACTGTCAAGGTATATCATTTTTGACTATTATTATGTACAGGGTAGGTATGTGAAGGGCAAGAATTAAAATAAATTTCATTTGATTTACCAACAAGCATTTTGAATAGTCGAGTGTGCTGTCCTTTGACAGCTCTTGTTACTACTACTGCTGTTACATGTCACCGGTTTTTGGCCTCCGTGGCCGAGAGGGTAAAGTCGCTGACTTTAGCACTCAATCAGCCCCTCACCGCGGGAGTTCGAACCCCGGCAGGGTCATTCGGATTTTCATTTGAGGAAGCCTTCCAGCTGGCTTGCGGTAGGTCGGTGTTTCTACCCGGATGTCTCTGTGCATTCGGGGTCTTCCTCCACCTGTAATTAGTTGGACGTCGCTATATGACTGAAATACTGTCGAAGCGTGGGTAAACTTAAATAGTCAAGTCACCGGTTTTCGTCTTCTTCATTCTACTCCTATAACTATTTATTATCACCGTATTCCTCTATTTTTATTACTACTTTAATTATGTCAATTGAAACCCTGATTTTTTTGTTTGTTTTTGTTTTGTTTTGATGAGCATTATAACTAGTGTTGAGCAATTGTAGAATTAAATATTACTATAAAAATCCTCAATGATTCATATTTTCTTTAAGGTCTCTCTCCTTTTGAACATCCGGCTTTCCTTTCTTTTAGTTTTGTATGTTTACATTTTCTTTACATTTCTATTTCACAGTGCTAATGGGCGACTTCAACAGTGGTGTTGTTGATACCTACCATTTCAAATGAAGTGTTAACGTTCGCTTCAGCAATGACCAACAGTGCCTGGTGTAAAATCCATTTTTCCTCTGCCAAAGTCAGATGTGTTTCCAAAGGAAATACTGCACAAACTCAGGATTTTCCACCTACAACTGCAGTCTTTAAGAAAGTGGGGAAATCAGGCAGTCCTTTCATGTAAAAGCAGAATCTGAAATATATCCAGTTTGATCTCCTATTTTAGACTCGGCTTCTGAAAGAAGGGCTATAATTTTTTTCCTTAAGATACTGAAATAGTCCAGCTGATCCCCAATATCTTTCTCTTTATGAAGTGGGGCAAAGTCTGTTAAGGGAATTTTCTTATGAAATGGGGCAAAATTTGTTCGAGTTAAGATATATTGTTACGCCCCGCCTGTAGACCCTCGGTTCAGTGTAAACTAAATATTGTCAGGGAATCAACATCACAACTGCGTTGCTTTAAAGTTAAACATAAATTTTATTTTTGTTTACATATACACTTAGTAAACAATGAAGATCAATCTCAAATATCCATCGATACTTTGTTTATGTACAAATAATAATTGTAACTCTTCGCATAGCATAATGTAAAATATTCAATACCACACGCGTACAGTGCTGGTTAACGTTAATCAAGTTCACCTTTATCGTTATGATAAACGATCTATAAATATCTTAAAGTACCTAACGGATACTTAAATCGGCGCGCATATTTAAAATACACCCAACAGTTCCAACAGTGCCTCAGTCGAATGTTGTTAGAATTTAAAGTAGACCTTTAAATGTTTGTAAGTACTCATTATGGTACTAAATATATTTAACTTGAAGTAAACAATATCATATTATTATATTTAAAACTTCCTATAATGTTTATTTACTAGGAATTCCATAATAAAAATGCCATGGAATGTAGGCCATAGCTTTACCTAATTCAGACTGTCCTCAGAATGAGGCCGAAACCCCTTAAATAGTAACAACTGGCCGGAAGTGGCCGAATGGCCGAAAAGGGGCCGTCGGCCACTATTTAGTGGCCGACCGACCAGAAATACATGGCCGATGACGAAAACACCGTCACTTTAAGGTGGCCGAATATGACGTCATTACAACTGTAAACAAAAATGGCGGCCATTAAAGACTTAAAATATTACAAGAATTCCAGGCCAAGTAACACAAAAAATGGTATGTAAATAACGTATAGAACCTTATCTTAACAACGTTTAGTGCATATTACAATTATGCAATGACTTAAGAATCCTAATAAAAATCCTATGCAATATACATTTCAATCAGGTACACACGAAAATTAACAGAGAAAAACAAAGTGTGACCTTAGTACAAATGTAATACACATAAATGATGTAACAATCTAGCTCACAGTCAGTGTCTATTACATGAAATAAAAGTCATGTTAGTTTCACTACACAAGGATTAAATGTCTGTTCAAGTTGATGACAAGGTAAGTTAGATAAATGTTTTAAATGTCTTTATAAGAGAGTTAATTCACAATGATGGTTCTTCAAGTATTAAATGTCACTGATATGCGGGGCATATCATTACCCCGGCCTTCTAAGGCAAAGCTCCTGCTGCCTAATAATGTCCACAAAATAAATTAATGTGTCCATATATATAAATTACTGAAGCACTGTATTTCACTCAGTAAATTGAAATGTTCACATGTATATTTCTTAAATTTTTGGATTACGAATATTTACTAATTTAATGTCACTGTTTGTAATATGTAAAGTTCATTATTCACACAAAATTTCACTGTTTTCAGGTCTTCCTTGTCTTGTGAACCACACTCTGAACGGACCTACTCTTTGGTGAAGGACTTCCTGCGGCAGACCGGGTTTCGATTGAGCGAGCAATGTTGGTGACCTTCCGCTCGATCCTCCGCATCTCAGATAGCATGGATTGCATGTGCTGATCCGATCGATGGATGGCCTCAGTCTGCCTGTTGATGGCAGACACCAGCTTTCCAAGAGCCTTTAGTACCTCAGGCTCATCAGCTGATGTCTGGTAGGCTATGTCTTCGGAAGAGACCTTCTCAGGCAACGGAGCTAAGGATTGCTTAACGGCACCAGCACTCGCAGAAACTGATGGATGGCTTTGTTCTGCTGGAAACGTGGGTATCCCAACCTCTTCCAGACACTAGAAGAGGGGGTCCATCTGATCCTGGGCTGAGGGCATGAGGTCAACTCTTTCGTCTAGTAGAGGAGTCTGGAGCGATCTCGTGCTTCTCGTTGGCGAGACTAATGTGTCAGGCAGTTGTCCTAGAGCAGGTTGGCGTATGCTTGACGCTGGTCTTGTCATGAGAGCTGCTGGCACAGGCGCAGACACAACCCTATATGACTGCGGGGGGGTGTCTGCGACCGGGAGGGTTGCTTGTGACCTTATGAAGGTCTGTGCAAACAATGGACTGGCGACCAGGGGGGATCCCGGAGTGACAGATACTGGAGGCATGGACGCCACAACATGCCTGGTTGCTGGTATTGGTGACGGCTTCACAACGTCTTCTATCCGCACCCCAAACGATTCCGGGTCTTCCAGTAGCCAGTCAGGAATGAGTGGCTCCTCATCCTGATCTACCCATGGTCCTTCCTCTGCCTCACTGCGTCCGCGGAAGAACATCAAACTTTCTTCCCGAGACAGTTTGGTGATGTCAACTTCCCCAACATAAATTGGTTGGCTGGCCTTCTGCAGACATTTGAGGTAATCAGGAGCTCCAGACCTGGCCTCGGCCTTGCGGTGGCGGTCGTAGCATGTAAGGTGCCTCTTAAGGGTGGCAGCGTCCTGACAACGAAAGTTGCACAGAGTACAATAAAAGGGAACCCTGTCTGCTGGGATGTGATCCCTCATGATGTGGGCTATAACTCTGTGTTTTCGCCCCTTCCTTGAACACCTTTTACATGAATATGCTCGTCTGTCAATGGTGTTGGAAGCCATCCTTCTGGAAATATATCATAGACGAAAATGGTAAGATGGGGCAGAAACTGCAGTCTTAAACATAAAATTGGTTTTGTGGCATTTGTTGGATTGATATTTTCTAACAAAAAAACAACAACAACAACATTGTAACGGTAGCAGGAAGACCTCGGGGCCATACGTCTATGCGCTCTTAAGTTTACGACGTGCACTCAAGATTCAGCGTGGCAGATTACAGCCAGTATATGGTTTTAATTTGTCATGATGCACCATCCGAGTATGACCATTTACGCTAAACTTCACGACGAAATTTATAGGGGACTGCTTTTGAGTAACCAGAAATGGACCATCATATTTTTTCTGTAGTTTTGGACAGACACCAACGTCACGCGTCTCGTGGAGGCACCATACAATGTCACCAATGTTGTACTCGTGAAAGTTCATTTTACGTCATATATGTCTTTACTACGCTTTGCGGAACGCTGTAAATGAGACCGGGCTATCTCATGGGCACGAACCATTGTTGATCTTAGACCACCAACGAAACCGTAGCAGTCTTCATGGATAGTTTGATTAGTTTTGTTTGCATACATGACTTCAACGGGGAGACGGATCTCGCGACCAAGGGCTAACTGTTTGGGGAACGTTTTGTCGACTCTTGTGGTGTACATCTATAAGCACCAGCTAAACACCCCAGGTTTAGATCCCAGGTATCTTGTTCACCTACAAGAAAAGCTCTAACCATTCGCATTAAGGTTCTCATAAACCTTTCGGCTTGGCCGTTAGCACAGGGACGTCTTGCGCTGGTTCGGGTTTTCTTCACCTGTAAAAGGGAACATAACTCTTTGAAGACTCGGCTTTCAAAAGCCGAACCTTGGTCTGAATGGATGGAAAGAGGAGTACCCCACCTACAAACTACTTGATTCAAAATCTGAATGGCACACTCTTCAGCTGTCTGACTTGCTACTGGCACTACTTCGACATACTTTGAGAAAACATCAGTCATGACCAGAATATATCTATTTCCTCTTTGAGTAATGGGGAAAGGACCTGTAAAGTCCATCGCCAATACATCCCAAGGTGCCCCTGTCCGTAGATGACCCATGGGTGCCTTCGGAGCTTTATTTGGCTTTTTGTCTGCCTGGCACACATCACACCCTGCAATATGAAGTCTGACCTCGGCTCTGGATTCGAACCAATAGAAATTTTGACATAATAACGACTTGGTCTTCCTGACTCCGAAATGACCAGATGACAATGAATTGTGAATTGACTTTAAAATATCTTTTCGCAAGACCTTCGGGACTATAAGTTGCAGTCTAAAGAAAGATGGGTCTCCATCTCTGAAACGCCTGTAAAGAACAGACTCTAACATCACGAGGCTGTCCCATATGATCCAGAAATGTCTTGACTCTGAACTCCGTGTTGACATTTCATTACTTGTCGGCTTGGTCCCATCCCGGACCGCAGTATAAATAACACTTATACCAGGATCTTGAAATTGTAGGTTGCCCATTTGTTTTTGGGAACATATCTGTAACCATTGCTTATCAGCACATATTGAAGACTGACTTGCGGACGTACTGTTTGATATGCAATTTTCAGTTCCTGTAATGGACCTTACGGGTTCATGGGCCTGGTCTTCAATTAGGCGTGGCTTCACAACAGGAGAACAGGAGTCGGCACTTGGTTGCCACGGTAACTGAAGAGACATATTATCTGCCTTACGGCGACACTTAGAGCAAGGCCCGCATTTGAGTGGCTCACTTGTATCTACCTCACTACAACTACACCCTCTGGGTGTATCACAGAGGCGGCTAAGGGCATCACAGTGCGGCTGTTTTGGACCCGCCCGGTATTCAATAGCAAAGTCAAACGGTGCGAGGATCTCGATCCACCTTGCTATTTTGCCATTTGGCTCCTTCAGGCTAAACAACCAAACAAGAGCCTGATGGTCAGTCCGTACTGTGAAGTGTCTCCCTAACAAATACTGACGGTAATACTGAATAAAGTATACCACAGCAAGCAATTCTCTTTCAGTAACGCAATAGTTCCTCTCTGCTTTGTTCAGAGTTCGACTGGCATAACCAATAACGCGCTCTCGTTCACCTTGTATTTGTGAAAGAACGGCTCCGATTCCTGTACCTGATGCGTCGACATCTAGATAGAAAGGACCACCATCATTAATTGGATATCCCATAACTTCGGGACTTACCAAGGCAAGCTTCAAAGAGTCGAAAGCTTCCTGACACAGGTCGGTCCAAATAAATTCAGTACCTTTTGTAGTAAGGGCAAGAAGAGGACGTGCTACCTTAGCAAAATTCTTGATAAAACGCCGATAGTATGAAGCTGTTGCAACAAATTGTCGTACTTGTTTTGCATTTTGAGGCCTTGGCCAGTCGATAACTTTGGCAACATTGGTGGGATCAGGTTTTACACCTTCACTGGAAACAATGTGGCCTAGGAAATTGACCTCACGCTGTAAAATATTGCACTTGTCTGGGCGTAGTTTTAGTCCTGCCTCATTTATTCTGCTCAAAACCTGATCAACTCTGCTCATGTGCTCTTCAAAGTTTTTACCATAAACTATTATGTCGTCAATATAAACAAGACATGTTTCCCATTGAAGCCCTTGTAAAGCAATTTCCATGGTTCGCTGGAAGGTGCTGGCTGCATTGTTTAAACCAAACGGCATTCTGGTCATCTCATACTGCCCGAACTTGCTAACAAATGCACTCTTAGGTATGTCGCCAGCTTTAAGGGGTATTTGGAAGTAACCAGAAGTTAAGTCAAAGCTGCTGAAAAATTGTGACCCAGCCACTGCATCTAAGCAATCCTGCACACGGGGAAGAGGAAATCCATCCTGCTTAACCAGAGCGTTTACTCTCCTATAATCGACACATGGGCGAACTGAACCATTTTTCTTCCGCACTAGAACGATCGGGCCAGCCCAAGGGGACGTACTCTCACGTATAACTCCCTTTTGAAGTAGGTCCTCTAAAGCTCTCTTTTCTTCACCGGCAAAAGCCAAAGGGACACGTCGAGGTCGCTGTTTTACCGGCGGTGCATCTCCAGTATTAATAGGGTGCTCAGCAAGATGTGTGAGACCGATGTCCCATTCATCTCTTGAAAATGTGTCCTTGAATTTTGCCAATAGTCCCGCCACTACTGATTTTTCTGACTGCGACTTATCTGTAGTAGATTTCTCAAAAAGCTCTTTTAAGTGCACAGGGACATCATCTGGGGAGGCCTTAATTTTGCTGACGTCTGACTCTCCAAGTTGTACCCTACGAACAGTGGATGTATTATCGTCATCATCTGTTGACTCTCTGTCAGCCATAACTGTCACCACACGATCAATACACTCTGCTGTTGCAATTACAGCATCCTGTCTCAGTGTGACCTCTGTCACACCAGGGTTGAGGACTCTTACCTTGCAGGTCACGCCCTTGTTGATGTCAACTAATGAAGACGCTATCATCAGCGGATACCGATCCCTGAACGCATCGGTTGGCTCCACAAGGAAGCTAGCATTACACATGCCATCGTCATCTTCCTGTCTACCAATGTAAACATCAACAAGAGTTTCAAACATACCTGGCACAATGACATCGTCGGCCACCACCACCCTCCGGAAACTTACTTCCCGCTCTTTCCGGAAACATGGGATGCGCACACCATCTAGAACTATAACGTCTTCACTCAATAAAATTTCGGCGGGACCCTGCGGACCACCAACCAAAAGGTCATAACCCAAAAGGGCCTGGTCCTCTATATCCGCCACAACAGCCTCTCGCTGCATCATCAGTGAACCTAGCTTAAGGTCAAAAATACCCAAGCCCCATTCCTTAATGGGGGTTCCACTTGCCCCTCTCAAAGGAGAGCTTCCAGACAGCACTGGCCTCTCGCCATTGCTAATTCGCTGGAACACCTTGTGGGAAATTATAGTCCTAGACGAGCCTGTGTCTGCTGTAAACACCACGGGTACTCCCTGTACATACCCGGTTACATACACCCTTTCTCCTAGCAAATTGCCCTCCGGAAAGTTATAAAGGTCGCCGGCTGCGTCACTGTGCCTGTCCTGCAATATAAAGCCCTCATTCCACATCTCGGAATCTAGTTGGACCTCCCTCCGGGCACGAGGGACGGCCCCTTGCCGTTTAAATTTCGACTTTTCTGCTTGTACTGTGGTTTGGTTTGGTCAGGTTTAGGGTCACCATTCCCGTCTGGGCTCTCCCGAGCATAATGACCCTTGCCGTGGCAACGGAAACATTCAACTTCTCTCCCCTTCGAGCGTGTCTTGTCTACTGCTGGCTGTACTGGTCTCCTTTCGAGTTTCTTCAGGCGCTGCATAATTTGTGCCAACATATTACTGATGTCTCCATCATGCTGCCTATCGCCTCTCTTTTGGTAAGAAAATGACCTGCTCCCGGCCGGTTTTGTCATATGCTGCACAACGCGTGGTGCCTCTGCTCTCTGGCTGGTGTCCCTTTCCATGCTCCCATCATGATTCTCATCGTAGGCCCGTCTTGTGGAATGCCTATATGCCCTGTCGGGTTTACTGCTGTTTCTAATTTGAATCATGTTAACTACGTGGAATACCGCCTCATCGATGTTCCTCGGTTCCTTGTGGTATTCTACGTCAAAACGTACTTCTGTGTCGGTAAGGCCATCTAGGAACCGTCTGACGAGGTCTTCATCCCTGGTAACCCGGGCCCTATCTGGATGTGCTTTATCGTAGAGACGCTTTAGGTCCGCGGCGTAGTCCTCAGCGGTTTCTCCGTTGCGCTGGTTACGCTTGCTAAATTTTGCTGCAAACGACTGCGGCGTCTCTATGACCCGGTACCTGCAGGTTACCTCTCTGACTAGATCCTCGTAACTACCCAGCATGCCCTTAGGAAGTTGAGTAAAAACAAACTCCCCTGCCTGGCCCTCTATCCTCGGCAAAATGTTATCTAATTTCTCTTCCGAGTCCCATCCATACCTCTTGGCGATTGCTTCGAACTTGGCTGACCAAACGGCCCAGTTTTCTTTCCCAGTGAAAGGTGGAATTTTGATGTTGTGGCCCCTGCTACCCTTCTGATAACCGCTACAGGCACTTTCATTAACGGCAGGTGTGCCCGTATTTGGTACCTGTTTTGGAGGTGCCGTGTCCGTTATCTGTCTAGCCGCGACGCATCCTACCTGCCAATTCTCTTGTTGCGTATCCCCACCCTCAAATTGACGTACATCTGTTCCTCTGTAGTATGAGGTAGGTATGTTACTGTTTGCGCTGTCAGGTTGACGACACCACCCACTGCTCCAGCTTCTATTAAGTGGCATTTGACTTTGAGGGTGCATGTATACAGGGCTGGGATCATGACCGTGACCTCTGTTAACCTGAGCGAAATGTGACGCGACGTTTACCTGTTGGTAAGTTTCACTTGAGCACGGCGCTTGTATTCTATGTGGGGGTACGTTAACGCTATCTGGCCCCTTAATATGTGCACGCATCGTGCATGCATCACGATCGGCCAACTGTGTACGTGTTGTCTCAGCCTCTTGAAATACACCCTGACCTCTTATGTACCTCCCCCGACCAGGCGAGAGCCGTCTTTCGTCTGTCTGGACCTCGGGATTGACCTCTGGGGTCGGCAATTGACTCGGGCTGAAACCTGATCTTGTTCGGGACTGATCAATTTTAGTATCGGCGGTTATACTGTCCCTAGATACATTATTGTTAACGTCACCGCTGTCATATTGCTCTACCTGTGCACACCTCTCATGACCCTGTTTTAAATCAATTACCAACTGAGTCAACTCTTTCAATGATTCGGCAATGAGATTGACTCTCTGGGCCAGATATCCATAATTAGCCTCGCCTACCGTCGCCAAGGATACTGTACTGCCACCCGTGTTGCCACTGGCCGTATGCTGGAAAGATATCACGCTCTCGCTGTCAACAGGCCTCGGGCTCTCCATTATATAAAGTGTAGATATGTATGTATATATATAAAAAAACTGCTAAGTTATATTAAGTTTTGTTGTAGTTCAGTATTTTCCTACCCTGCTGAGTTCGATCACTGGATCTGTTAAATTTGATAAAACAGACCCCACTTCTGACACCAAAAATATGTTACGCCCCGCCTGTAGACCCTCGGTTCAGTGTAAACTAAATATTGTCAGGGAATCAACATAAATTTTATTTTTGTTTACATATACAGTTAGTAAACAATGAAGATCAATCTCAAATATCCATCGATACTTTGTTTATGTACAAATAATAATTGTAACTCTTCGCATAGCATAATGTAAAATATTCAATACCATACGCGTACAGTGCTGGTTAACGTTAATCAAGTTCACCTTTATCGTTATGATAAACGATCTATAAATATCTTAAAGTACCTAACGGATACTTAAATCGGCGCGCATATTTAAAATACACCCAACAGTTCCAACAGTGCCACAGTCGAATGTTGTTAGAATTTAAAGTAGACCTTTAAATGTTTGTAAGTACTCATTATGGTACTAAATATATTTAACTTGAAGTAAACAATATCATATTATTATATTTAAAACTTCCTATAATGTTTATTTACTAGGAATTCCATAATAAAAATGCCATGGAATGTAGGCCATAGCTTTACCTAATTCAGACTGTCCTCAGAATGAGGCCGAAACCCCTTATATAGTAACAACTGGCCGAAAGTGGCCGAATGGCCGAAAAGGGGCCGACGGCCACTATTTAGTGGCCGACCGACCAGAAATACATGGCCGATGACGAAAACACCGTCACTTTAAGGTGGCCGAATATGACGTCATTACAACTGTAAACAAAAATGGCGGCCATTAAAGACTTAAAATATTACAAGAATTCCAGGCCAAGTAACACAAAACATGGTATGTAAATAACGTATAGAACCTTATCTTAACAACGTTTAGTGCATATTACAATTATGCAATGACTTAAGAAACCTATATAAAGAAAATATAGCTTATCAAACAAAGATAAGGTAATTTAAATACAATCTAGCTCACAGTCAGTGTCTATTACATGAAATAAAAGTCATGTTAGTTTCAATACACAAGGATTAAATGTCTGTTCAAGTTGATGACAAGGTAAGTTAGATAAATGTTTTAAATGTCTTTATAAGAGAGTTAATTCACAATGATGGTTCTTCAAGTATTAAATGTCACTGATATGCGGGGCATATCAATATTTACGTAGATTTGGGGTCTTCATACGTAGTTACTGAAATAGTCCAGCTCACCCCCAATTTCTTACTACTTATGAAAAGGAGCAAAATTTCTTCGTGTGAAGATATATTTTCATAGCTTTTGGGTTAAAGTCCGCCTATTCCTTACTACTTATGAAGAGGGGAAAAATTTATTCGAGTATATATTAATCTCATAAGTTTAGGATCTTCAAACGTAGTTACTGAAAAAGGTCCAGCTAACCCCTATTTAAATACAACTAACGAAGTGAGGCAAAAAATTATTCGAGTCAAGATATTATATTTTCATAGATTTGGGGTATTCATACGTAGTTACTGAAATAGCCCAGCTCACCCCCTATTTCTTACTACGTATGGAGTGGGGCAGAATTTGTTCGTATGAAGATACATTTTCTCAGGTTTTGGGTCTTCATACGTAGTTACTAAAATAGTCCAGTTTACCCCATATTTTGTGCTACTGATAAAGTTGGGCAAAAATTGTTCATTTTAAGATATATTTTCATAGATTTGGGCTCTTCTTAAAAAGAAAAAAAAAGAAAACTGACAAAAATATTTATAATTACCTGTCTGTCCATATTAAATGGATTTCTTTTAGTGAACAAATATACCAAGTTTTAGGTGAACATGTATAATCGTTATTGAGAAATGGACCCGAACGAAAACCTTAACCCATGCTAACGTTGACAATAGCTCCATTTTTTTAGGTCTAGGCTCAAGGCCTTTTGTCACATTGTCACATGCTTTTGTCACATTGTCACATGCTTTTAGTTTAACATTGAAAAATGTAATAACAGTTAACATTATACTACCCAGCACTCAGAAAAATATAACTATTTGTAGTAAATTGAACAAATATCATCCTTTATAATTATACATCCAAAGTGCCTAAAAATTAGGAAAGTACTTATTCCAAATTAATACATCTGATTTATACTTTGATAGACTTTGATTTATACTTAAATTGATCAGATAGGTGTTTTTTTACCATTGGCATTTTAAAACACTGCTACACATAAGAATCAGACCAGTCCTGTCCTACTCAGGTAAAGACAAGGTCGGGGACGGGATTTTTAATCAACTTGAGTTATATAATTTTACTTTCTGCACCAATCACAACATGTGATCTTTTTAAATTTGATCAAAATAATAAGGTCTATGGATACCAGGTTGTTGGTTTGATGGACCCTTTTGGTGTTCTACCAAGAAGACTGGGTTCAACTCCCAGGGAACCAAATCCTATCCTATGCTCCTAATAAATCAACATTAATCATTCCACCTTCATCTTTAACTTTATTTGTACTTTTAGCTCACAAGGCACATGTTTAAGATGAATTAATTTTGTTTGGCACAAATACTCACATCATGGCTTCCAACCATAATTATTTAATGAATATGAAATGAATATCATCACTGAGGTTTGTACGCTGATAACTGATTTTGTCAGCTGCTGTTTTATGGATTTAATGATATTTAAAGAATGAAAGAACGACAAAGATAAGTTTATTTTATTTAATGATACATGTTGCTGATGTTAGAATAAGTAATTTAAAAAGTCAAAATACGATATCTACTTTAATCGATCAGTGCTAAGAGATGACATAATAATACATCATATCTTTTTAATATGTTGTATGTAAATCATTTTAACCACGGTTGGGTCGAACCACCGAAGACTAGAACAAGTCTCCCAGCCTGTTCGAGTACCGAAGTTCGACTGTACCCGTATTTTTAAAACAGCCTATTCTGCTGTTGTTTTTTTTAAGCACTGAGGTAACCCGGCGACTTCACTCGGTGGTTGAATAATTCACATGTTCAAATGTCACAGAAGTGAAGAAATGCATTTATGCTAATGCTATCATATTTTAATATTTTGAGCTTGACTATTCGACCACAATGAGAACTATTTCAATCACCCTTGCGTTAGTGTTGGCGTTGACGTTGCAGCTTTTGGTTAAAGTTTCCATGCAAGTTACCATCAAAAAGTAAAAAAAAAAAAAAAAAATCATTTTAAAAAATATTTTTGTTGTTGTGACAGCAGACGGAGACGCCATTTTGTTAGTTTACCATCATCACGTGACATTTGTGACGGCGGTGATTTTATTTGCTTGCAAGGGAGATCACTGTGTGGAGTTTGCTTCCCAGACGCAAAGTACTTGTTACCCAACCGAACCGACGTAAGATGAATAGTTTAAAATATCGAAAAGCAACGATGTCCCATGTGTGTGATGCGTGTGTATACTTCTGCTGTTGTCAAAGGTAGATATATCGAACTGCGACCATCTCAACTTATAATATTGTTAAATAATTATTTTCCGAGGGAGACATATTTTCGTATATTACAGACAGAATAGTATGTAGTATGAATTAAAAAAAATAGCTTGTTTTGTTAAAAAAGGATATCTGAGTATACGAGTACGTAAAAAAGATATAACAATTGTGTCTTTTCATCCGAGTCTGTTTCCGTATTATATAAAAAAAAAATGTTTAGCAAAGTTTCATGTAGTAGAGTCCCAAAACCTTAAGGCCTAGTCAGTTGAATATTTGAAAATAAGCATAGATGGCTGCTAAATTGGGTTTTTAATGTAAAATGAAATAATTTTTTCTGAATTCTGAATTCTGGTTGTTTGCTATGAATAAGTGTTTTAAACACAGGTTTTACTGTATTCCTCATTTGTAAACCTTTCTTTTCAGAGAATTTTGCTGTTGGTTGTTACCGAATAACTTTATAGTTGGTGCATTGCATTGTTATAATTACGTAAAAGAGAGAAAGAGAGAGAAAGAGAGAAAGAGAGAGAGGTTTTGTAAGGAGCTGGGTTATGCTGACATTTTTTTAACATCAGTACAAAATGAGAATGTGTTAGAACATATACGTGATAAGGCTTCTCGATCAACTTTTGATGGTGTTACTGCTAAGTGTTAAGTTTGCTTACGCGTCCATTCAGACCCTTAAATTACACAATAACTTCAAAAGTATCCTGAATTGGTGTAAAGTTGTGCAGCTGTGGTTTCATATTAGAAGTAATTTCATTTTCTATTCTTTCCATACATTAATGTTGTAATTTTTGTTCTGTAAAACAGTTTTCTTATTACGTTATTGCAATTATTTATATCAGAGTTATGTCCCCTGATTTGATACAGCTATGATATACACATGTACACAGTTGTGACGTCTCGATGTTTTGGCATACAGAACATTGTGTGCGGAGCTCAAATTCCAGCAAAGTTGTCTTGAAATTGTCTTATCTTCAATATCAATAGTTAGAATAATTAGGTATGAAGCACTTTTGAAGGTTATGATATCATGTCAGAGTTGTTTCTCCTGACTTCGTGAAAATATCCAAAAGTTTGGCCATCTGCATCCAGTCATCTTTCGTATTTCCAGCTATTCTTTCTGGCTTTTAAATAAGAAAATTCACACACCGCGGATACTTGAATTACTACGTTTTCATATTTTATATCTTTTATGAAACGCATTTGAGTGTGCGTGTGTGTATGTGTGTGTGTGTGAGAGAGACTTGTTGAGTTTATATGGTAAGGATAATGTTGTATAAGAAAATGTTATGTATATAAACATTTAAACGCTTTTGTTTTACAATAAAGACCAACAAATAACATGTTTGTGTTGATTTTAATATTCAAAAACAAAAATAAAGTACATTTTGCAATGATTGATAAAAAACAACATTATTTTGGATTTAAATAACTGTTTTGTCAGTTTAGGGAACACATTTCATTTAAATAGGACACGTCGGTCCATAAATATATGAAGATACATTAATGATTATGAAACATAGCGATCTAGGCGTTTAAACATTAATTAGGTAGGCTTAATAGATAATTTTCTAATTCAGTCGTATATTCAAGTCAAAAAAATATATATATATAAAAAAAAAAGGTTTAAGTTATGTATCAACTTGACCAAAGTGATCTTCCTGATATTTAAAACAGCGTGTCCTGTTGTCAGAACTTGACTTATAAAACAATATGTATATATAAATGAAGGGATGTTATATATCCAAAATGGTCACGTGATTAAGCCAAGTTCTCCTTTTTCGCTGAAGCTCTACAGATCCAGCAGGCGAGGACAATAAGCAGAACCTAAAACAATACAACATACCCCAATATAATACAATAAAAAAATTACAATCAATATAATACATTACAATGTTTTACAATATAATGTAATGTAATACAATACAAAACAAGCAATAATTATTTAAGGTGATGCTATGTGTTATAGATTCTAACCTTATACACTGCACAATACAGTGTAATTCGGTATGAGGCTATGTTCTGTAGTTTTATGAAACAGAATATAATAAAATAATATAATGCAATATAATGTAAAGCAGTTTGATAAACTACAGCATAATACTATGTTGAAAATCAGATGGCGGCGGAGAGACAATGAATAGAGAGAGAAAGAGAGGGGGGAGAAAGAGAGAGAGAGAGAGTCTGATCAGAGGATGGTTAAAGAAAAGAATGATAAAAATATTTTAGAAGGAGAAATGAGAGAGAGAGAGAGAGAGTTAGATATAAAAATATCCCATAAAACCTTAAAATGTAAAAGAGAAAGACAAAGACAGAGTGAATCTACCTCAACGACCATGACCGTTATTCCGACACCAATAAAGGCGCCCTGGTAAGGTCGAAGCCAGTCTTTGATGGCTTCAAAACAGTCCTGTAATACATACATATATATGTACTAGACCTCGGGTCTTTCCGGTCAGAATCGGATTATTCTCGATTAAGCTCATGAAAAATACAAATAGTGTCTAAAGGGAAAAATAAAGTTAAAGTGTAAAGTATTATAGATTATTAACATAAAATAGATCTTCTTTATCGGTAAAAGTTTATTTTTCGTATAGGATTTATATAAGAATAAGATCATTATATTTATAATAATTGATGGTTGTGAATTACGACTTCCTTCCAAAGAGCAGAAATACACGCTTGAATACGTGTGCATGTTACACACACACACACACACGCACACACACACACACTGGATACATTAAAATACATTACAAATGTACATAACACTGTCTGGAAATATTACGCTAAAATACCACTTAAATACGCATTACTGGAGTATACGATCTTCCTACGGTAAGACTAATGTAGCGTAACGTATACAGGAGATGACTTTAGTCAGATTGCAATGTCTGGTACTTTTAACGCTACAAATGTACCTATTAAATACGACTACAACATAACTCTCCTTGTACAGTCAACACAGTGTGGAACTATGTACGCTGGAAACATACCTTGTTGAATGTTTCTGCATTCAGACCACAGGCCTCGGTTTCATTCAATCGCTTTTGATTTACATGGCAGCATTCAAACTGTAAAATATCAAACAAAATTACAGCCTGGATAAGATGTTAGGAAATCTTTCCATTAGTGAAATATTAAAATGGATGTTTTCGTAAGAAATGGTCGATACTTGATTATTTTTTTTATAAAGAATTTGTTCTAAACTGATAAGATAAAACAGGTGTTTAGAACACGATATGCACCATGAACCATGTACGACATTACCACACCAGTGGGCTCTATCCTGCTTTCAGAAAGGAAGTAAAACTATTGAAAGTAGGAGCAGATTTGCTCCGGTTTGTTTTGTACGATTCTCAAAAATAATAACTATAAAAAGTTAACCTATATTGACTGAGAGTCACCCCCCCCCCCCCCCCCAAAAAAAAATAAAATAAACAACGAATAGAATATACTTGACTTGACTATTTGAGTTTACCGTCGCTTCGACAGTATTTCAGTCATATAGCGACTCCCAGCTAATTACAGGTGGAGGAAGACCCCGAATACACGGAGGCATCTGGGTAGAGAATAGAATAGAATAAAATGCGGTCACAAGTAAGGAAATACCGTTTTGAACATGTATTCTGTTGACTTCTTGAAATCAGTGTTTCCTGTGTTCGCCTCTTCAATTTGTTTCTCGAGTCCTTCTTGTACACCTTCCTCGAACTGCAACAGGATTTAATAGGCAAGATTGAAATGAAACAAGATTTAAAAATGATAACCATTTTGATAACACTTGACTGACTGTTTGGTTCTCCGGATTTAACGTCCTGCCGACAGTATTTCAGTCATTTAGAAACCATGTCTACATGGCATAATAACTATCCTTATATGCGCCAAGCAAGGAAATTGTACTAGTTTTTGGTAGGCCTAGATCGAACCAACAACCATTCGGTCATCGTGACCGGTTTGACAAACTATAATACTGACCTTGGTCCTAAGGGTGAAGAAGAGAATAACACCGGCAAGTTCCACGATGAGGCAGATTCCAATCAAAATGGCGTACTGAAACATAACCAGAACATTTAGCAGAAAATGATTATTGAGATTTTTTCTTCTCTTGTAAAAAAGAAAAATCTCGTGTGCTGTCTACACGTGCGCAGCAACAAACAAAAAATTAGAAAAACTGTATGTAAAAATAATTTTAAGAATTTCAGACTTTTTAGAAAAAAAGGAGGCAGTTTGTTTGGCAAAAACTAGTAAAATAAATAAAGAAATAAAAAGACGACACATCTGGAATTTCTTTACTGGCTATCTATTACATATAGATAATAGGTCTACATGCATGAACGTGATAAAACACAGTAACATCGGCTATGTATTTTTTTTTTTTTTTTTTTTTTTTGTTATTTCAAATCGCGGTAATTATAAGGTACCCAGAGTACTCTTAAACACAAGAGATGGACGATAACCGAGGAGTGATTGTCTTAAACACAAGAGATGGACGATAACCGAGGAGTGATTGTCTTAAAGAGGATATCCGGAACTCACATAAATGTTTTTTTCCGTGTAGGCACAAACAAGGTGTTCATGTAATTGTTGCTGAAAGACATGAAACACAACAGAAATTCTATTATTATTCTTTGTGGACCTTTGTTCATTTCTAACAGTTAACATCTGCTTGTACCTACATGCAACTTGGAAAAAACACTGTCTGTTATTCCGGAGTACGTCTAAATTATGCCTAATTCGGGATGTATTCCTCCTTGAAACACAATATACAATCAGTTCTCTCCGTATTTCGAGACTCCCGATTTTATATATTATATTTCCCTTCTGTTCTCGTATTATCGATATATGTCGTGCATAACTTCTGTGTAACAGGGTTTATAAATACAATATAAAACAACAGCAACCTACCAATACCAACGCCCACTGAACATAGCACACGGCTCCGATGAAACCAAGAACTGAGAACACAATGATGATGGCTCCAACGACGATGAATAATATTGCAAGGCTGTTGATGAGCCCGTAAAAGTCGTAATCACCGATTTCGACTTTATCGAAGGAGTTTTTGATGTCTTCCTTCAACTCGGAGCCTCCGAAACGGAAAACGAGACCTAAGATGAGCAAGGCAATCCCGCACAGCTGTCGAGGAGAAACAAAAATACAAAATAGAGTTGAGAAGAAATGTGTGAAATATGTATCAAAGATAACGTTTCATTTATGATCATCTAACGCTTTCCCTCATGAATATTCATGCACGTACATACTCGGGACCTTATTCATATTGATTTACTGTAAATTTTAAATGGTATCTGAAACAATGCATTTTTCTTTGATGTGCATATTGTAACTATAGAATCTTGAACGAGCAAACAGAAGTAAAAAAAAAACTGGTAAACAGCGCCTAATGAATACATGTATGTGAGGTAGAGGGTAATTGTTAAGGAAATCCATCCATCACTTAATTATAATCATGATCCTTCAAATGCTTAGATGCTTTAGTGCAGAAGCAAGCATCCATCGACTTGGAATTATATGTTCTTTTATCGGTGGACCATATGGAAGATTGGTTTACGCCAAATATGTTATCCACTATAGATAAAGACTTTACTTACGTTATTCACTATAGATAAAGACTTTACTTACTTACTTACTTACTTACTTACTTACTTTTGCTCCAAGTCTGCAAAGGCTTGCATTTAAAAATTGCCACGATCACTAGAAGGACCATGATCGCAGCTTAATTATGGATGGATTACCTTCAAACGGATACTAGTAAGTAAAATGCCCAAAACCAGACGGTGAATTTGTGTAAATTCTGCATACAGTTCTCCTTATAGTCCTACTACATAACCATGTTGTTAATTAACTGCCCATAAGGGTCTCACTATCTTAAATGTCTTGTCGGCCTCACTATATAATAGTCTGCATCTGAAATCTAACCTGTGGTTAAGTACATAACAAAATAACATTAACAGATAGATTTTGAACTTAATTAAATATCCACGAGGCCATTACGACATATACCGTAATCAATAGATTCAATACACTGGTCTCACGTAGCCTGCACGGTTTGTAGTTTTGCTGATGCCTGTAAAATGATGTACTAGATTATGTATCAGATTAATACACAAGTCATGTAAACATGAATATAAATGCTTTTACCGACAGACCATGACCGACCATCTGATGTTAAAGCCCCAGTGCGTTTTAGCTGGGAAAATTATATTTTTCAAAATTTCTAATTAGCAAAGCCTCAAATGATGTTTGATTAACCTCTTAATGTTTAATTAACCCCACATAATGAAATATTCACCCGGACGCCTTAGTTGTTCAGACAGGGCAAAATACATTGTAGTGAGAAAAATGGGCCGGGCTTGTTCTGAAACACGCTTTTCAGTATCGGTGTACATGGGGTGTTTCAGAAGTTCATGGACTTTTGCTATAGACTGAATAAATCTTGATACACGGTAGTAGAGGAGAGAGAAAGAAAATACACGAACTTCTGGAAAAAAAACAACCTTGTATGTTATTTTTTTTTAGCAAAATTTTGAACGAGACAGCCACAATTTGCAATTTTTCTAATAGAATCTTTCCTGTAAATTAGGCATTTTCAAGGTCGTACAGTGATGAAATTAAAACTGAATTATATATGTTGTAAGTGCATTCGGAACTAGGTCTAACATCGATAAGATGGAATCTCCTATGTGGAGGATACAGAGAGAAAAATACATGTACATCATATTAAACAACATGAACAGTACGTTACTACATCAACAGTTTAAACAAAAAATATCATGATACAATCGAGTAACTCCTCAGTGGTGATATAACGTGATCTCTTTTTACCAACTTGAATGTTTGTGTCATCCATGAGGGCAACTAGTAACAGCAGCGTGATGTTTATACCAACTGTTACTCTTTTAGATATGGTAGGTATGTACAGCATGTGGTAACCATATGTGGATTTACCCCCCCCCCCCTCATCTACCCCCATCTACCCCCCCCCCCTTCATCTACCCCTCCCTCATCTACCCCCCCCCTTCATCTACCCCTCCCTCATTTACCCCCGCCACCCCCTCAAAAAAGATATATTTTAACGTTAACTCACATATCAACTTAAATATGACGCTGATCCCCGCTCACCTACCACCATCACAAATTTTCATGCTTACCTAGGACTCCCGGTAAATTTTCAAAATGTATGCCCCCTCCTCATCCACCTTGCACAAAATTAGCACCCAAAGCAATAATTCAGGTCTTATTGCACTATATATTATTACTCTGATTGTTGATCGCATGTCAGAAGACTTAAAATATTTATTTCATTAAATGAATTGTATGGGGATTGTATATATAGCAATTGCTGAAAGGTCTTGTCACCAGTGTCCTTAATAAAGAGTGGTCTTGAATAAAAGGGTGTGACTTTATATAAAACTGCACAATAACGATTTCAGTCAAAATTAATCCGATCATCAAATGATTAAAATGCACACGTTCTTGCTTCGTGATCACGTGACTCATTGCTGCGCCTTATCATAGGGCATGAGTACATAGCGTTTTTTCACAGGTAAATGTTTCTCTTTCATTGAAGACAATTTATAGGGTTGAGACGATACAGACGTAATTACTTCGACAAAAGGAGAAGGTGCGCATGCTTTGATAATTTATTTTGGGCATCCATGAGATAATGAAAAGTGAGGTGGGCAGAATGTTATCTTCTTATTCTAATAAATGAATGGAAAATAAATAAATAAATAAATAAATAAATTCCCTTAGTTTAAATTTACGTCCCAGCTTCAGATTTTCAGTCATTTGTGGACTGTGAGTGTATGAAGCGGAGCTAACCAGTTCTTGAACAACCCTTTCATGTTTAGCGCTAAGCATTGAATATATTCCAGTACCATATCAGCGGGTTTGATCTGTTACGCCCGCGGGATCGAAGTCATGGCCCCCATCCTCTCTATCTCGACATATACTTATGGAAAGTTGTAGTTCTATCGATGTCCCTAATGCTGTACCACAACTATCTATCAATTCATTTTTAAGTCATTTTCCCTTGTTCAGTAACACTTGTCTGGTTTCAGCAGCCACCTTTGTTTGCTCATTGGGTTAAACGTCCCGCCGACAGTATTTCAGTCATTTGGAGACGAGGTCTACTTGAGACAGATATAGTGCTGCCACACTGCAGTATCACGCCGTAAACATGTGGAATGATACCACAAACAATCACATTATCCTGACACCGGGCCAACCAGTCCTGGAACCAAACTCATATGCTGGTCCAAAAGAAAGGGAGAAATACCAGTATAATATTTTCTTTACGACATTAGTATGTCACGGCCGGAAATCGAAACCACAATTAGCGCTGCGCCCTGTATCATCACGTTTAGTCAAGTCGCGTCCAGTCCTATAGAGTCCTGCAGCCGTTATTTCAATGCATGCTTATGCTACGAAAGTGTAAAGTGGATCAGTCCTCGGAGTAGTGGACTACCTATTGAATTGTATTGCTAGCACGGTCATTGCTGCTAAAGATAAAAAAATAAAATAAAAAAAAAATGGATTCAGTGCAAACTCAAACTCGCTAATGAAGGGCGCCATGTCCTGTAGTAACATACCCTACCGCGGATCTGATGGATGTAAGTTCGAACCCCAAATGACTGAAAGAATTTTTCAAGACCAGGCTCAAAGTACTGGTCCAACCTAGAAACCATCGAGAGGGATGGGTGTAGTTAATCCTCTTAAGATAAATATGTTTAAGCTTACGTGGCATATTTCACCCACTCGCATACAAATGCACGCAGTAATCAGTTTAAGTTTCCTGTTATGCTAGTGTTCCACTTCAAATATTTCTGAACTGTTCCTTCCTTGTTATCAACTACCACAACAAAGACTGGATTTGTGCGTGCATCAATCTGATAGCTAATATGCTTCATTTGTCTGAACTATATCATTAGCGATCTCGCTAAAATGTTTTTTCTCATGTCTCCTTGAGCCTCCCTCGTATATCTTCTGTTTACATGTACTCCCCCCTTCTCTAACTTTAAAATAACCACTCACACATGCCTGTGAGTCACCAGTGTCAATGACACACACAAACACAATTGCCCTCTATAGTTATTGTACTGTAACAAGGGCCACTTTCAAAGACCACTTGCCCGATATAGATGATAAATAAGTTCAATGGATAAATTTAATTGAATATTAAAAACAAAGAATAACCCGAGCAGTGAGCACTAATGATAATTAAGTCTCTCCATCATTTTCGATTTAGATGTCATTCTTTTAATACTGGGTTAAAAAAGAAAGCATTTATGTATTTAGCAATAAAATAAATAATAATAAAAAATAAAAGAAAAATGAAATGAATAAGGAAATTATAAACTTAAATAAATATATATTTAAAATTAATTATTTATTAATTAATTGATAAATAAACAAATGCCCGAACGATCATTGTGAATATTTTAGCTTGTTGTTATAGTTCTAATTTGATTTTGACCATTTATACAACTCCCTTCCGGCGAAATAAGAGTTGGACTAGTACTGTCTTCCTGCGAATGCTTTGAAGTACTGTAAAATCATGTATTTTCGTTGACATAAAATTTAGTTGATTATGCATTTCGTAAGAACATTTATTCGTGGATCTATGTTCTAGAAAACGTGAGACAAGTTTTCGTGGGGATAAATATTCATGGATAAAACCCACCCCGAAATCGACGAAAATTAGTGTCCAACAAAAATTAATTAATTTACAGTAAATCTACCTTTACACCAGGGATGAAGATCCAGAATTTACGAACGCAGTGTTTGTTGAGAAGTGTTGTCAAAATAAATCGAGTCATTAAATAACAATATCGTTGTAGATCATAATGATGCTGCTGAAGATGAAGAGGAGATGATGAAGAAAAGAATAAAATGATGATGAAGGAAAGTCAGATGTAGAGATAATAGCTGTATATGGAGAAGCAAGAAAAAGTAGTGGCAGCAGTTTAAACAGTAGTTGTAGAAGACGAAAAAAAGAAGAAAAAAAAGAAGAAGATGGGGAGGATGAAGAGGAGGAAGCAGAAGATGAAGAAGAGGAGGAGGAGGAAGAAGAAGAAGAAGAAAGACAAGTGGCTATAACAGAAGCAGCAGTAGTAGAAATATCAGCAGCATCAAGATTGAAGAATAAGATGTAAATTTGAAAAGACGTAGTAATAAAAGAAGAAAGAGTAGTAGCAGCAGCAGTATAAACAAAAGATATCTTACTAGGAAGATGACGTTCAGGGTGCTCAGAGTTATCCTAGAACACTGAGCTCCACAACTCATCGGATTTTTCGCCATTCTTGTAGCTTGTTGCTGTCAGATCCGTCTGTCAGAACTTATCTACCAGATAGTCCAATTTAACAGTGTGTCACCAAGCCCCCCTAACAGCAACCTGTTGTTTATTTTCCGGTTACGCACTCCGAAAGAATGAAAACACGACGCTATCTCTTCCTTTAACTCTTAACAACTGTATAAGTATTTTGTAATCGAAAAAAGTCACAGTAATAGACAGTATCTTCTGTCAGGTTGTCATCAAGTTGGGTCCCTGCACACCCCGTTTAAACCAAGTGATGACACGCCCTATTGCTGTGGTAACAGCCCACGCCGGAAAAGTTGACTATCAAGTTTTCACTCCCAACAATTAATCATGCGAGCGTAGTTCAAGTCAAGCGTAACCGTGTATGAACGGTGATGGGAAAGTGCGTTTTCACATTCTTATATACTTCCATTTGAAAAGAGAAAATTTATAGTTGAACTAACAACGTGCCTACCTTTAAATTTCTATTAAAACACTTGTTTATATACACTCCATAGCCGAAGATGTCACGTTAAAATAATGCACAAATGAATATATAAACTGCCGACAGA
>CM037785.1:6254872-6304872 GCA_021229015.1 Solen grandis
CATCCGAATGCCTTATTTCTTCACCAGCGAAAATTCAGCGATCATTAATCCGGGGTTATAAAAAAGTGTATACTGATTGTTTACTGCGGTTCAGTGGTATTAATAAAACTTTCATTATTTGCAAATTGCTTTAAAGTTCTTGTGTCCGTTTTTCTAACTTTCATAAAAGGTTACAATTTATTTTATTGCTGACAAGCACGCTCATGTGTGTTCGTCTTATAAAAGATTCGCATTTTCAAAGTCGATGTAACAAAAGGTTGGATTTTCAACTCCCATGTAGGGTATTTTAGTTTGTTCACCGACTTTACGCTTTATGCTTCTATTCTTTAAGAACAAAAACTTATAAATTACTCTCGCTCAGATATTTGTACTTAATATTATCAAATTATTTTCAAAATTTGAGGGGATTGTGTCGGTTAGATGGGTAGCCAGACATTAAGTGGTATTCCAAACCAATTCGGGGTTTGATACATGATTTTGAGTTACGGGGCGAAGCGTTAATTTGAAGAAAAAATCCAAAATTTACCGTTCATATGGAGAGTTTGAATGGAATTAAAAGAAAATATACACATCTTGGTCGATGTAAATGGGGTGTGTGCCGCTTCCGCCCCCATCCCTTTAAAATTGATCCATGCGTGCAATGTATCAAGAAGAGCACAAACAGCCCACAAAAACATCACATATTTTTTGTTTCTTTATTTTCAGTTTCGAATTAAAATCTGATGAATATTGAAATTATCATTGAAAAATGAATGACCATGTATTAACATTTTGACAGGTACAACATACGGGTTCAATCTATTTTATCAAAAAAATCAATTTTACTTTCTCACATTCTCAAACAATTCTATTGGAGATGTATCGCATACATCGTTCATTAGTTGTTGTTGTTGTTGTTGTTTTTTTTTTTGTTGTTTTTTTTGCTTGGGTTCAAAGTCCTTCCAACAGCGGGGGTCAGCCGTGAGGGGACATTCGTACATTAAAAAGAAGCTATATTAGGTTGGGGTTGTTGTTGTTCTTCTTTTCGTATTCTTTTAAGATGCAATATCATTTTATCGAGTGAACTTCGAAAAAAAAATATTTTTTTTCACAAATGGTGTAGAAATAAAGTATTGTATCTTCCGCAATAAATGTAGACACATTATCTTTTTAATTTATTTTGGAAGCGTGATTTTTTTTTCTTTATTTATATCGCAGTAATCCACTCAAAAAAACTGAAACCATCCTTATATTCTGAAACCATCCTTATATTCTGAACGCTAAGGGCAAGGTTAAATACCTGTATCATATTGAACTAAAAATGTATGTTGCGACCGGGTTTCGAATTCGCGACTTCCCTGAAAAACGCTCCCACAATTTGAACACAGACACAAGTCCAATATAAAGATGTCAAAATTGTGATCACTCAGTACGACTATAACACTGTTGCAGCGCCGGTAAACTCCTGAACGCCAACAATACGTCTCACATTAAAATGTCGCGTACCAATGTCGAAGGAAACTGCGTTACATTTTGGCAAATACCATAGACGTGTTATACAAGTAACTACAATGCCCGTGTACATGTATTAGAAAACATGTATATTCTTTATACACTTCCAGGTTCTACTATACCAAATGAGTAAAAAAATATCGGATACCGGTATCAGTTTATAATATGTATTATATGTATGTATTATTTTCAACAAATGTCACTTTTTTTGTTATTGTTTCAACTTTACGCCGCTGGTCCAGTTCTGTCCTACAGCGACGTTCAGTTGACTACATTATATGATAGGCACATAAAACTAACCTCCGAATGACCAGACAGAGGTGATGTCACATTTAAAATTTGCTTCCATCTGATAATTTACTTTTTAGATTTAATTAGTCTATCTCCAGGCCGGGAGACTTTTATTTAAAGATGCAATTTAGTTTTAGCAGTGGCCAACGCGGTGATTATTTTACGAGTTTAATACATTTTATATGTAAAAGTTTCCATATATAACATAATTTATAAACAAAACTTACTCATGAGAGCCCAATTTCTAACGTACGTACCAACATGTTTTCTAAGATTTATATGATGTAGACTAAAATACAAAGCAAAGGTTGAAGAAAATGATTTTATATAAATGATATCGATCCTAATCGCATAACTGAGAAAATCAGTCGACCATATTTTCCCTTATATCTATCAAGCCTGTCACGTCCACAGTAGTACCGTTTGTCACTGTTGGTGTAAATCATATATCATTTAAAACGTCATTTGCTCATTACATAGCTTTCATCACTGACTAATTTGTAGTCTTACTTCACTTCACTTCAACGTGAGCGGAACACACTATTTCAAAAATAGGAAGATTTAATGTCTCCCCCAAAAATGCATCATGTTACCAAGTGCACTTAAACACTTAGGACAACAGCTTATGAATGATTCAAAAGCACAACGCCGCTAGCCAAGCTGCTCTTTCCTCATTAACTTATTAAGGAAAATTCAGTTTATTTTTGTAATCATCTAATAATTTAGATTTCCGTATACCTGTACTACATTTTCATTATCGCCATGTTTGTTTTTCTCAGCAGTTTTTTTTTTTCACAAGTTTATCACTATTCCATAGGTTAAGAAATGCATAATTTTCAACTACGCAAATTTTGTATCAAACTAAAGGTTAATTTAATATTATTATGAGTGCAACTGAATATGTGAACTATATTTGACAGACATTGGATGACTGGTTACAAAAACACACTATAGTAAGTCCTGCATACTTCTTTCCTGATTGAGCATAAAGTAATAAGAACTCCGACTAAGGTATTGTGCTTACTTTATGTCAGATTTAAAATACTAATTTGGGATTTTAACTAGGTTTCAAAAAATTGTTTCGTACATATAAACCACATAATATAGAGCTCAATTCATCTTGTGACACGTGAACCCACATGTCATTGACCTCTTAACAATGATAACAATAGATCAAAATGGTAAGCTAACCAGGTCAATTGTCAAATTAGGCCATTTGTGAAATGCTCTCTCTCTCTCTCTCTCTCTCTCTCTCTCTCTCTGTTCAAGGGTGCATTCGTATGTGAAAAAATGTTTATTTTTACATAGTGATTCTTTTGTATGCGATTAAAGAGGTATTCAACTGCTTGACCTTTACAGTTAATTTCTTTACAGCTGCTCTATTACTGCAAGAAAATGAACACCAATCACTACCACTACAACCAATACTACTACTACTACTACTTCTTAGTCAAATACTACTACTATATCTTCTACTGCGGCTTATATTACTAGTAAAATACTACTAATATTTATTAATACTACTTCTTCTATTGCGACTTCTATTACTAGTCAATTACTAGTACTATTAATATACTGCTACTTCTTCTATTGCGACTTCTATTACTAGTCAATTACTAGTACTATTACATATTCTACTACTTTCTTCTATTGCGACTTCTATTACTAGTCAATTACTAGTACTATTAATATACTACTACTTCTTCTATTGCGACTTCTTTACTATCAATTACTAGTACTATTAATATTCTACTACTTTTCTATTGCGACTTCTTTACTAGTCAATTACTATTACAGCATACTCTATATAATCTTCATGGACTTTTACACATATATTTTATATTCTTTTTATGCGCTTTAATCATACTAACTAATACTTCTCTTCTATTGATTTAATCAATTATAGCTTATCTACTATTTCTATTATTAATATACATATATTACTATTATTGCGTTATACTATCAATTAATTATATTACTCTCATTGGATTTATAGTCAATATAATATTAAACTCTACTTCTTCTATTGCACTTCTTTATATCATACTATACTATTAATTCATACTTCTCATTGCATTCTTACTAGTCAATACAGTACTATTAATATTACTACTTTTCTATTGCGATCTTCTATCAATTATATATATTCTACTACTTTCTATGCGACTTTTTCAGCAATACTATACTATTATCTACTACTTTTCATGCACTTCTATTATAGTCAATTACTAGTACTTTAATATCTACTATTCTTCTTCATCATACTACAATTATATATTATATACTATCTTATTGATCTATACTATCATTATAGTACTATTATATTCTACTTCTTCTATTGCACTCTATAATCAATATAGTACTATTAATATTCTATACTTTTCTATTGCACTTTATATAGTCAATACTAGTACTATTAATATCTACTACTCTTCTATTGCGACTTATTACTAGTCAATACTAGTATATAATATATACTACTCTTCTATTGCACTTCTATTATAGTCATTATAGTACTATTATCATACTTCATTACTTCATTAATATATAAATATTTATATTTATAATATTCACTTTTCTATGCGATTCTATACTATCAATTACTTACTATTAATATTCTATACTTCTATTGCACTTTATTACTATCAATTACTAGTACTATTAATATCTACTACTTCTTCTATTGCACTTCTATAATATCTACTCTTCTATTGCGACTTTATTATATCAATTACTAGTATATTATATTACTACTTTTCTATTGCGACTCTTTACTAGTCAATTATAGTATATTATACTACTTTTCTATTGCGACTTCTATTATAGTCAATTACTAGTACTATTATATTCTACTACTTCTTCTATTGCGATTCTATTATAGTCAATTACTAGTACTTAATATCTACTACTTCTTCTATTGCGACTTCTATTACATATATACTACTCTTCTATTGCGACTTCTATTATATCAATTACTAGTACTATTAATATTCTATATTCTTCTATTGCGACTTTTCTAGTCAATTACTATTAATATCTACTACTTCTATTCATTTATACAATTATAGTATATTAATATTTACTACTTTTCTATTGCACTTCTATTACTATCAATTACTATACTATTATACTACTATTCTTTATTGCGACTTCTATTACAGTCAATTACTAGTACTATTAATATCTATTTTCTTCTATTATAGTCATACTATACTATTAATATTCTACTATTCTTCTATTGCGACTCTATTACTAATCAATTACTAGTACTATTAATATATCTACTACTTCTTTATTGCACTTCTTTACTAGTCAATTATATACTACATTTCATTACTATCTTCTATTGACTTCTATTACTAGTCAATTACTAGTACTATTAATATTCTACTACTTCTTCTATTGCGACTTCTATTACTAGTCAATTACTAGTACTATTATTTTACTACTACATTATTATTTTATTTGCGACTTCTATTACTAGTCAATTACTAGTACTATTAATATACTCTACTCTTCTATTGCGACTTCTATTACTAGTCAATTACTATACTATTATATACTCTACATCTTCTATTGCGACTTCTATTACTATCAATTACTAGTACTATTATATTCTACTACTTCTTCTATTGCGACTTCTGTTACTATCAATTACTATACTATTAATATACTGCACTTTTCTATTGCGACTTCTATTACTAGTCAATTACTAGTACTATTAATATTCTACTACTTCTTCTATTGCACTTCTAATAACTAGTCAATTATATACTATTGATTTAAACTAACTCTTCTATTGCACTTTATTAATATATACTATTTTCTATTTTGCGACTTCTATTACTAGTCAATTACTAGTACTATTATATACTACTACTCTTCTATTGCGACTTCTATTCAATATATCTATACTATACTTCTATTGCGACTTCTATTACTAAACAATTACAGTACTATTATATATACTACTACTTCTTCTATTGCGACTTCTATTACTAGTCAATTACTAGTACTATTAATATTCTACTACTTCTTCTATTGCGACTTCTATTAATATTCTACTACTTCTTCTATTGCGACTTCTATTACTAGTCAATTACTAGTACTATTAATATCCACTACTTCTTCTATTGCGACTTCTGTTACTAGTCAATTACTAGTACTATTAATATACTACTACTTCTTCTATTGCGACTTCTATTACTAGTCAATTACTAGTACTATTAATATACTACTACTTCTTCTATTGCGACTTCTATTACTAGTCAATTACTAGTACTATTAATATTCTACTACTTCTTCTATTGCGACTTCTATTACTAGTCAATTACTAGTACTATTAATATTCTACTACTTCTTCTATTGCGACTTCTATTACTAGTCAATTACTAGTACTATTAATATTCTACTACTTCTTCTATTGCGACTTCTATTACTAGTCAATTACTAGTACTATTAATATACTACTACTTCTTCTATTGCGACTTCTATTACTAGTCAAATACTATTTACCAGCTTCATTATCCTGACACCGATTCAATCAACACTGGAACCACCATTTTCTGGTAGGCATCAGGAACAAGATAGACTCGAAACCACGACCTGTTAATGTCAGTGCAAACATTCTATCCACCCTGTCACAGTGACCTGTTAATTATGATTATAAATGTATGTTTTTTTTCTAATTTATGCTCTATACTAAGGTACACTAACTTTTTATTGTAGAAAAAAACAACGATCTAACAAATTAAAGAAAAGCCATTTGTTTTATTCCGAATATTATGAGACAACGAATGCTTGAAAAGATTACTCCACTAATCATGTCTGAAAGTTTGAAGAAAAAAAACGAGAAAAAAAAAACACACATCTGATTGAAATAAGTTATCAGAGTATATTACATTGGATTTATAGTATATCCCTCACTATACAATGAGCAGTCTATATATAAGATCAACCTGTACAAAATTTCTCTTTTTCTTGATACTTCTTTCATTAATTTTCATTGTCTTTTTTTAAATGATTATATAGAGGGTATTTGTTCGTTTTGAGTCGATATTGAATATATCTCATTCAGAAATTATTCAATTTTAATATTTTCATGAGCGCGTTTCAATTTTATGCTAAAGAAAAACCTAAGGCAGGGTAGTTCCGACAGACCTAAATCGCTCACAATATGGGCGATTTGGATTATTTAACACAATATCTATCAGTTAGAATAAGATAAGTATTTTATCTTGACTCACGCGTTCATTTATTCTGGAATTCAAAAGTAATTTCCACCAAGGTAGATGAACTTAAAAGCTTCGAAGGGTCGTTTCGTTCACATCAGCCGTAACTACTCGGCCATCCTCGGCAAGCTTCGGACAGAATAATAATGACCGAGGCGATCATAATGGAAGCGCTTATATTATCCTCGAGGATAGTTCTATTCTCCAAATCAGCGAAAATTAAATCTCTCGTGAAAATTAATGTTTAGTAATTATCTGTAGTAGTTTTAGTGCGGTAAAGTATAGAGATTGCGACCGGCCGTCTCGGGAGACATCTTGGAACAATCCTAGACAAATGTATTCTCATATCTGACTAATTCGTGCCATATAAGGAAACTGCAAATGACTGCTGTCAGTCTCGGCTTCTCCTTGATCTGTATATCAGATAAATTTCGTGCCCTTAACACAAAAACAGACGTGTGAAGCACACACACAGAGATACAAATAAACGGCATTGTTTGTGGCGCAGAAATAAAGCTTTATATGGAATGATATTGACCACATATACAAGTCTTTCAGAGAGTTTAAAGAGGATCAAAACCAGTATCAGGTTTTTATCTTTAATGTTTAAATGACTTACAGGCGAAGCTTTCTTAAGGTTTGAATCACGTTTACAGCAATGTGAGAAAACCCTTAGAAATCAAGTGTAGCTAGTACTACAACAATCATGGACATAATGAGGATTTGAACTTTCACGGCTAATATGCAAAACTATATTTCACATTTATTATTTACTATTTTAAATTCTTTTGAAGATCATTGTAAGAAATATTACTTTGTCATCAAAGATCAGCAATAATTTTCCTCCTAAACATAGCAGGTGTAAGACCATTGTGTTGATGGACGATCATAAATGAAGTGGGCGCCAAAGCACGAACGCACATGCGTTATCAACCCCATATTTCTTTTTCTTTTTTTTTTTCAACTCTATATTTACAAAATCTGTAAGTAATTATACACACTCGACACCTGTCTTGAAAGAAATATCATGATACATTTCTTCCAACATTTATGACATGAAGAAAAAGAGTGGACATCCAGAAATAAACAGATAACTTTGGTGATTCATTAGGTCATATAGCAAGGACACTGTCTATCATCAATCAGTGTCATAAAACGTTTGTTTTAATTAACCCCCATTCATTAAACGCACTCGTGTGAACCAGATTCAAATTCATACATCATGTCTAACTATCATACATGTGAGTTTAATTTGAAATTATAGAACAGAACATACATTTACACGTATAACATCTATCTATTACTTCATAACATTTAAAATAGCCAGTTAAAATAACTCATAGTGAATCAAGACACTTCTTCTTATTACGAAATGAAGGATACAAATAATTAAAATATCTGTATTACCACATCAAATCACAGTGTTGAATTAATACTAAACACGTCCAATACGAGCCACAGTGCAGGTTATTGTATGAAAGCATTGGATACTATGGGATTTCATACATATGACATTCGTTGTGTAAGAACTGGATTGAGGTACATATCACTATCAAATGTACACGTTTATAGTCCCTCTTAGGAACAAGTTATATATTTCACAATGACATAGGGCCGTGCACTGAAGGATAGTTAGCCTTGCTGTATTTGCAATTGTGGCAGTTACAGTGTATCAGATCATCACATGAATACTGTGCTGGTCCATCTTGAATTACATAAACAGTCACTTTAGTGCAACCCTCAGCTTGCTGGACTTGATGACAAGAGATTACCGTCTATCATGCACTAGGAAGGTTTATACTATATCGTCGCATTGCGTATAAATATCGTAAACTAAAACACACAATTTTTCAGAAGAGGCATATAGCTAATTTACATGAAAAGAAAATACCTTTTTCAATTATTTAAGTGCAGTTTTTGTTGTGTATTTTTGAATTTGCCTAACCACCTGATCGCATTTAACAAGCAATATTACCTTTATAACTACAAATGTTATTTAATATTCAAATCCGATTGCAGTATGTATCAAGCATCTACGTAGTATGTATTAAATATTTACAAAAATCTATGAGATAGTTCAATTTAAAGAAAAACGCTTTTTCCTTGACAAAGATATCTTAAATCAACCTGTTTAAGAAGAACAAACAATTTAGCTCGGAACTTAATTAATCTAAGTTAACAAATCTATAACAAAACATTGCTGTCACTCTGGGGATAAATTATCATTATGATAAATAAAATCTCATAAAACATAAATGTATACTTAAGAAAACAGAGAACTCTAGATTTAACTATAGAAAGCCGTTGATTTTTTTCAGCAAAACATAATTTGTATTTATATCATACATGTCTGTGAGGTCGACCTCTACTTATAGTTAAAATGACTAAATCAATATATGACATCGCGTAAATAAAATCAGCGTCCATAAATATCTAGCCAAATGTTGAGATTATATTTCGTATCAAAATAATTTTGGATAACTTTGAGGGTATGTCAATATACCCAGTACCACTAGACTATATTTTTTCGGCGTAAGCTGTATAAAGTGGATTTTGACCTATTTCTTGAACCGATCTTATCTTGGATAACAACCGAAGAGTTCGGAAAAACACTAGCTTCATTGGTTTGCATAAATTATTTTCGAACAGTACATCATAAAATGGGAGTTTCAGGATGCATGTCCTTCTGCATGATTGTCAAACAACCTATGTAAACATAAAAACCATCCACATAAAAACACCCAGTTGAAAAGGTTAACAATTGTGAGGCTTTAGAAAACGTAGTTAAACTTGGGAGTGGGCTCGTCCCTCTAAGTGAACACAAGCTATTTATAGTAACTGTCTCTGTCAATGCTCGTCTCCTAAACTAAGTGCGATATCAAATCACACCGATGGAACTTTGTTTTTCGCTTATATTAACTAATATAACATTTTTGTCCCTTTTTTCACTAGCTAGTATATAACCTCTCCTCAATTTAGCGAGAAAAACAAAAACAAAAAAAAAACGTTTTCTAGCATATTTTAAAATCACATACCATTGAAAACTTGCCAGCATTAATAGATTAATAGATTAAATATATTATAGTGTAATACTTTTACTTTCTTTTACTGCCATATTTTTGTTGTTGTTGTTGTTTTCTTACTCTGAATATCTTTTTAAAAGATATTTCTTGTTTTTACTTATCATAATGTTGTTTCTTGAACATACTTATTTGGACATTGGTTTTAAGTAATGCATATATGAAACTCATAGCTTCGACAATCCAACCTTAGATGAAACAGTAAGGATAACCTATTTTCACAACAAAACGTCACTGTCTTTTTGTACATGTCTAATTAAGAAGTAAATTAGCACAAAAAGTCCTTTCCAGTGGTTGGTTTCATCTGCTGTAGATAATGGTGTCTCGTATACATTATTGAAATAGACCCCATGTACAGACGTGGTAAGCAGATCCTGGTCTGATCAGATCTACAAGTTGATCATAATAATCCTCATTGTAATCAATTGATTATATATAATTTTGATCATACCAAGAATAATATGATGTCATTTATTTCATATGCATGTCTTATCATCCAAACTAATATGAATATATTACAAAAGCTTTTAAATGATTAATACACTCTGTCGATACTATTAATACATCCTGAATGTCGATACTATTAATACACTCTGAATGTCGATACTATTAATACACCTTGAATGTCGATACTATTAATACACCTTGAATGTTGATACTATTAATACACTCTGAATGTCGATACTATTAATACACTCTGAATATCGATACTATTAATACAGTCTGAATGTCGATACTATCGATACACTCTGAATGTCGATACTTTTAATACACTCTGAATGTCGATACTATTGATACATTCTGAGTGTCGATACTATTAATACACTCTGGTATGTTGATACTATTAATACACTCTGAGTGTCGATACTATTAATACACTCTGAATGTCGATACTATTAATACACTCTGAGTGTCGATACTATTAATACACTCTGAGTGTCGATACTATTAATACACTCTGAATGTCGATACTATTAATACACTCTGAGTGTCGATACTATTAATACACTCTGAATGTTGATACTTTTAATACACTCTGAGTGTCGATACTATTAATACACTCTGAGTGTCGATACTATTAATACACTCTGAATGTTGATACTATTTATACACTCTGAATATCGATACTTAATTAATACACTCTGAATGGCAATACTATTAATACACTCTGAGTGTCGATACTATTAATACACTCTGAATGTTGATACTATTAATACACTCTGAATGTCAATACTATTAATACACTCTGAATGTCGATACTATTAATACACTCTGAATGTCGATACTATTGATACATTCTGAGTGTCGATACTATTAATACACTCTGAATGTCGATACTATTAATACACTCTGAATGTTGATACTATTAATATACTCTGAATGTCGATACTATTAATATACTCTGAATGTCGATACTATTAATACACTCTGAATGTCGATACTATTAATACACTCTGAATGTCGATACTATTAATAAACTCTGAGTGTCGATACTATTCGTATGTTATAACTCCTCGTATGTCCATGTTGTACATCATTATTTATTTCATGCTTTTCTCTTACATGTAAAGTACATGTATTTTTTTTTTGGCGTCATGCGTTGTAAGGCAATAAACTGTGTATTTATGCATAATAAACTATTTGACTGAATTAATTGTAAATGTATATAAATATGTATGTATTTTTTTCTTGCCTTCGTTATCGTTCAATATTATCAGATATACTAATTCTTCTTTTGAGTGATTATTCATTGTTTCAGGAGTGTTAATATCTATAAATTCTTGATTTGTAGCATTACTTTAGGGCTTGTGTCTGTTTTTCACTCTTTTTGGAAACTACTAGCTACTTTCATTGCCAAGAGTCAACTTTACTTTTGGGTTTCTTTTTTCAGCCTCAGATTCTTTCTCGTTACCAACAATGTCATTTATGCTATCGATCATTATACCCTGCTGATTTTTTCTTTTTACAAAACTGCTGGTTTCATATTAACTTAATATTTCTGTGTAAGTGCTTAGTGTACTGTGTGATGCTTCCAAAAATATCCATTGCGTTGTTATTGTTGTCCGTCTTTTGTGCCCAAACCATCTTTTTATTCAGGTATATCAAATATCTGAATCAGGAGCGTTTTTGTTAAGTTTCTTTACTGACATTGGTCTTTGTCTTGAGCAAGGCCAGCTGAACTAAGAGTTAATCTCTTGCAGTCATTTTAATGTATCAGTACTCGTTTATGCAGGAAGGGTTTTTTGCTCTTTGTACGTATTTTGTTTTAAACCTCGTTACCTCGTAATTTACAAATCCGTTTAATTTCAATATGTTGTTTTTGTGATGGGGTGCATTATAGGAAATTGTGCAATGATTGTTATAATATATTAATTTAGAAACTGCCCATTTTGAACCTAAATTGTTTAAAATAAATAACTAACCGTTTATGTAATACCATATATTATATATTTTTGGGTCCAGACAGTAACTTTAAGATAACAGGATCATGATTGTTTAATAGCCGGTGGCGAATTTGCAAAATAATGGCCATTCAAATGATATAAAAGTTATTTTAAAAGCAGAATTACTTTAAATATTAACATTTATTTGTGCCCGATGGCTTCATTGGATTAAAATATATATAATTAGACTGCAAGATTTTGTGTCTACTGTATATAGTTACAAAGATAAAAGCTTTGAAGAATTATCCCAGTTTGGCAGCCATTTTGGCCGCTGGGGTCACAAGGGGGCGCTGCTGACTTTGGTTCATATATGAAAATAATCAGATGGGGTTGTTCTATATGTGTGCCAGGATTAATGCTTTTATTCTTAAGTGCGCGATTTTATGCTTAGCCGCTAACTCAGGTCCGCAGTGTTAGTTCATGGAACTAAAATTATACTTCAGTCAAGTTCGTATAATTTAACAATATTACTTGAGATTCATAGAGAACATCCAGCAGAATAAAATGGATTAAGGTCAAACCCACCCGTTACTATGACAGTCAAATTACGAACACAGAATCATTGATAAATTAATATTTTCAAAACATCTCAAGTAATAACGACCACAACGACATCTGCCTTACCATATCTTATCTACATAATTTATATGCTTCATAATAACAATTTCATTTATACACACTATGATTGTCTTTAATTTAGAGCTCATGCAAATTCTTTTGGGAATATCGATATTCCATTGGTCGACTGTCCGTTCCATAACGGTTACTGTTGGTATTTCGATATTTTATGTAATTGTCCTGTCTCCATGTTTTTCTAGAGTAATGCACGTGAAACTACTTGCAACTTTCGTTTTTTTTTTATCTTTACAAAATGCGAGTATATCAAGTGCATGTTTTCCGGGAAAACATGTTAGAATGACGCTGTATATGTATAGAAAGTACATTCCAAGGTATAATATCTCATTACAAAAGAATACTAACATAATGATTTTATCTTTGTTAGCAAGAATTGTTTCTGATAACTGATTAGTGATTAAATCCAAATGAAGCTGCCCAAGCAGTCTCGTGTCTTCAGTGAGGGCCCGTCTTGAATGACCCTATTTTCCACCTCCCAATAAAATCTCCTAAACATTTGGACTATTTTTATGGACACCCTGTGCTTAGTTGCCATGAAATTTGACTCCCGAAATCTATTTTTCTATCAAATATTGATAGTAATTATCGGTCATATTTGTTGCAACAAAACTGTTCTATTGGCAAGAAAAGGAAAACAATATACAGTTAACCTTTTCTTCTCAAAAAGTGAAACTTGGTATTCACTGCCAGATGATACTTGTTCTGATTCTGAACAGTGAGTTTCATATTTTAAACTTTTTGAAAGCTTTGATACCGGAATACCATCTTCAGAATCACTGGATATTTTGGTTTAAGGTGTTTCATGTTCACTATGAGCAGACAATAAACTATCATCATTCTCAATTTTATCACTCAAATTGTCTAGACTAGAAAGTTCAAGATCGTCTTCAATCTTTTTCAATTTCTCATCCTTTGTTTCATTAATGATTTGCAATATGTATGGATATTCTCCTTCGGGTAGTTCAGAAAAGTCTTCAAATTCACCCGATGCACTTGAACGTTCTGTACAAAATGTACAAGAGTGGATTTAAAGGGTATTTATTTACTTTCTGTGTAGCCATAACTTGATACAATATTTTCAAAAAATATAATCAAATTTTATATAACAATATGCGTTGTTAACAGCGTTTTTCCATCAGCTGTTACAATACCTGAGTACTGCCCATAGAGTGTGTCAAAAACCTGAAGTTGATACATGCCATTCTCATTGATGATTGCATTGATATAGCATTTTATAGCCAAGAAGAGCATTTTTTTTCCATCCCACTTATCGTTTCAGTCAAACTAACATAAGGCATGGTTTATCACCTGCTATAGAATCTGCATCAGATATCACCTTCGTTCGAAGATCAGATATAAGTGAATGCTCCTGTTTCTGTCCACACATTATGACATTGTTATACACATTGTTCCTTTCATCTAATACATGTATATTGTCAATGTCGTTTTATTTCCTTGGCAGTTGTGTAACATGTCTAGCTGTATAGGTATTTGCTACACTAATGACACTGGTGGCTGGATGCCATAACGGAAAACATTTTGAGGTAAATAAGAGTGCGAATACAGCATGTTTGTTTTCATTCAATCTATTTACCATTTTTTTAATAAACACATTTCTAATAATAAAACTCAAAATGATTTTTTTCTGTATATACGTAGACTTCATATTTATCAATTCTTCTTGCAGACAAAATGAATAAAGCCATATATGTCAATTTTTATACAACAAAATTATTGTTTTCTGTGAAAAATAAAGCGCTGAAAAATATTTCCATGTAAATTTATAATGATAAGGTATTGCTACAGAAGTTTTCAAGTATCTCCTACAGCTCCTGGAATTCTGGAAATCATGAGTGATTATTTTATTCTCATTTAACTCATCATAAGAGATATAGGACAGTTTAACAAGAGTTATGTAACAAAACCTATTTTGGTAAAAAAAAAATAAGCCTGGTTTTGCGCTGAGCCATCGGTTTTAGGTATACGCCCCATAACAGCCAAATAGCCATACTCCATATTTTGTCACTGGATGGTAATATTTCTATGAAGTTTTATTATACATGTGGGAGAGATAATCTATATTTAAGATAATTTTGAAGTCTATGGAAATACACATTTCTGTGAATATGAAAATTTTAAATTGATTTTCAAGAAAAACTCACGGTTGAAAGGTGCATTATTGACTCTGGGTGGAAAAGGTTTTTTAATTTAACCATGGAGCCGCATAATCGCAAAAGGGAGCAACCGCCATTATTATTATAAGATAAAACTAAGTAAAATGTTTGGGGAAAAAAAACAACATTTTCTGTATCATTTACTTATATTAACTGTTTTAAAAATGATAACAACATTTAAAGTAAGCATTTCTTTCATCGTTATTTAGAAAAACCGACAAAATTGACGTCTGATGACTTCTCCATAGCCTCCTAGGCCATGGGTTTAAAACATGATTAACGGACCTTGCAAGCAACCCAATTCATTTAAGTTCAGAAACAAAAGGTTTTGGAAGATGTTTTGTGACCTGAAAATTTCATTTTTTATTACATAGCCTCAACTTGAAAAATTAATTAAACCTGAGTTTAACGATACATATTTCAGAAATTTCAAGAATGGTATGTACATGGCCGTGTCCGACATGCCCAATCTGCGCACCCAGTATGTAAGCTGATTATGATGGCTATAATTAACTGAACATTGTAGCATATGTATATATTTAATCTGTACATTTCACCAATACAAAAAGAATACCATACTCCTAGCACAGACTGCTTCACGCTACTTTACTGTACTTATCATGGGAATAACTATCGGGTAGATGGTAAATTCTGGGACTTGTACCTAAATCCTTTACAAAGAAAAAGAATATCTGAGCTGATTTGTTTGGTTATTATTGTCCTTGTTGTTGCTGATGATGCTTTTTTACATTGACATAAACACAGCCTCAAGAGCTAACTGTCTGGAATTTCCATGCATCTTGCAAATCCTAATTCTTCCAATGATCATATAAAAAGGAATTTCCTGTTATAAAATGTATTTTTGTTAGTTCATTTATGGCATCTCAAATCACCATCATATGTCTACAATAAATTAAGTATTTTTTTCTGTACATACTTTTTCGTTTTTCATAAGCAATATTCTCTATAATATAATGATTTTTTTCGAGGTTTAATGGAAAATTAGGCTAAAGACACCTTGATGTACATGGACTTTTTAGTAGAACATACTTAAGATATCTCTGAATCAAACGGTCTAAAGCTGAGGTTATTTGGCAAAATGGCATGTATCAATGCTTAGAGGAAAAATTTAAGACCCGTTGTTTGTAAATGATGCATGCACATGTTATTAAGATATTATACATGTTTTATTAATATATTCTGAAATGACTTTGATTTATTCAAGCCTTTCTTCAGAAACATGCGCGGCGTCTTTAATGCTTTGCATCAAAATTAGTCTTGTATGATTCTGTTTCAAAATTCATAAAAATCTATATTTTACCTTAGGAAAATGGACAGTTTCAGGAGAGATAATTCATGACAACAAAATTATCAGTGGGGAGGTAAACACAACTTCTATTACATGTCATAACCTGTCAATTTGCCGCTAAGATTTCCACTATGAAGTTATATACATTGCTTTGATGTAATTGGTGGCTATTGTGGATCGTATACCTTAATGTGTGGATTCATTTGAATGATAGGAGAAAAAGACTTTAAAAGAGTAGACCCCCAAAAATAATGTCCACCCATGTTAATATTCATGTATACAGTAGGATTTTCCTTAATAATAAAGGAGTAAGTCCCTGTGTGTGAATCATTTATATGATATATTTATTTTGCTGATGAAACAGATTTTTACAATGTACCATGCCGTTAGATTCACAGATGAATAAGACAAAGCAAACACCTATCTACATCAAAACCAGCTTCTCGTTTGTAGTCGTATAAGACTGAGAGATATCAAATACCATCAAGACATGTTATAATTTGTTAATTTTCTTTGCATGATTATGTCAGCTTTGATACAATAAGTATGTGGACATCAATCGTGACTCTGAATACCTTATGTGTGTTCTAATCTCTAACTTGGCCTTTATTATATTTTCTTTGATGCCATACAAAGGCCAAGTAATACTTTTCTTTTACCGATATGTTTTATTTACTGTTTATTTCTTTTAATATGAAATTTGACACAAGTTTAACAATTAAACACATAGAAGTAATAAACAGTTTGTCCAGGCCACAGCGGCATTTCTTTTAAGTCAGTACAGAACAGAACAGAACATATACATGTATTTATTAAGACTTGTACAATACAAGGTACACCGTCATTTGCAATATACAATACTTTAAGAGATTTTCCAGGAAATGTTCGTTGTTAAAACAAAATTAAGATCCTGTATAATTAAACTTGCCCCTAAGTAATCAAAATTATCTACTACTTCGATATCATTATTGTTATAAACCCATTTTTCATTTGTCAATAAGGTTCCTCTCTTTCTTTCTTTTTAAACTATAACCTCTATCTACCATTTACAACCATATAATTAAAATAAGTCCAAATTTGTTTGTAATTCATCAGGTGACTTCCAAAAATTTACCATATCATCAGGAAATAAAAGTGTGGAAAAAATTAAAGACACTTGAATATGTGACATTGTTTCCCCCTGCTTTAAGCCAACACAACAGTTTTAAATGTCTGATAAGGTACTACCATACTTAACACAAGATCTAACCGATTCGTTCATATACACTTTATAATGCGAGAAATCCGTCCCTTAATTCCCTCTTTGTATAATTTATAAAATAATAAACCAGTCCTGTAGATACCATAAAAAATCTTCCCGAGGTCCAAAAAAGCTACGTCTAAGCGTTCATATCTATTTGGGTGTAAAGAAAATATTGCATTAACCGTTGTTTGGGTGTAAAGAAAATATTGCATTAACCGTTGTTTGGGTGTAAAGAAAATATTGCATTGACCGTTGAACAACCTTTTCTAAACCCAAACCCAAACTGTGCATCAGGAATTATATCAAAGTTGTTACAGAAATACGTCAACCTATTATTCAACAATGTAGTAAAAAGTTTTGCGAAACAATCCCTGATAAATGTTGGTATCATGTTTATCTCCTTTTTTATGCAAAGGTAATTTAGTTACCTCTTTCCTTTTTTATGGAAAATGGCCTGATTCAAGAATCATGTTACAAATATTATACACATATGAGCAGTTGTATAAATACTTGAAATAAAATATTCGTTTAGAAGACAGTCGATATCATACATTATTTTTATTTTCCTAACTGCATTATATATATTTCCTCTTGTGTGATAGAATACTCTAGTTCTTAATTGTCATAATTAAACTGTACTACAAAAATCTTCGGATTCCACATTAACAGTCTGAAAAATGTCATTTTCTAGATAAAAGAAATACTAAAAAAATAATTAGCAGTTAGCAAACCATCGGAATTAGGTTTCTTTTTCTTAAAATATCTCCAGAAACATAGTGGCTTACAATTTTTTAGATTTTCGATATTTTTTAACCTTCCCTTATCATATTTACGCTTTTTAATACGTATGATGCTTTTAATTTCTCTCTTACATTCATACAAATTTTGCCTACTGTGATAATAGCACGATATCTAGTAACCGTTCAAAACTAACATATTTTTCACTTAACCTGGACAGAATGCGTAATTATGGATTTGTGTCTTCCTTTTTTTTTTAATTTAAAAACAGCCATATCATTGTTTGAAAGGAATGGGCAAACGATATGACTCTTTCAGTATGCGTCGTTTATAATCTTACCGTTTGCCGCGTGGGTTCGAATCCCGGCAGGGTCATTTGGATTTTCATGTGAGGAAGCCTTCCAGCTGGTTTGCGGTAGGTCGGTGGTTTTACCTGGATGCCTCCTTGCATTCGGGGTCTTCCTCCACCTGTCATTACCTGGACGTCGCTATATGACAGAAATACTGTCGAAGCGACGGTAAACTCAAATAGGCAAGTCAGTCTTACGGTTTGACTCACATTTTCAGTCCAAATTTTAAAATATTTTATTATTACATTATATATTCGTATTTTGCTCAGACTATGTGAAGAAATATGTTTGTTTTGAACGGTTATGTGAGTCGCATTCTCTTACCGCTGACATCAAAAGTGCCGCTGTGGTCTACGTGACAAAAGTGAGACAAACGGTAAGTAATTTTATTATTATTATTTTAAATACAGACTAAATCATGCGCTCGGCTTAACCTTGCTTGGTTTAAATTCTATATTTAGAAAAAAAAAGAACTATAAGTAAAACTTGTATTGCATGTGCGGATCCAGCCAATCAACTCAAAGAGGGGGTGGGGATCCGGCAGGGATATGTTGCCAACTTTTAAAATAGCCATACCTAGCCAGCTCTGAAATTCCACGTATGTGGTGTGTGTGGGGGGCGTCGTGGCTTCTTCCATACTTTCTTCTTGTTCTTTTCGGAATTTCCAGGATTACAGGGAGTATAGGGGGTTCTTTTTTATTCTTATTATAATAGCAAAATCTGGATCTGCGCGTGCATTGCTTAAGTTTAAGGTTGTTGGACTAAACGTAATTTACCGTTTGGCCAACTTTTGTCGCGTTGGCCACAGCGGTAATCATTGAAGTCGGTGCGAATAGCACACGTTTAAAACTTATTTCTTACATAGCAGGGGCAAAATACGAAATGCTGGAATTGGACTAAAAAAGAGTTTTTTCACTGACTGAAAAGGGACTTTAGTAAATTTTCCTAGCCCTCTTTATCCTAGTGAACAAGTACCTGAGATAATTATAGCACTGCAGAACTTTCTTTCTAGAGAGCTTTCTTCCTCAAATCGAGGGTGAAATTCGCATAAGTTGTGAACGTGGAACCAGATTCAGATACATATTATGACGCATTATGCAGCCACGTCACCGAGACATGACATCAGTGTATATCCTGATTTGACAGAATCGGTCGCCAAACCATATGTTTAAAATAATGTCGGTTGTGCGTTAAAAATAAGTAACAAAGGTAAAGGAACCCTTATGAGCTCGGCAAATGTCGACAAAGATCGCCCAACTTCCGATATTCTTCGGTATTACACGCCATTTCATTCATCGTTATCTTATAGCATTGTTAATCAAATGTAACAATTTTGATTACTTATCATCTATTAAATCTTAATCAATCATAACTATAGTAACATAAATTAGTGTATTGGAAATTCGTGTAAAAGCGGAAAATTGTAACAGTGATTCTTTCGTACTAATTAAAATTAATTTTATTATTAAAAAAAATAAATAGTTAATGCTAAAAAATAGGGGGTCAGGTAATGTATACTGTTATTACTTGATATTTTTATGGTTAACCTATTAAATAGTGTGCATTTTTATGTTTGATATAGTATATGAATATTTTTAACAGCTTTTTCTGAGAAAATTGTATAAAAATACATTCTTAAGCAGGAATTGTAATGTTGCTATTTTATAAGTGGGGGAAAATATCAAACTTTAATATGAAGACTTCCTACATAAATTTATAAATATAGATTTTATCAAGTTTTCTCTTATGTTTTCTATTTGATATATGCCTTAGGTATATGATAAATCAATTCATGAGAAAAAATGGGAAATTTGATGATTGTATAACAGTTTTTATACGTAATCCCCCACCAAATTAGCGAAAGCATTTCATTACAGGGTTACATGACTAAAATTCATTCAATTTTTACAATCTGTGGTTAAAAATCGCACAAAATACTTTCTTTAAATGTATAGAATAGAAAAACACCAAAGAAACCAGAATTTCAAAATTCATTCATTAGGGTGCCACTACCTTAAGTAATCAAACAGACATTAATTGGAAATGAGTTTATTGAAGCGCGTAATAAAACTAAGACAAAAGTGATTACACAGACGACTTTACGTGATCGAGCTTCCAGACGACCCTGGAAAGCATGTGACTGTAAACAATCTGTCATTTCTCACCTTCAGACATTAGGTCCGATTTATGTGCACCCAACAGACAATGGGTCCGACTTACAAAACCTCATTACAAGTTCTTGGTCTAGGTTTTTTGGTTCTGTATACAATTTTGGCCTGCGAATCAATGAATTATGCATGATTGTGGCGCGAAATACGATGCCATCAAAGGATCTTCTTATATTTTTCGTAATTTTGGTTAATTCTCTATTAATAGTCATAGCAACACATACCAAAAATGAAACAAAGCCAGTCTAATTTCTGTGTTGTCCAACTCTTATGTCTTGGAGGGAGTCGACATATTCTAAGAATCTAAGAATCACCATCATTTTAAACAGCTCGTTCACAGACGGTCATTGACTAAGAATTTGATTTTAAACTTTATGTGGGTTTAACGTCTATCAATACCCATTTACAAACGTATTATTACCATGCAACCATCCGTGGAAAAAAAATGGATGGTTTCCCCATCACAGTCACAGTCGGTATTTTGAAACTATATTTAGACTGATACAACCTACATTTACATTCATTCACTTTTTCCGCATGCGCTAATTTCATAGGATGAACCTACAAAATCACTACCTTGAACTGTCGAAGACCGTGTCCTTCGTAGACATCGTATTCCAAATTTAACCGATTTCGTAAAAGTTGCGGTCACGAAAATAGCGTAGACCTACACTTTCCTAGTTTTTGTCCCGAAACAATGACTTCATCAACATTAATTCCTTCCAGCTGTGAACGAGCTGTTTTAAGTATGTGAGAGTTAAGGTGGTATTGGAACACTGGCCTAAACCGGAATTTAAACAAGAGTCAAGATGGCTCTGAATCGCTCACCTGAGAAATATTGCCTTCCTTGCCTTTTATAAAACAGTCATACTAAATACAAAATCCATGCAGAAGTACAGCAAAACAATGGTAATTCCACACAAAAACTGTTTCTGTGGTCTAAATTTTGATGGCCATAGCTAAATAATCAAGTGACCCCTAGGGTGGGACCAATTTATACCCTAGAGCCATCATTTGAAAACTTGGTTCAGGTCCACAAGGCCATGTTACATACTAAATATCTAAACCTATGATCATGTGGTTTCTGACAAGATCTTTTAAAGACTCTCCTATATAAGCCTACCTAAAAGCAAGTGACCTCTGGGGTGGAGCCAATTTTGACCCCAGGGCCATGATTTCAACAAACTTGGTAGATGTCTATAAGGTCATGTAAAACACAAAATATCTAATATTCAGGCCTTGTGGTTTCTGACAAGAAGATTTTTCTAAACTTTCCTATATAAGCCTATGTAAAATAAGGTGACCCCTGGGCGGGGCCAATATTGACCCAGGGTCATAATGTGAATAAAGTTGATAGATGTCCACTAGTCCATATAACATACCAAATATCTTAACTCCAGGCCTTTTAATTTCTGACAAGATTTTTTCTAATTTTTCTGTTTAAGTCTATGTACAATAAAGTAGCCCCTGGGGCGGAGCCAATTTGACCCCAGGGCCATGATTTCAGTAAACTTGGTAGATGTCTATAAGGTCATGTAAAACACCAAATATCTAATCTCCAGGCCTTGTGGTTTTTGACAAGAAGATTTTTCTAGACTTTCCTATATAAGCCTATGTAAAATAAGGTAACTCTTGGTCGGGGCCAATATTGACCAAGGGTCATAATTTGAACAAAGTTGTTAGATGTCCACAAGTCCATATTACATACCAAATATCTTAACTCCAGGCCTTTTAGTTTCTGACAGGAAGATTTTTTTCAGTTTTTCTATTTAAGTCTTTGTAAAATAAAGTGACCCCTGACGCGGGCCCAATTTTGCCCCCAGAGCCATGATGTGAACAAAAGTGGAAGATGTCCAAAAGACACCTAATAGTAGTAAATCTCCAAGCCTTGTGGTTTCCGACAAGAAGATTTTTATAGACTTTCCTAAATAAGCCTGTGTAAAATAGAGTGACCCCTGGGGCGAGGCCAATTTTGACCCCAAGGTCATGATTTGTATAAATTTGGTAGACGTCCAATAGACAATGCTACACACCAAATACATAAGCTCTAGGTCCTGCAGTTTTACAGAAGAAGATTTTTTAAAATATATTTTTAGCTCCTGTGACCTACTTTTTCAACCAACCAAAAGAATTTGAACAATTTTGATAGAGCGCATTATAAGGATCCAACCTGTGAAATTTGGCCAAATCCATTCAGCGGTTTAGGAGAAGATGTTGTTTAAAGGAAGTTGTTAACGTCAAACGCACGCACGCAATGACGTAGCACGGACTACGGACAAAAGTCTATCACAAACAAAAAAAAATGATTCAAATCACTTGATTTTACCAAGTTTCTTCCAGCAGCAACCAAATTCAAGTTTCAGATAGAAAGAATTCTTAAGTTAGTCAATCATCTAGATACCTCATTTTTCATGGGATCAAAAATGCTTACACAATTATGGTATGAAACCTTGATGTAATCAACGGTGCAAAACAAGAACTAATTCTAAACATTATTTCCAGGTAAGAAGAAATTTTAAATTTTCTATATAGAGTATATAAGGAAACTAGAACGACTCCTTTATGATTAATTTTTCAAGGGTTCAACTTAATTATAGCAATTATGGTAGACAGCCATGAGGTGACCATACATGCAAAAAGAAATTTAATTCTAACTCACGATTTCATAGTGAAAGAAATCTTTGAATCTTCAATATGGAATTAGTATATAAGGAAACTAGCGGACCCCTGGAGGCCTCATTTTACAAGGGATAAACTTTATCTTAAAAAATATTGTAGACAATCATGAGATGGCCGTTTGTGTCAAATGAAATTAAATTCTGACCATTGGTTTCACAGAAGAAGCATTTTGAAATTTTTTATATAGAGTATACAAGGACAAGAGGACCATGATGGCCCTGTATCGCTCACCTGAGTACCATTGCTCTAAAGGCACTGTATAATGCTACACACTAAATATCTTAACTCTTGACCTTGTGGTTTCTGAGAAGAAGATTTTCCTTTCTTCCTCTATATAAGCCTATGTAAAATCAAGTGACACCTGGGGCGGACCCAATTTTGACCCAAGGGCCATGATTTGAACAACTTTGGTAGAGATCCACTAGACAATGGTACAAGCCTTATATCTAAGTTCTAGGCCATGTGGTGTCTGATAAGAAGATTTTTCTAGTTTTTCCCTATATAAGCCTTTGTAAAATAAAATGACCCCTGGAGCGAGGGCAATTTTGACCCAGAGGTCATTATTTTAACAACTTTTGTAGTAGTTCACAAGACAATTCTACATACCAAATATCCAAGCTCTAAGCCGTGCAGTATTTCAGGAGATGATTTTTCTATTTTTCCTATGTAAAATCAAGTGACCCCTAGGGCAGGGCCAATTTTCACCCAAGGGCCATGATTTAAACAACTTAAGTAGAGATCCACCAGACAATACTACATACCCAATATCTTAACACCAGGCCATGTGGTTTCTGATGAGAAGATTTTTCTAGGTTTTCCCTATATAAGCCTATGTAAAATAAAGTGACCCCTGGGGCAGGACAACTTTTGACCCTAGGGCCATGATTTGAACAATTTTTGTAAAGGTTTATAAGACAAATCTACACGCTGTAGGCCTTACAGTTTTGCAGGAGAAGATTTTCTAAGATTGCATTTTAAAAATCTATTTTTAGCTCCTGTGATCTACTTATTCACCCAATCAAAATAATTTGAACAACTTTGATAGAGGTCATGATAAGGATGATTCCTGTGAAGTTTGGTCAAAATCCATCCAGTGGTTTAGGAGGAGAAGTCGTTTGAATGAAAAGTTGACGACGAGAAGTCGTTTGAATGAAAAGTTGACGACGGACGCACGCACGGACGATGGACGACGGACAACGGGCGATCACAAAAGCTCACATTGAGTACTTTGTGCTCAGGTGAGCTAAAAATAGCTGACCCCCTAGTGGCCTCATTTTTCAAGGGATCAACTTTATTTTAGCAATTATGGTAGACATTCATGAGGTGACCATTTGTGGCAAATGAAATAAGTCTGTCCATTGGCTTCATAGAAGAATAATTTTGAAAATTTCTATATACAGTACATAGTGAAAAGAGCCAACCCGTTAGGGGCCTCAATTTTTAAGGTATCAACTTAATTTGAGCAATTATGGTAGAGCGCTATGGGGTTACCATTTGTACCAAAGGAAATTAAATTGACTATTGGTTTCAGAGGAGAAGATTTTTGACGTTTTTAAAGTAAAATTCTGTTAGTTGCCATGGTTATTTAACAACTTTTGTGGAGGTTCACCCAAGGATAAACCCTGCCAAATTTTATCAATTTCTACTTAGCGGTTTCAGAGGAGATGTTGACGACGGACGACTGACGATGGACGACGACGGCGCAGGGTGATCCTAATAGCTCACCTTGAGCACGTTGTGCTCTGGTGAGCTAAAAATGCACAAATGCGTTATCAGCTTATTCAAAATACGACTTAAACAATGTATAGTACTTCGTCAAATAAATAAATTTGCAGTTAAACACGCGACAAACTAGTTTACTGCTACAACACGCACATGTAAACACCTGCTCACGCACAGATACATAAACGCACGCTTAAAAACACGCGCGCGTACACGCATGCGTACGTAGCTGTGAATTTCTTGATTTAAACATATGAAGGGTGGATTAACTCACAATACGCTTATAACAAAATTATCCTTTCTAACCTTAAAAGATATTCGGCGTAGCTAAATAATTGTCAATTGTAACATGTAAAACAGAATAAAACTTAATTTACAACGAAAAGAAAACTAATATACCAACTTCCATTACAAAATATGCACTTGATGTTTGACCTTAACTCTGGAGTGCCTGAAAGAGTGACTGGTTATCAAACTCAGTTGAGCTACTGTGCCAATACACATTTTGAGAAATTATTGTTAAGATTGGTTCATGTTTGTCAGTGTTAAAGAGCAGACTTAATTGTTAATTTTGCAATTTCTCATCGATTCAAGGCTCGTAACTTTGGAGTGTCCGAGACATTCTTGCTAGTTATCAAATCTGGTTGAGATAGTGTGTTTGGACTAGATCGGTTCATGTTTCTTAGAGTTAGAGGGCAGACACTGTCAATCTAGCATTTTTATCAAATCAAGGGCCGTAACCCTTAATTGTCAGGAACATTCCGACTGGTATCGCACTTGGCCGAGGTATTGTACACATACACATTATGACCTAGTAAAGATTGGTTCATATTTGTTAGGGTTAGAAAGACACTGTTAGTAAAGAATTTTTCTTCAATTCAAGGGTGTCTTGATTATCGAATTTGGCCATACACAATGTGACCAAGTTTAAGAAAAAATGATACATCTTTGTAAGAGAGCGCACAATGCTAATTTTGCATTTTTAACTGTAACCTCTGGAGTCTCTGAGACAGTCTGTCTGTTTATCGAACATTGCCGGTGTATTGTGCACGTACTCTTTGTGACCAAATTTGGTAAAGATCGGTTAATGTTTATTAGAGAAAGCGTGCGGACAAACTCAGTGAATGCGACAAGGTGAATTCATAATGCGTACCGTCATTCAACGGGCATATAATAAAGGTTTACGCTTGATTAAATTCTCAAAACTATTAAGGCCGATATGTGCACTTACTTCGTTGGGATTTTCGACCAACCGACATCATTCCAATCATTTTGGAGACGGAAAACACACAGACAAGTAGCAAGATACCAGACCAAGTCACGCAATCCTTATTGTTGAAACTATTTACGTGCTGAGAGGCAAGCACACAGAATCATTACCAGTACCATTTTCAGGACGTTGGTATGCTGCTGCCACATCGAACATATGACCTTCTGGTTACGGGACGGACACTCTAACCACAGGGACAAGAAGATCGAAAATGCAGGTCATTTATATAACAAGAGGGCCAAGGTGATCCTGAAGACGCTCACCTGAGAAAAACTGTTTTGACTGCCTGCACAAGATACTTTATTATGGCCTAGTTGTACTGAATACAAAAGCGATGCGGAAATACAGCAAGATCATTTAAAACTCACAAACCAACCAGTACATGTGGTCAAAAGTTGAAGTAATATTAAAAGGGCCGTAACTCCTGACCTAATCGGCTGATATCAGCCATAATCGAACTTGGCTGAGGAATTATGGCTGTAAACATTGTCATTAAGTTGAAAGATGATCGCTTAAGAAATGAAGATGCTAGACTGCAAACAAACCAATTGTGGACGACGACAGACGACGGTTTTAGCTCATCCTGAGCACATGTGCTCACTGAGCTAATAAAAGTGAATTAAACCGCTCCAAATGGACACAGGTCAACGTCACAGTGTGAAATGGTATATAATACAGGAATAAAAACTTTCAAGATGAATAATGATTTATTAAACTATATCAAGTTCCTTTAATCCTACAAAATATAAATGTATTCCATGACATCACTGACAACTACAAATCACTTAAGCTTGAAACTTTCTCTTTTTCAAATGTTTTTAAAACGCTATTTCTCATACTAGCAGATGTTATCACGTGATGTTATGACGCAGATATCACATAACGCCATCTCGTCAAAATGTTATCACTTTGAGCTTCAGTAATTAAGTCCATACCATAAAGGTCATTCAAAATCAGGTGTTCATCAAAATGTTCTAGTATGCATTAAATCTAAACATGTCCACTTGTATCAGACAACTTATGTATCATACCAAAAAATATTCAAAAAAATGTATAAAACTTGCGTAGTAATTTTAAATGGTCTTCAAAACGCTCTCAGCTCTCACTTGATCAATGTTTTGACGAATTTGTTTTTACAAATAAATGCACATTTTTTTTTAAAAAAATCAATGATTCGAGAAAAAATATATGAATAAAAAGATTGAAAAAAAAAAAAAAAACTTGTATAACCTGACCTGCATTTGAATAATATTGAAGTGTCAACCTTCCAGTCTTTCCTTGTACATCTTATTGACTTTGAGAAAGAATCTTGCTGATCTGTAGTAATATTCTTTGTAATCAAAAAATGTAAAAGTTTAAAAATAAGGCAAACATATAACAAATCTGGAATCGTTATACAATCTGTTGAGGTAATACGGTTATCATACCTATCATAACATCCGGTTATCTTATGTTTTTAACACACCTTAAACTTACTGCCTTGCTACAATAAGCAAGTAAGCAGTACTTACTGGCATCATTTGATACGATTTTCACGCGAATATTATGCAGAAATACTAGCTCACTCGTAAACATTTTTCATTATCTCTTGCGAATAGGAAATTCATTCATCTCCAAAATTGGGGAAGAAAAAGAAGCTAGAAATCAACAGGAGGCAACACTTACCAGAACACAGTGCCTTATGACAGGGGTGGAATGTCTCGTGCTCACCGAAATCCCCCTAACAATCTCCAGTATTGCTAATATATACACTAAAATTCTTCCCTTAAACTCCTAAATGAGGAGAATTCAGTGTCAAGAGACCATTTCCCCGCTGCAGATTACACGTGCACGTCTCTCAAGCTTTTAAAACACCCCCTAATTTTACCCTGTCTCCCATATACATATAATTATACATATAAATCTCTGAAAATATATTTCAGGGTAGAATTAGGGATTATATCACAGTTATGAAGTAAGGCAACTCCCAAACCTTATTCCCACCCAGACCGTGACCTTTACACAAAGGTCAACTTCTCAAAAATACTGTCCTTGACAGTAGAATGAAAAATAAGCGACTCGGGTTGATTTCTAGTTCCTTTTAAATCACACTCCAATGCTCTTTTGTTACCAGTTTTACATTTTCCCATCAAACAAAGTCTTTTAAAACTATCTCCCTCTATAAAAACTCGTTATGACTGAAAACTATAAAAACACAATCTAAATCTACAAAAGTTTGATAGTTTGATTATCCGTATTAAACAATGATGTCAAGATGACCTCTACTAATTTACATATTCATCACGACACTAAGTACTATGACACGATGACGTCATCAATGTATATTTAGCATCTTCATACAATGATACAAAAATACATCTCCACCAGTCGATATCATACAACTGCGTAAATATAATGCAGCACCGGGCAGTTGTACGATCGGAGATCACTATTCGAAAAGATCCGAGATATAACAAATGAAGATCCGACATCACGGTCATGAGAGGTTAAAAGTGAAGGTCAATGATTCTAATTACGTGCAACATTTAAGTGACGATATATCATTAATTACGAGTATGATATTTGATTAATTGCGACACAGAACTAATTAAATGATTTTTTATGATAGGTGTGACATCAGAAAGAAAACTGATAAAGAAAAGTACACATGAAATAAACAACAAATAAATGAAAATGGCAACGACAGAAATAATGGTGTACATCACGCCAATAATATCTACAAAAACATTTGACAATAAAGAGAGACTTTATTCAACAATAGAACAATATAAATTTTCGTATTCTTTCATACTTTTAGATTATTTCCTTTGCTTTGATCTCACGAAAAATCTTCAGTTATTAAAGTGTAAATGAATAAATATGGCAATGCAGTAAAAAGCACGAAATTCATCATTTACAAGTATATTAAGCACATTCAAAAGTTTCACTTGAAATGTTACCAGACTTTCTTTTCCCTAGATGTTAATTGTTTACAGAAAAGTCGCAATATGCTAGATTCAAATGATGCCAACAAAATGTAATTTCCCTGCTGACATGTTTACTGTGTCTTATAAACAGCAAGACCATTACAATGTTATTTTTTTTATTTTTTTTTTAAATAACCCATTTACCTACGGTCGCATATTATATCAGGGTTAGTCCCACCTTGCTTTACCTGTTGTAAAGTAACCATAACTGCGACAGTATCTTAGTCACATAGCGACGTCAAGCTAAGTATGTAGAACCCCCGGCAGTCCTGCTGGAAGGCTTACTCCCACGAGAAGTCCGAGTGATCAGGCCGGGACTCTAACCCACAATAATGAGGGACTTGGTCAGAAGATACGGAGGTCACTGCTTTACTTGTAAATAGAATTAAATATGATCGTTGTTTTTTTTTTCTATTCTATTCCAAGGTCTGGCACATTTGTTGTAAAATCAAAACATTCCTGAATTCGATAAGTGACAAAGAATCATTCATTTGTTCAAACATTCTTTCTCTTGTACCACCCATTCCCTTATCTAAAGCATATTAAGAACAATGTATACAGCTAAGAATCCACCGGGTTTCTTTTCATCCTGTCATATATATGGCACAGAGTTCCTGTATACCATTGTATGAGATAGAAAACAAGCATATAAGCCGAAACATCCTGAAATATTAACTCAAGAAATGCAACAAAACCTCTTTTACTCCTAGGTCTAGAGGAAAAATTCTTAATTTTCAAAATACAAGCAGAAAAACGGACTTAATTTCGAGAATACAATAACACGCTGATACACAACAGCTTATATTGTAGAGTAACCAAACCATAGTTGCACCCGAACAAAGAGTTGACATAAACTACGGTAACTGTAGTGAGTAATCGAACTCATCCCTTAACCATTCTATATCAAAAATCTTTAAGACTTATTTCTTTGAATTTATTTTAACAATGTCACAGTTATGCCTAATCCATTTATGAACACAACGACACGATAATTATATATCATTAACTGATTGCTATTTTGATTAACATAATTCGTTGTATTTTACAACGCTGCTCGCTCTGCTTGATTTCATTGTGGTGCATTTTAAAAAAAAATCACGTTTTAGTGGGGTTTTTATTTTAATTATTATTTTTTTATTGAGCAAAGCAGGTTCTGCTGGAAATCTATCTCATTAGGTTCAAGGAAGTGTTGCTTGTCAATATGAACGAGCAAATAACAATGATTGTTACAACAATGCAAACATGATTTAAAATTGAAGCTGACGAGCTAGGTGTTCCTGATGATACGATCAATACACGAAATATTCTACTAGAATGGGTGGTCGATAAATAGGCCTAATAAAAAAAACAAAAACAAAACATGGCTTTTGGGGTGATACAGATTGTCATGGTGATAGATTGCCTACATATTCATCTTGAAGAAATACACAGCGACCCTGCCAGGACTTTGGTAAATTCTGCATGTCTGTTTTCACTTTCTGTACACCAGTACAGTAGTACATCAAATTAACATCCAACTAATTACACATCGTCATGATGTTTGTCTTGGTTTATTGCTTATTATTTAAATATGAACACCAAAGAAACCAAGCATTTCAACTTCGAGTGAAATATGAAGCAAACAAGCCCATCTCATCAGTGGTATTTGTTATGAATGATTAAGGACTCTATATGGAGATCACAAGGAGGATGAGTGAGATCACTGATGACGTTGTGTCTTGTGAGATACCCAATCCATGGCAATGAAATAACAAGATACTTCAAAGAAAATAGCCCTATGTTAACAAGATATTAAATTACGACACAGGTTTTCTACTTGAAAGAATGGGAGTGGACATAGGAACATATGAAACTCTAATTAGTTCTAGTCAAGGTCACTGTGCATTGCTTTCAGACGCAGAACTAACTTTTAACAATGGACAAGACATAGATGATGCAAGTAACAAAACTGGTAAGGACACGTATAATACACACACTGGATTATGAACACTGATACGATCTGTTCATCTAACCTTCCAGTGAAATCAAAACACACAGACAACCCATTGTTAGGTCAAAACAAACGGGTATCAAACTAACATCTCGCATGAAAATAATGCTAGAAGTAACTAGGGCTAAATTAAACAACAAAAGAAATACAATGTAGTTCCAATTGAAATACATTCAAAATCACACCAATGCATCCCTTATGTTACATGGACAGTGACAATAAAAATCAGATAGTTTTGTTTGTTATGTTTTTACCCCAGTCAACAGTATCCAGCCATTTCTGGACTTGATCAGTGCCAACCTGACATTCATGTTTCATAGTACGTAAGGTCAAAATATGAAGCCTTATCAAAAAAGATCCAAAATGTTTGAATTCCAATATACCTGCTAAATATGAAGAAATCTAATGCTAACGAAATCAAATAACCGGTTTCACACACGATATACAACGACAATCATGTTGACATAAGGGACGCTTGAGATTAAAAACATTACATATTGTGTCTAAATCATACTACTTAACCATGTTCAATTTAAAAGATAACACTTTACCAATATCGGAAAATGCAAGTTTTTTTTGTTCACAAACATCAAAATGTGCTACAAGTTATACACAAACGTCTTCTTCTTCTTCTTCCACTCTGGGTTGGACCAGTACTTTTTGTCTGGATAGGTCGTGAAAATCCATCAAACTTGGATTCACAGGCATGATAAAAACCACTGTACCATGGCATCCTATATAAAGAAGGCAAGCTTGACTTGATATGCTGGTTCAATCCCAGCATCTAACATTTGTAACATTACATTTTGACCTTTGAAACTTATTCCACACAAACATTCCAATGCATTAATGGCATTTTTCTGGAAAGTGATTATCGATATTTTATATATCGAAACAATGTACTTAAAATATTTTACATTCCCAGTCTTGGCAGTGTGTATAAAAGGAACATTAGATGAAAATCATTGGCAACTCTATTCTTGTACTTTAGTCATTTACAGTCACTTATACAGACGTGGGTAAATAATGTCTTTTACATCAACTGAGAAAATGCAGCAATTCCTGGTTTAGATCAGTACCTTGAGGCCAAGAAGGTCATTACAAATTCTTGCTGCCCCACCCACTTTGGTTCTCAAAACCACATCTGTATGGACATATAGCCACAGAGGCACATTTCCACTATAAGTAATTGACACATTTTCTTTTCAATACATATCAATAATTAAATTCATTTTTTAGGAGTGATAAAGACACAATATGCATAAAAAACAATAAGAAAACCTTACAAAAATAAATGAATACAAACAGTCTTAATCATTAAAATCTAATATCAGATATCCTTATAACAAAGTCAAAATATAATCATCACACTTTTACCTCTCTAAAGCATTAACAATAGACTATTATAAACAGTTGCTAGGCAACTCTTAATATCCCTAGCAGCAATAGTCAACAAGTAAATTTTTCCATGATATATTGCTCTTTCTCCATAAAATGATGTCATTTATATGAAACAGACTATTAAACGCAAGAGAAATAAGATGCAACCAAAGAACACATACTAAATGGTTATACATGTATTTAAAAGCAGAGTTCTTAATAAAAAAAAAAGCTTTCTTTTCTTTGCTAGTGGACTGTAGCTCCATTATAATCCACTCCATTTTTCGCTAATGAAGCATGTTAATGTGTTCTTTTCATACATGGTGATTTAATGACAAATGTTATTTTTTGTTTCCCAAATACTTTTTGTTAATTAATTTCAACACTATGAAATTATTATTTCATTTGTATGAGCCTCATGTTTTCTAGACAACATATGAAATCCACATATAAGTGTGTGTTATGAAAATTTAATACATTGATAATAACTCCATGATTAATATAATCAAATGAGAAAAATTACAAGAGTAATGCAAAACATATATAAAATTCTTTTTTTTTCAGTAAATTTTATGAAATTCTTATCAACTGCAAGGCATGCACACAGTTGATTGGTAAGTTATCTTTGTACTTGTAAATTTTTAACTTAGCAATCCTATTGTTTGTTACCTGTCACAATGGTTGCATCCATTTCACTCAGCTTTACTTTTATCACCATGCTAATCTTCCTCACTCAGAAGCTGTATAATTCCTATCACAGTACTGATTCATGGTAGACTTGTTTGCTTTCCTCTTTCATTACATGTTGTTGTTTTTCCCCATACAGGAATACAATCAAGAAACTCTTAAGTTTGAATTATTTATTCATGTATCGATGTCTATATCACTGTAACTTTAATGTCATTTTAAAAATCTTGAACCACAAAATAAACATATTATTTCTATAAAATTCATATTCTGAAGCGTAAATATCAACCTTTTCCCACTCCAAATATTTTGACTATTTGAGACTAATTAATGACCATAAATCTCATAAGCTGGGCATATCAGTCACTCAACAATGTTTACTAAGGAACTTTTTAAACTCAAGCTGTTGATAAGCACCAAACAGTACAAAACCTGATCAGCCTGCAGTTTAACTCACAATCTGAATGTATAAATTTCTTAGCGATGATTTTAATCTAAACATTCGATGCCATAAAGAGTTTTTAAAAATCTGAAATGTTCTTTTAAGCTTTAACCTTTTACCTCATGAATATTCATGTACTACAAATTTATGATCTGATGAATATTAAATGGTATGTGAAATCATGAATTTTTCTTTGCCACAAGGAAGGTACAGAAACTAAGCCAAAATACAGTATGAGCAAACAGAGGAGACCCTGATCAGATAGGAGTTGTCTGATCTGGGTCTTCTCTGTTTGCCAGTTTGTCAAACTGAGTCTATAAGAAGTAAAGGGTTAAATTAGTAGTTCTAGCCATCAAGCAACTGTTGAGGGAATAATACACACGGAGTTCAAAGAAACAGCCAGGCAGTACCACAGAACCATCCATATAAAGTAAGCCAACTGGAAGGCATCCTCACATGAAACATCTGAGTGACCATGCAACTCAAAATCACAGCAATGAGAAAATGATTTATCAGGGAGAAAAAAATCCATGGACCAGATTTCTACATCAATCTCAGACTCTTGTTAAAATATTTCCACCCACAAAGAAAACAAACAAGTCCACCCTATCTTTCACCGAGAATCTTCCATAAACGTTTCTCATAGATCTAACATTTAATATCAACATCAATCTTACTCACAGGTATTATATACAAGCTAAACTGCAGTAACAAAACAAAAAGCAAAATTAATAAATGTAGACCAAATTCAGTTGAAACATACATATCCACATACACATACAAAATTAAGTACACACATACTTCATTCAGTCTGTCCCAGAGGCATACTTTACAAGAAAACATGTTATAAAGAGACAGCAATATCAAACAACACTTAGTATTGTGTCACTCAGAGGTAGATAATGTTGGTAGATATGCAAATTTATCAAATCACATGATTTTTTAACACTGTTTGTACAAAACATGGTATATTAAATTCAAATTGTACAAAACTTGAGGTAAGTGGTGTAACAAGGTCTATCAATTTACAACAGATATATGTAAGTTGGTGGTAGAATAAACAATCAACCATCATAACAAATCTCAAACATGTCTGCAAATGCTTACATTTGTATACATTTTCACAACATTATTCTAATGTAAAACATTTATACTGTCTTCCTTGCAATGAATAATGAATGAAATACAGAATTTTACAGCACATTTTCATGGGTAGTTGATGCGTAATTGTGTAAACTTTATTACATGACAGATATAAAAATTATCTCACAATTTTTACAACCCTTGTCAAATGCCATACCGTTTTCAATAAACCATTTTCTGAAAATTAAGTGGCAAATGCTAAGGGTTGTGACGATAAAGACGAAGGAAAAACACATATCACATAAAGAGTCAATAAATGAAAGATGAAAACCCTACAACTATACTCACACTCTCATGGAAATTACAGAATTAACAATGATAAAAGTACATGATAACATCATATGAGGTAGCATTGATAAAAATCTTTGGTAGAAAGAATTACTATGGCAACAATGTATAATTTGTGAGAAAAATTTAGTTTTCTTTTAAACAACTGTATAAAGACAGGTAAAAGCTATCAGTTGTCATCAATCCATTTATGTTAATAATAAAAGTGTTACTTTCAAGTGGAATGATTTTTCAAAACTTCACACTGGTCAACTTGTAATAGTAGTATTAGGAACATCATAATAAAAAACATATATATAAAATAATACAATGTATGGTTTTTCTTTTTATCGGAACACAAAATCATTTTTGAGTTTCTTTTTGAAGTTATTAAGGGGCAATTACAATATATGGATGAAAATGAAATAGAACTCAACTTAAGTCGACATTTTGTTTTTTAAATGACCTTCACCCTTTTCGCCATGTTGACCTTTAGGAACATAATTATGTCCTATGAGGTCAATATAAAGCTGAATCAGCCTGTTTCACCTTTAACCTTTAAATCATATAGATTGGAAAACATAGCAGACCCTGATCAGACAGCTCTTGTAGGAGCTGTCTGATCAGGGTCCACTCTGCTTGTTCATACAATACTAACCGTACCTTAGATTCTACCCAGTCTACAAAGCTTAGAAAAATTCCATTGATTTGTATCATTATTTATATTCCATGTTTTTAAAGTTCAGTAAGGTCATAAATGTGTACATGGATATTCATGGGGTAAAGTGTAAAACTCTCAACCCTTAATTGGTCTTTGTTTATGTTTCTGAAACTGCTGAAATAAAAAAATTAAAAAAAATCAAATAAAAAAAAAAAAACATGAAAAAAGAATGAAAGGGAAGATTGTGACAATAAATCTCAATATTCTTGGTTTGCCCTTCATTAATGTGATGGGGCAAAATGAAGATGAAAATGACAACTGAGATGACTATTTATTGTACCTTCCAGTTTAAATATAACCATGTAAACTCATATGTCTTCATTAAACTTAAGCAACATGTTTGTATTTAAGATGACACATTTCAACTGAGTCGGCATTCTGGAGTTCATATTACCAGTATTCCGCTGAGATTTAAAACATGCAGTTCAGCAATAATGAACATAACAGTCACCACCCTACTGCTATCAAATTTCTTATAATCATTGATCTTCCAATTTCATCCTTCAAACACATGCTTCTTTTTTAAGTCTAACAAAAGCCAGGTTGCTATGTTATTAAATGCTTTGAGCCATGATCAATCGACCTAGGAGTGGGCTGTCACTGTTTGTCTCTCGTACCATGCGTACCCTTTAACATCCAATTCACTGACCCCATATTCAATTATTTGAAAATATTAAACACCCCGCAACTGCCACTTAATGTAAAATTGATCTCTATTCCTACCTCCACTTTTAAAGAGTGCTGGATTCAAACTAGTGGACCATCATTGTTATAACATATTGAAGGGAAATGCTCAGTCCAGCACACAATAGTGTTTTAAGAGTAGTTTTTAGACTCAAAAGAAATGAAAAGAGTAAATATCAAAATGACAGGAACATTTTCAATCCTCTTTGGTCAATAGCTTTTATATGACTGATATTGGGAAATGATTAGATTAGCAATCTGGACATGCCCTCAGAGTGTTTACAACAAAATGAATTCAAATAGCAACCAGGAGATAAAATATTTGAAGTAAATATCATACAGCAATATTGTTATGTACAATGGGAAAATGTGTTTCATTCACAGGAAAACAAGGGAATCAGCCTTCTACAGTTCTTGGTTTGGACTGGCACTTTAAGGCTATACAATGCTCAAAAGTATTTTCACTCCAAGCAGGATTCAAACACCAAACCTCAACATTTGTAGTCACTTTAAACTACAATAAAATCATAATGCTTGATTAGGGTTATTTGTTGGATTTTACATCCCACCAATATTATTTCAGTCAATTGAAAGATGTCTACTTAATTAAGATTAAGGGTTAATAACATAGTTAAAATAAAATTTGGAGGGCCTAGGGGCAGAAAATGGTGTTATCTTTTGCTTGTCCTTAAAATTAGAAAAGAAAAACATTTTTGTTCACATTATACACGACTTACAAATCCTATTTTTACCTGTACAGCACAATTTTTAGATTATACAAGGTTAACATTTATGGTATCATACAAGTACATGTGACATGAAAAATGTGAACTTTAACCCACAATTAGCTTATCATGGACATGTAGCTATAAATTCTCTCCCCTTGACTGTGCATTTGCTTTTCATTTCACCTCCATGTGAAAAACACACTCCTCTTATCAGTAACATGGACTGTAAACCAGTCCAGCATTTGGAACAGAGGCCAATGACCTGTGAACTCAATCCCACAATTCCCACTGCCTTCATTTATCCACAGCAAAGCATATCAGTGCTGAGGGTTATTAGAGCTATCAACATGGGGTGAATGACCACTGTCCTTTGACGGCTAACAAGAAATATGTTCAAGGATGGAAGGTCGCTCTCTCTCACTAAGGCTGAATCAATAACCATATTATTTATACAAATGGTACAGGGCTATGAACTTTACCCCCAGAAAATGTTATCTGATCTTACAAGAGGCAATTATCAACCTGGGGAAACTTTCAAATGAAAGAAAATCATGTTTCGCTTGAAAAACAAGCATAATATATCAAGAGATTCACACTAATCAGGACAGCTACATTCAAATTATAAACAAGCTAAGGATGATTAGAGGTTTGCTTTGCTCAGAAATGAGATCAGAATTTGATGGCTCATGTTCCTATGAAGAAAAAGCCTGCATTTCATAACCTAGAATCATAAAAAAACTCCTAGTACACAATTCCATGTGTGAAATGTTCAATGATTTAGTTTGTTTGTTTGGTTTATCATCCCACTGACAGTATTTCACCCTTTTGGAGACAATATCTACTTGAGACAGATACAGTGCTGGCACACTGCAGTATCACACCATAGACTTGTGGCATGATACCACACCCAGTCACATTATCCTGACACCGGGCCAACCAGTCCTGCAACTACCATTATATGCTGAGCGCCAAGCAAGGGAGCTATAACAGTACCAATTTTTACAACTTTGTTATGTCACGGCTGGTAATGATTAAGCCAGAAACTACTTTAAAAATGACTTAAAACTAATGGTATGCACAAAACATATTAGCCAAACAGAGTATACTAAGATCTCACTGTTTGTTTTCTAATAATTGAGTCCTTAATAAAATGCAGAACAGAGATGCTTCTAAAATTCCCTCATATATTTGCTACCCTCTGTTAAAAATTACACATTCTGACATAAAAAGTAAAATGATATTCGGAAATAAATCAATAAGCTATGTGCATGAACTATAAAAAGGGTGAAGGTCAAACACTGAAGAAAGAAAGAAACCAGATGTATATCTTTTTTACATTCTGAGAAGAAAATCATGAGTGGATGTGATATTTAAAAATGTAATGTATATAATTATATAAAAAAGTACATAATATGTGAATGCCATAATGGAATCCTAAATGAAGAAAAACACCCAATGAATTTTGACTGAACTGACCTGAGGTTATTTGTTGTTGTTTATACCTGATTAATCATACAATCCTATACAGATATGAGTATTCTACAGAGATATGCTGACGTATGGCACAATGTCTTGGAATAAATGGGAAACTTATCAATTATGCCTTTACCTCACAAAAACTAATATAAAATCATTATTTTTCGTTGACAAAAAAATTTGTTGATTCTGTTTGAGGGTTCATTTATATGTGAATTGACGTACTTGAAAACTCAAGGTCTATCGTGTAGACTATTTTATAAACCCATATCAGCCTGCAAATAGAAAACTTGCTAACTGTTCATGTTAAAACTGTGGACTGCTCCTCAGTGCATTTGAAATGAGGAGAACAGAGTAAAACCTAATCTGACAGCTTAAATTGACTTAAAGGTTGATCTGTCTTTAAAATAAGTATGTCATAGTAAAAGATTGCGTGAGTGGTAAAGATTTCATATTTATTATTCAGGATATGAGCTATTTTCACACTTTAAACTGTTCTACAGAAGAGACTGGTATTCCATGACATTTAAAGTAACTGTCCTACAACAAAAATCATCATCTTCCTGGCCAAAACCCATGTGTATATGCTGGATGAGATTTTAAAAATACTCTTTTGTGTAAGCCAGGTCAACCACTGAATACCTTATCATTCTCAAAAAGCTGGTACGAATGTATTTATGTTAAAGCAGTCTGGCATAGTGTCTTTTCTCAGTATGAACATACAGTTTGTGACTATTTCCTAATAAACTGATAAGACACAAATCCTGTGAATCCAGAGCACCCTGAAGTCACTCCCAGACTGGTCAGGTTCTACACTCCATGCTACCTGTCACTCCCATATTTCAATCCCGTCATAGCTTTCATGCAGTAAAGGCCTAATTAATTCTACCTTATATATCAAAGATTACAACAATATTAAATGATGATTTTTTACCGGTTTTTTTTTTTTTTATCTTTTTCTTTTTCTAAGTTCTGGTCAAGGCTTGGAACAAGGTCACTCACAGAAGATTTTTTATTTTTTTATTTATTATTTTTGTGGAAATTGCATCTGTTTATTTAAAAGCTTCAAAGAACACATCTAGCTATCATAACAAACATCATTACATTGAAGGTAAATGTCACCTTAAGATCTAGATATGGAAAGAATCAGCCATCACCTGTTCAAAAAGACAAAATCATTACATCAAGATGAACAGTATGCCCTTGACTGTTTTCATTTGAGTACTTCTTCAGAGAAACAAAGGACAAGCCTGTCCTGTTTTGTCTTGTGTACTGCTGGTCCAGATCAAAACAGACAAACATGATGTTGTTCTTTCTGTATCAGACTTATATAAACAATGATCCAAGTGCTCAGAGTACAGGACGACTGACCAGAAAAAATATGTACATGCATGGAGGAAGCAAGGAAAAATGGCAGAATGACACAAAGATATAGTAGACCTTGTTTTAAAAGTGCAAACTAAGATACAGCAGTGAAGTATATCAAAAACATGTATAAACATATTGCTTTTTGCTAATGAAATTGTGAGAATATTGGAATTTTCTCTTTTAACCAAGGGTTTTCAATAGGAACTATTTCTGACCTCACAGCTACTCATGTGTAGTTAAACATCAAAAAAAATGTTAAAATTGATACAAGACTTTGTTAACAGACTTTCAGCACTGGTTCCTAAAAACCTAGTTCACGTTCTAATGCTGGTGGACCTTTAAGTTTTTATGAGTTGCTCACAGGCTGGTCATGTTTTATTCTGGTAGAACTGTTTTATGTTCTTGAAATCAGCTATAAAGTGGCTCTCTGAGAGACCATGCCCGAAGCTTTGACCAGTATTTAGTATACATGTATTTCCTCCTAGACTGAGTTCCCATGAAGTGTACAGTATGGCTTATGAGTGAAGAAAAAAGATTATGAATCATCTTCTAAATGAACACATTTCATAATGCTTTTATAATATACCCTGAATTAACTGAACACACCATATAATCATGTTTCCACTGAAAAAAAATCTCATAAAAATTTTTTCATGTCAAGTATAAAAAAAAAACATATGGAAAAGTACATAAGCCTGCAAAGAATCAATGCAAAAATGGAAATTGTCTAATATAAAGAAAGAAAGGATGAAGCTTAAAAGCATTTCAAGTGTCAACTGAAGAAATTTACTTCTGAAGTCAAAATACGCTCTTCCATATGGCACTTAAATATTCAAACAAACTGGATGAAAATAATGATGGGTCCCACTGCCTATATTTAATGGCCCTTATTTTTGGCCAAGATAAAAAGTAAATCATATACCTGTTGAAAGAAAAAATCTTGGATTAAAAATGTCAGACAATCCTTTGTGTCAGAAAAAGTGTAAAATGAAAACAATACTTCTTTAATATAAAACAAACATCCACACAAGAAATGAACCAATCAGAATAATGCTTACAGAATTATGCAGAAGGGATAGAAAGACAACCAATCAGAATTATGCTTTCAGTTACAATGGCACATCATATTATTTGAAGACATTGGGTGGTGCACAAGTAAACATGATACTTATTCTAATAATGCAGCCAACACCAGGAAATCAGTGGGATGACAATGGTTAAGTTTCATAAAAATGTTTGTGCTTTGAAGCTATAAACCAATACATATTTTCACAGTGTGCTAGGAATTTTTTCAAGCTGCACATGTAACTTTAAAATCTTCCATTACTTTGTATCACACTTAAGTTATTCTGCACAAAAAACAACAACTTAAAACATTTTTTCTACAGTAAGCATGCTTTGTTTTTACTGAATTATGAAAATCTGTTAAGCTTCAAACTGATTTCCTAGAGAATAGAAAACAAGAGGCCCATGATGGCCCTAAATCGCTCACCTGAGATAAATAGGTTGACCCAAGGAACATCTGTACAAATTTATTTTAAAATCTGGCCAGTAGTTTTGAAGAAGTGTATTTTTAAAGTTTTCATATTTTTTTTCTTTTTGTTGCCATGGCAACCAGAGTTCTATATGGATCAAGTTTATTTTAGCAACTTTTGTGAAGGTTGACCCAAGGATCATTCCTACCAAATTTAATCACATTCTGTCCAGTGGTTTCAGAGGAAATGTTGATTAAAGTTTTCCCTATATACATATAAGGCAAATAAGCCCCGCCCCTGGCGGCCATGTTTTTTACGGATCGGAAATTTTTTAGCAACTTTGGTAGAGGTTGACCCAAGGAACAACTGTACCAATTTATTTTAAAATCTGGCCAGTAGTTTTGAAGAAGATGATTTTTAAAGTTTTTCTTTTTTTTTCTCTTTTTGTTGCCATGGCAACCAGAGTTCTACATGGATCAAGTTTATTTTAGCCACTTTTGTGAAGGTTGACCCAAGGACCATCACTGCCAAGTTTAATCAAATTCTGTCCAGTGGTTTCAGAGGAGATGAGGTTTCTCTATATACATATAAGGCAAATAAGCCCCGCCCCTGGCGGCCATGTTTTTTTACGGATCGGAATAATTTTAGCAACTTTGGTAGAGGTTGGCCCAAGGAACATCTGTACCAAATTATTTTGAAATCTGGCCAGTAGTTTTGAAGGAGATGATTTTTAAAGTTTTCAAATTATTTTTCTTTTTGTAGCCATGGCAACCAGAGTTCTTCATGGATCAACTTTATTTTAGCAACTTTTGTAGAGCCTCACCCAAGGAACATTCCTGCCAAGTTTAATCAAATTCTGTCCAGTGGTTTCAGAGGAGATGTCATTTAAAGCAAATTGTTGACGACGCACGACACACGACGACGGACGAAGGGTGATCACAAAAGCTCACCTTGAGCACGTTGTGCTCAGGTGAGCTAAAAAGAATAAATGCAGCAAACTGAACTTCAATTTAAAAGACCCATAATAAGAATTATAAAACTGAAAATACATGTAATGGTGGTAAACATATACCCGTATTGTTCAAAAATAGTACACATCAGAAAAATGACACAGCCATTAAAAACATAAACAGACAAAATGAAAAACAAAATAAAACATTCAGTTTACCCACTGAATGAAAAACAAAATAAAACATTCAGTTTACCAACTGAGTGAAAAAAAAACCACACTTTATCCACATATTATTATTTTCTGTAAAAAACTTTTATACATAACATATCGTATGGGAAAAGCAAATAAATACAGAAATACAAACTTTTTACCCGTATTTACTGTATAATAATCAACAAATATGATGTATCTGTAGAGAAATGAATATGGAATTTAATCATTCCAAATAAAATCTTGTCCACCCAGTGGCAGTACAATAAAAGAAGTACGGAAAAAAATGTAGTTAGCAAATCTGTAGACATCACAAAATATTTATCAGTAAAATTGAATGACATACGGTCTGGGAATAATTCACATATTTGGCAAATACTCTTTTTAAGATAACAATGCTAAAAAAATTGTCATGAGTAAAACTGTGAGGTAGCTTTGTTTAGCTTTACAAAAAGCTGAGGTAATTGCTGGAAACATAACAACTGGAAACATGTCCCAACAAAAACAAAAAAAAAGATAAAATAAGTCACATCTGACTTTCATATGTACACAATAAACTACAAAAAAAAACATTGTAATGCTCAATTTCTAAGGCTGATAAGATGTCTAACAAAACTTCTATATTTACCAAATACAACATTTCTGTTAAACAACTTTGATAATTATATCAACCCATCCCAAGTACAGTCCTATAATTTCATACAGATATTTTGATATCTGAATTACAAAAAAAAAAAAATTGTTATATCACCTGTCATTTATATCATATCTTTTTTCACACATCTTTCACTTACTTGTTGTGTCCAATCATCCAGTCTAAAGAGGGGAAAAAAAACCTCCAAATTCCTTTTACCCCATTCTCCATTCTTATGACCAACATCTTTGGCTGCAGAATGCTGAATTTTGATTGGTTGACAAAGGCAAAGCAAATTGCCTAACTCTGTGAATCTATTTTTAGAAACAAACAATTGGAACTGCTATGCAATGACCGCTATGCAAAGGTCATTGTCTACCCGTTTAAACCTATTGCACAGGTCATGAGATTTCTGAAACAGAAGAAAAAGCAAAGTGTTAAATAAATATACTAAGTGGAATAAATTAATATATATTAACCCTCCCCTTGTAAAAGACCACCTGTATTTAACAGCCAACCTGTATTAAACATGCTGGCAGTCAGAGTTATACTTTTGGAAACAGTCATATTCTCTTGCTAAGCACAAAACAGTTCACTCTTCTAATATTTCTATATATGCATATATGACAATGACAATAAAATTATTCAAGGTGCATACAGTTTTGAATTTAACCCTGTAAAACCTTAAGATTTTTCTTGAATTAAGCCTAAGAACTTCTTAATGGGTGGACACAAGCATAATTATACCAACCTAATTAAATCTAATTATCTGTGAGGATGTAGCTCTCCTTGAACGACTGGTACTTCGGGATTGTGTTCGGGTATTTCACATGCCAAACAATGTGAAACATGAACTCGATACGATCCTGGCAGTGCTTCAAGCAAGATGGGCACAAGAATGGGTCCTCGTCAACAGGAGAGTGCAGACTCTGATGCAGATTAAACATGGTGAAGTCATGATAGAGGATATTGCAATGGGGGCAATGATGTATCCCTGAGTCCACGGTGGGTGTAGCTGACGTTGTCGTAACATCGCGCTTTGAGTCGGTCTCCGACTCAGAATCCACACTCTTCATTGAGTGGGCTGATGAGTTCTGTCGCTGTGTCTTCCAGTCCAGGTCACCATCTTCCGATTCGAGACTCGAGAGCGATTTGTTCATGCTGAGGTCCATGACGCTGTCAATGGCTGAGTTCTGACCGGCGCTGAAAGCCGATTGGTAGTGCGTCTGAAGATCCATGGCCCTGCTCTGACTCACAGAGAAGCTTGAGTAATATTTGCTGTAGTTGAAATGCGACTCATGTGAAGCTGGTCTCTCATCTTTGTGGCCAACTGGAGATTCTGCAGCTGACCTGTGTCCGTTAGTCTGCCCATAAGTTGTCGAGGACAATGCAGGTGGTGACTGGGTTTTGTTAGATCTGGGAGAGTAGCCAGACTGTCCGGGGCTGTGTTGGCCATTCTCTTCCAAACCTCTGTCTGACCTCTCAAAGTCTTCCTGATCCAGGGGTGGGGGCGTTACCTGTGTCAAGTAATTCACTTTGAATAATCCAACAAGCTTTTACAAAGTTCTTGTGCATATGCAAAATAAATTATCTTAAAGTAACGGTAATTTTTTTAGTGCTCCAAACAGCTATAAAAAAAAAGCATGTTCTTGAAAATTCAGAGTAGTCAATTTATTTTTTAGTACAAAATGATCAAATGCATTATTTTCATCAATGCTATCTAGATAAGCATCATCTATCATAGAATGGTTATATGTATTTATTTGCACTGATACATAACCCACAGAACGGGGCAAATCATGAAACTAATTACATGTTTACTGTCTTGAAGAGCAAGCTTGTCAATACCTCTCATAAACATCTTAATTTCTTCTGCACAAAAAAAAGAGCTGCCCCAAGACATGCACTCCACTTTTTAGAGTGCTGGATAGTATAACGTTAGCTGTTACTATTTTTAGTGTAAACATAAAACAAAATATGACATCTTAAAGTCAGAAAATGGGCATAACCATGCCAAAATGAATTTTAGGGTTACTTGCCTTTTTGAAATAAGTTTCCTTAACGTAGATAGTAAAAACAAGTTTTGAAGTGAATATATTTGATATAGTTTAAGAGAAAAATCATAACCAACATGGATGCCAATGAGAGTGTCATGACAACAGCTCCACTTCTTTTTCGCAGATAGTAACACATACCTGTTCAAGTTTCAGAGGCTGTTCACCCTTGCGAGGCAGCTGTTCTTCACCCTGATTATCCTGGTTTTTCCTCTCTGATGTAGTCGTTGATGTTGACACATCTCCATCTTTACCCTGCATCCCTGCCATTTGATTCATGAAATGCGATCCAGACACACCAGCGGCATTCTGCATGAGGCTCTCATATGTGAGCGCATGTTGAAGAATTGCACGCTGTTGGAGTGCAAAAGCCTGGTAAGCAGCAAGGCTCATGTGGTTAGGGTTTGGAGCAGGAGGAGGCAGGGGTCTACCTGATGGAGCCTTGTAGCTGTAAAGCTTCCCACGCATGTGCACATTACGCTCATGCCTGCGCAGATCATTTGATTGTGTGAAGCATCTGTAAAAAGGGATAAAACTCAGATCATGTTTTATGACAAACGAAATAAAACAAGAGGGCCATGATGGCCCTGGATCGCTCACCTGAGTACCATTGCTACAACTGATTACAAGGTTTTTAAACAGACAAGAATTCTGATATAACTCAATCTTAAACATTTTAGCCCTGACAATACTACACACCAAATATATAAGCACTGGGCCTTATGGTTTCAGAGGAGAAGACTTAGTGCGAGGTCATTTATCTCCAAAGGGCCACCATTTTGAAAATCTTGATAATGAACCATTAGATGATGCTACATACCAAATATCTAAGCTCTAGGCCTAATGGATTCATAGAGAAGATTTTTAAAGATTTTCCTATATAACTCTATGTTAAACAAGTGACCCCTGGTGCGGGGGCATTTATCACCATAGGGTCATGATTTGTACAATCTTGGTAATAAACCATAAGATGATGCTTCATACCAAATATCTAATCTCTAGGCCTTATGGATTCATAGAAGAAGATTTTTAAAGATTTTCCTATATAACTCTATGTAAAACAAGTGACCCCTGGTGCGGGGTCATTTATCACCATAGGGCTATGATTTGTACAATCTTGGTAATGAACCATATGATGATAATACATACCAAATATCTAAGCTCTAGGCCTAATGGATTCATAGAAGAAGATTTTTAAAGATTTTCCTATATAACTCTATGTAAAACAAGTGACCCCTGGTGCGGGGTCAATTATCATCGTAGGGCTATGATTTGTACAATCTTGGTAATGGCCCATAAGATGATGCTACATACCAAATATCTAAGCTCTAGGCCTAATGGATTCATAGAAGAAGATTTTTAAAGTTTTTTCTATATAACTCTATGTAAAACAAGTGACCCATGGTGCGGGGTCATTAATCACCATAGGGTCATGATTTGTACAATCTTGGTAATGAACCATAAGATGATGCTTCATACCAAATATCTAAGCTCTAGGCCTAATGGATTCATAGAAGAAGATTTTTAAAGTTTTTCCTATATAACTCTATGTAAAACAAGTGACCCATGGTGCGGGGTCATTAATCACCATAGGGCTATGATTTGTACAATCTTGGTAATGAACCATAAGATGATGCTTCATACCAAATATCTAATCTCTAGGCCTTATGGATTCATAGAAGAAGATTTTTAAAGATTTTCCTATATAACTCTATGTAAAACAAGTGACCCCTGGTGCGGGGGCATTTATCACCGTAGGGCTATGATTTGTACAATCTTGGTAATGAACCATAAGATGATGCTCATACCAAATATCTAATCTCTAGGCCTTATGGATTCATAGAAGAAGATTTTTAAAGTTTTCCTATATAACTCTTGTAAAACAAGTGACCCCTGGTGCGGGGGCATTTATCACCGTAGGGCTATGATTTTAACAATCTTGGTAATGAACCATTAGATGATGCTACATACCAAATATCTAAGCTCTAGGCCTAATGGATTCATAGAAGAAGATTTTTAAAGATTTTCCTATATAACTCTATGTAAAACAAGTGACCCCTGGTGCGGGGTCATTTATCACCGTAGGGCTATGATTTGTACAATCTTGGTAATGGCCCATAAGATGATGCTACATACCAAATATCTAAGCTCTAGGCCTTGCAGTTTTGCAGAAGAAGATTTTCAAAGTTTGCATTTTTAAAATCTATTTTTAGCTCCTGTGACCTACTTTTTTAACCAATCTGAATAATTTGTACAACTTTGATAGAGGGCATCATAAGGATGATTCCTGTGAAGTTTGGTCAAAATCCCTTCAGCGGTTCATGAGGAGATGTTGTTTAAAGCAAATTGTTGACGACGGACGGACGCACGCACGCACGCACGCACGCACGGACGACGGACGACGGACGACGGACAAAAGGCGATCACAATAGCTCACCATGAGCACGTTGTGCTCAGGTGAGCTAAAAACAATTACCATAGAAGATCATAGATACTGCGCATTTCCATTCCCTAATTATAATCTAAAAGTTGGTGGTGCACACAATCTATGGTAACTGTTTTTTTCCCCTCTTTTTCCTATCCTTAACTGAATAAATTGCCGATGTAATTGCCATAGACTATGATATAATGACATTTCTGTTTAAGACTTGTGGTTAAATACATACATGTTATGCTGTAAAAGGACTTTAAACCGATAAGTGTTATTAAACATATTTTTCTGACTTGTAAATGTGTTATTATGTCTGATTCTTATTATTTAATATGAAGATTATCTTTAATGTTCATTCATTAAGGAATAACATAATAATAATAGTGACAAGACTTTCACACCGTTATTTCATTTTCCATTGATCAATCAGTTTTTACTAGTGCCAGATAGGTAATTACAATTGTGCAATCATAAATTGTCTATCATAACCACTAGAATTTAGTTGTTATCTTAGTTCTTCTGTCAATCAAGTGTTGAGAACTAAACACTTGTAAAAGGTGTAACAAAGTTAGCAGTAGTAAATCAAGCGAAGTAGAGGCTTGCAACATTGAGTTGTAATAGAATAACAAGCTGATCACAGTGATTCCAAAATGCCAGCCCGCAGATTTTATGAATATGGAAAAATGTTAACATCATCTATATAAAACACAACAAACACACATACATATCACTTTTTGTAAAACAACAAACACTTTAAATACTCTTTTCATTTCTGACAAATTTGACAAAAATCCTGGATGCACCCAAATACTGCTCTAATACAAGTAACTGCTGTTGCTTGCAACCATGAGTCCCCTACTGGTGAGGTGCACATTATTTACATTACCATAGCAAACAGAATTTTGGTCAGAGATAAAAACAAAGTGACGTGCAGAATCTCCACACTTCCATCTATTCATATAACAAGTTTCATAATATTACCAGCTTTTAAGTTATCGTGGGATCCAGATTTCCGGACAGCCGGATGGTCTCTGGGACAGACAGACAAGATGGAGGGCAAACCTTACAGTCCTCTCTGGTGTACACACCAGTAGGGGATTAATAAATGCATATAAAACTTAGATTATTACATACTGGCCCAAATATATTAATGCAAAAGAAAACCAAAGATTTTCATTTACTCCAAATTTGGAATGAGTCCTGAATGACAGTTTTTGGGAAAAAGGACTCCTGCTTTCTGGAGCAGCTCCTATAGATAATGGTTAATCTTTGTCAAGGCCCCCAGATATCAGACTTCTAGTGAGATCCCTTACATTCAAATATTTTTACAGACTCTAGCTTGAGTAATTGTCAATTTCAAACACAGTGTGAAAAATAAAACATAATTATGTGCATGCAAACTTCATTTACAAGCATTCCTTTATCATACACTGGACATAGCAAAATTATATTTAAATAATGATGAACATGGTCAATACCTGTGACAAATCTTGCACTTGTAGGGTCGTTCTCCAGTGTGGACACGCTCATGCACTTTCAAGTTCGATGACCAAAGAAAGGACTTCC
>CM037785.1:6304972-6354972 GCA_021229015.1 Solen grandis
GCGGAATATGCAAAGTAGTTAATTTTGTAAACAACTGATTGATCTTAAGAAAAAGATTATTTTTTATGCATTGTAGTGACGTTGTGTACAGATTGCATCTCGTAACAGATCTGTAGTGTGACGATGCGTCGTCACAGGTGTATATACGATCTCTGACAATTGCGACAGGGAATCGACTCTTGGGTTCAGTGGTTTGAGCATTGGAATCACACGCCGGCGGCCCGGGTTCGATCCTGGGCCGGGTCGAGTGTTACATTGGTGGCATCGGTGGGATAATGTCAACTTCCAGAGTGGAGTTGCCTTACCCATTTGTTTCCCAAGCCTCTCGGAGATAAAAGTAATGTGACGATGCGTCGTCACAGGTGTGTATACAATCTCTGACAACTGCGTCAGGGAGGCGACTCTTTGGCTCAGTGTTTAGGGCATTGGACTTGCATGCCGGCGGACCGGGTTCGATCTTGGGCCGGGTCGAGTTTGTAACAGTAGCACACACTGTGTTTTGCTTTTCTTTCCGAAGAATATACAATGCTTTTGGAAGCATAATTGGCCTTTTAAACCTGTTCCTCTTTAAAAAAAAAAGATCTACAATATTTCCTATATTTTTACCGAACCATGTTGTTGCGCAATATTTAAGTCCCGGCATAACGAAATCAAGTGACCCCAATAATTAAACGACCCGGTCATTTTCCCCCGGTTATAATATTATGACTTCCTCCCAATGAAAGGAATTGTGACCCAATAATTAAACGACCCAGTCATTTTTCCCCGGTTATAACATTATGACCTCTTCCCAATGAGAGGAATTGTGACCCAATAATTAAACGACCCGGTCATTTTTTCCCGGTTATAATATTATGACCTCCTCCCAATGAGAGGAATTGTGACCCAATAATTAAACGACCCGGTCAATACTGATTCTGTACACGAAGTTAACGTAATTCAAATGCAGCTTTGTACATTTTGTTAAAGTTTCAAGAATAATTTGTCTTGCAAGACTCTTATGTTAAAGGCATATTTATATGCCTTGAGAAATATGGTAAAAATAAAACTTTGTGACTCAGACACGTAGTGTAAACAGTCAGATTCTGATGTCAAGTTTGCGAAACATTAACATGCTCACTTTCATTTAACTGTACTTCACACATTTAGGCATAAGATCGGGTATAACTGATCAATCCTTTCTGGTGTGGTTCCACCAAACTCTAAATGAAATACTTTACCCTAATATTCTAAAACGAATAATTACTTGTCTGAAGTACTCCCCACTGCAGGCTGGTTAAGTACACATGACAGCTAAATACAGTATTGATTGTTTATGGATGTCATAAAAATATACCCGTTATAACGTCTGCAGCAGATGGATTCCCGTGCCAATCATCACTCCATTGACCATTGACAACAGTGACGTAATCTCCGCAGCTGGTGTCCAGTTTGAACTCGGTAAAGTACAGTACAGTCTTCTCCCGGACACCAGACTCATCATATAGTTTTATGACAACCGTGCACGAGTCTTCCGAATTTCTCCAGATATCGTCTGCTCGAAATATAAGTTCACCTCCTAATTGTCCTCCCGCATTCGCTGCCCATGTACCCTGAAATGGGAAAGCAGCAAAGGTTGAATTTCGGGAGTTTAGAGTTTAAACAGCGATATAGATCTTTTTCGGGGATGTATCACAGGTGAAAACTGTGTAAGCATATAACTGTATCTCAACATTTTTTTTGTTGTTAATTTCAAAATTAGTTTAATCTCACATACATCTTCATATTTCTTTATATTATCTCCCTCTCACATCTTCATATAACGTTGGCGTCTCTCCAGTTTACTCTCTTTATCCATCTTTATACCCTGGTCACATATTCACGGAAGACCGCCACGGAAGAGCTACGGATTCGTTCCGGCATCGTCCGTAACTTCCCGTACTGGTCAGTAGCTCTCCGCATTGTAACCGTGGCCATTCGTAGTACTTAGTCCTTGTATTTCCGTAACGATCCTTGACAATTTTTGAACTTGAACAAAAAATCGCTACGGATCAAACAACCGTAGCGTATCCTAACTAGTCCGTATTAGACCGTACTGATACGTTCTGGTCCGTATGAAAACCGTATCAGTTCGTATTTATTCTAGGCCCAGAATTGTCAAGGATTTCCAGTTTGATACGGCGGAGAACTACGTATTAATAGTACGTTTACACTACGTATTATGATACGGATTAATACGGATTTGTCACGGAAAGCCACGATTGTACTACGGAGAGGCAGGGATTCGCACTGTCTTTTACGGTTTACTACGTTGCAAAACGACACAGTACGGAATTGTACGGACCACTACTGTTTGGTAGGATAAATGCAGTATCATGTACTTCCACAAGGGTATTATAAATACTACCTCAAGGCACAACGTATTTGCGTTTTGCCGTTGAGTGCACAATCATGAATCGTCAACAAATGTTGTTTGCAATAAATTGGCTGCAATTGGATATTGATATGGCACAAAATACCAAGGCAGTGTTCGAGCTGCTTGATGGCATACATAAAGGTAATAATTATATTAATATCGTACTATTAGTAATAGCTTTACATTGAAGGTTACATATTATGAAAACATTGTACGAAACTGAATAAACATCAGTCTTATATTATAATGTGACGTTCTATCCAAACAACGATGCTAAAGATGCAGGTAAAATCAAAGCGCACAATGCGCTGAGAGACGGCGACGGGATAATTAACATTATAAACCCAGAGTTTCTGAAGTTATTGAAGCAGTCACATGACGACAAAAACTCCACCCGCTGCTGCTACAGAATTTCTGTTCGTTACATAATAATCCGGAGTAAAGGTCATGAACCTTTCATTCATAAAGAGCTGCATACCTAGGTAGGTCATTCTCTTTCTCTAGTGCTAGCGAATTCTATCTGTTGTTTTGTATATGTAGAAATGGACCAGGTATTTGATTATTTAAGATACTAGAATGTTTGCCTATCTATTTCCAAGTTAAGAAATGCCCTGGGAGGAACCTAACTCGCCATCATGCAAAATATTGTGTGGACTACTTTAGGTCAATTACATACATACGGAGCACTATTTTTTCTTTTACAGGAGTAGATCTTCATATACGTAAGATGGGTTGCTGTTCTGGTTAAGAAATGTCACGGATATTTTTTTCACGCTTAAAATTGATGCTTCCAATGCAAAATAATGGCAAAAGAAAACATGTTAACAAACAATAACACACTAAAAACGGTTACGGTTATGATTTAAACGTCTGTGTAACATATTCCACTCGTATTCGTTAGTGCAGAATCGCATTGCATGGATGCGCAATAAGCGCGGAGAGGTACAGTCAAAATTGTTGTGGAAAATATGCAAATTAGCAAGGCCTGATTTCGTTCTTCAGCATAAGACGGCTAATCGCCGTCTAAAAAATCAAATAATACTAGCACGAAAACAGTCTCCGTTTCCTGGTGGTTCAGGCGTCCGCCAAAGGAACGGGAGGTCGAAGGTTCGATCCCCGCCAGGAGCTTGTTCTGATATGGCTGGTTGGTGAACCGCCAGCTAGTTAACTGAATGGTTACCGATTGTCTGGTGCCTGGCATAAAGGATAGGAATCGGGAGTAAAGATGCACAGAGAATGAGGAGTCTCATTATCCCGGGAGGCTGGCCCTTTCAATATGGGTGATACTATAATAAACAAGCACTTTACTTTACTTTTAAAACATAAACATTCACGATAATTAGTGTAATTGTAAGATAAACAGCAGATTTTATTAATAGAAGAGAAACATTATCGATCATCTTTTAACATTAATGATTATATATGAATACTTAATCAGGTAACAGAAGACAGAGGAGATGGTGGACTAGAGACTGGCTTTTATGAAGATCTCTTCATGGCCAGTCTTGTGCAGAGGTTGCTGGCGTTTGTCCACCTTTTTCGCATTTCCTTCCGGGTTGGGGGTGGGGGGATTGGACGCGATGAGCCCGAATCCTCTTCTGCATTTGGAGCTATGCTCTATGCATCTCGTTTTTTATGCTCTCTTCTTGGGGGGCATTTTGAAAGTGAGCAAGACGGAATGCTAAATCTTGGTAGTATCGATCCGTGGCGATTCGTATTACTCCGTATCGGACCGTTCTTATTCGTACTAACCCGTTCTTATGCCGTAGCAAACCGTAGCGTATCGTGGTACAATCGTCCTGATTCGTGTCGCTCCGTATTAAACCGTGTCGAACCGTAACAATGCGTATCTACCTCCATTTTGGCGGTAGATCCGCCGAACTCCGTACTCACACCATTGTGCATCCGTATTGGAACCGTAGCGGACTACGGAATTTGACATTTCCGTAGTCACCCGTGAGCGATTAAACCGTAGCTCTTCCCTGGCAGTTCTCCGTGAATATGTGATCACGCCATTAGAATAATACGATATGCCTTAATAGCGTGTGTTAAATTTTGTTGCAAATCTAAAATGAACAAGTAACTGGTGTTGCACGCAATACATGAGTCCCCTACCGGTGAGATGCAATTTATTTCTGTTACCATAGCAACCAGAATTTTAGTTCGAGGAAGAAAATCCAAGTGACGAGCAGAATCTCCATACTGCCACCTATTCATATACCAAGTTTCATCCATCTATTCATATACTAAGTTTCATAATATTATCTTAAACGTGTTTTATATTAAGTTAACGAGGGAGCCATCACTGTACATCAATGACAACGGAAATAGGTACCAGGTGAAGCGAGCGAAAATGGTTTAAATATACAAAACAGTTAGGAAATTCCTTGGTTGTTTAACTGTTATAAGTTTGGCCATCATAGAAAAAGAACTCACGTATCCGGAAAAATGTTTATTTCACTCAAAGTAAAACTGTTGCATAATTTGCATGATCGGGATATTTAAGCTGTAAAGTGTGTCCCAGGTACCCAGGAAATATCCACGTCGCTTGATATTTGGATCTTATTTAAAGAAAAATACACTTGTTTGTTCACAGATTAACAGCAGATTCTTAAAATATGATTGCTCGACTTCATGTACAAAAAATTGTATCTCTCCATATATTGTGTGAGAATTTATACGAAGATTTACACGTATGAATGTGTACCTCGAATAGTTATTGTGATGTACGGCGAATAGCGTTTCTGGTGTAATTTAGTGTATGGCGAATTCTATAGTTTTCGTAAAATACCTTTAAAGGGGGTATTTTTAACAGACAGTGTATAACAAGGACCTGTAAGTAATAAATATTTAAGAAGATGCTTTAGAGCTTATTAATTCGCTCATTCATAACAAAATTCTATTCTTAAGTGTACTTGTGTAATTCGTATGAATACGCATCCTGTTCTACTTTCTTCCCTAAGCAAATAGAGTAGACAACGGAATCTTGGTCTACTGTTTGTAAGGCTTAGTCAATGTTATAGTTTTATGTGAGGCATTGAAATCTGATCACTGATAACTTACATTACCCAAGAAATCTCGAGATACTGCCAAATTGTTGATAGACAAGTAAGTATATTTTCGAAACTGGGGATTTTCTCTGAAGCATTGCACATTGTAACGATAACAGCTTAATACTTTAAAACTACTTGGCGATAGCTAAGAGATTTAACCTTTATGTAGACATTGATCAGTACTGATGTCTTTATGATTGGAAATCAAGACGTTAAGCCCAAAACCGTTTCGTCCCATGCAAATTCGATCCCTTCTCTCATTGACAATGCATTTATCGATCACGTGATCTATGTGAAGTGCCCGTATAACGAAATAACTGTTTTATTTATAAACGGGAAACTCCCTTATTTGGTAAGATCGTAAACGAATTTATTTGATTATAATATGAAAATCAGTATTTTTTGTCTGGCTGTGGTAGACTTAATAACAAAATGAATAACATTTACGTCGGGAAATGAGTTTATATATTTATACGGTAATTTTGATAGCATCTTGGAGGCAGTCCCTTTAAATTTCAAAACAACATATCTCACACAATTCAACACAAAGCTCTTACCTGGACTGATCAATCAGTTCGTCGACGAATTGTTAACAAAGACCACGTGTATTAATCGTCGACGATGATTTCTAATTCGCCAGCAAATTTTGCATCATATAATTTTAGACAGAGCAGCGATTTTGGGTTGATAACAACGGAACTGTAAACTTATTTCTGATCTGTCTCTGTGTTTTGGTATACATTGCTACAGTAATGTTTTATCTTGCAAACTGTGAAAATGATCCAATCGTACAAACACATTCACATTTTATTGTTATGCTTTGATATCATCAGCATAAGTTACACACGTTTTAAATGCTTAGTACAGCCTGTAAAAAAATAAAAGTTTACAAGTGTTAAAAGTATTAGTATACAAGTCACTGACTGATCATTAATCAGTCAAAATAACGGGCGAATTAATCAACGACTTTTTTCGGGCTGATTCCCAACACTACTTACTAGCGTGAACTGTGTGTCAACACTTCTCGAAAGCTTAATTCAAACTTAACCGTTAAATCCATTCGAATGTAGGATCCTCAAAAAAAAAAGTAAAATCCATTCGACGGTACGTTGTTCAAGACTTGAACAAAAGCAGTTGGTGGTTAAGCAAAAGCTTTGGATAGACCGGTTAATAATAAACTGGGCAACCTTCCTTTTAAAGGGAAACATTATTTTTAAAAAAACTTGCACTTTGGAAACATTCATTAGACACATCAAGGAAGACAACTTAGGCTTAAACCGGGCTAGGGACCTCTAGGCGTGACATACACAGTATTGTTTCTGTGCATTAATTTTCATTATTATAACAAAATTGATCTCTCCCGTTGAGATAGCATCATAAAAGTAAAGGTACTTATGGACGTAGCAGCCTTATGGTTGTTTATGCATTGTTTCGTATTCATCCTGTCCCATCTTGGACAAGTATGCGGTGATATACGCCGCACACCTAGCAAGCTAGTCGCCGTACAGTCTTCATAACACATCTAACTCTTCGTCACACACACACGCCTCTTTTCTTTTATCAAATTCAAAGCCAATTTCACTCATATTCACAATCAACGCTGCCAAAAAGTGTTTGCATTCTATTTATGATACAATGAAAACGTTTAAAACCGTGCACAAGGATTAGATAGTGAATGCGAATTGGTTGTGCCAGTCCGAAAATTATGCGTATTTCATACGTGAATCTGGAAGAATCAGGAAGAAACTAATCATTGGTTTATCTTTCTACCAGTAAGTTAAACTATTGCAAGGCTATGCATGTCCTATTTACCATAAATATTGCAAATTAACCATCTGCTGGTGTATCTGTCATCAACTTTCATTTCGCCTGCAGGCGTAACATGGTACCTATTTCCGGTGTCATTGATATATACAGTAGTCAGAAAATGCCACATTGTTTTGAAACAGTTTTAAAATGTCACCATAATGGTAAACATTGTTCTAAAATGATACACAAGGAAAGAAAATCGAAGTCGGACAGAGAGAAGGAATAAACAAGATATATTGGGATAGTTCACTTTATCTATACATGTACTCACACTGAGTCGATTCGTATCCCACACACACGGACGAACATACACTAGCGAACCAAAATACACTGAAATGTTTTAGCATTCTCCCTTGACATCAGACTACATATGCTATAAACAGTTCTTATTAAACCCACAACATGGTTTATGTCGTGTTATTGTATTATTATCCTACCTGTACCTGACTGTGTACGTATGTTTGAGTTTATATTTACCCAATTGATTTTTTCTCTTAATCTACAGGCCGTGTGTACTAAGTTTTCAGTAAAGTCTATCAATAAGAACTTTCTCATTAATGACCAGTTGGGAGTCGGTTGTAAGAAATTATGTAGCGCATGTAATGAGTGTTTTGCTAATCGTTTGTGTGTTTTCTTCCAGGATCCATTTTTTGAAAAGATAGATACCGAGACATTTGAACGAACTTACAATTTCTAAGTCTACATTGTTTTATTCAAATATGCTTAGTTGGTCTACCTTAAAAATAACTTTCCTTTCATTTGCGTTAATTTATAATCCCCATAATTTGCAGTAATCGTCAATATTTAATATGGATTGCAGAGATCCATGTGTTTCGGCAAGAATAACTGAGTCATCGCAGAATAAAAGCATAAATATCTTAATGTTGTCTGCCTGATATAACCCGTCTGTATTTGTATTAAAACAATTATGAATATCATCGACGAAAAATAAAAAAAAACATCATGCTAGAATTCGGGTCCCCTTGTTCCCCACCGACAATGAATCTATAAATTGCTGGTGGTGCGATTTAAAATGGACACATGATTTTACGGTAGTATACATGTACATAGTTTTACGGCACTTTCCATCATAGAACTTAAATTTGATTATACTAACATACCAGAGATAAGTCCTGTTAATTTTATCAAAACATTTTTCAAAGTCAAATAACTTTTCTTTGCAAATAACGTTTTTGTAGTTATAGAATGAAACAAAAATATGCAAAATAAGCAATCAATAGTAGATTATTTCTTCTGAAATCCAATATATGTTCGGAATTATTTTGCAAGTATATTAGACCATCTTGTGAGTCTATTTAACAATATTTGTGAACAGATTTTCCTAATAAATTTATTAGAGTTATTCCTATGTAAAGGTTGGTGTCATCTTTGGTACCTCTTTTGTATATTGGTATAATTATACCATTGCCCCATGTACTTGGATGTATAAAAATAACTGGTGCTAATATATGAAATACGTTCTTATAAATTTCAGCATATGTATATATATATATATATATATATATATATATATATATTGTGTTTATTTAGTTCCATTTATTTTTCACTAATTTTGTGTTTCTTTAATAAGTATAGTATCTAGATGTAAATTCTTTTCATTTCTGGCACGTGTCATGACGATTAGTTTATTGCAATTTCAATGTCTGACTCCTTAGTGGCTTCATTGATTATACCTTTGGTTTGGTCATCTATAGCGACATAAGTTTTGTTAATCCGTTTGTAGTTTTATGGCTTTCCAGTAACTCCGCGTGATTGATATGTCTCTTTTATTCTGTAATTTGTTATTATATTAGTTGATTTGAACATTAAAAAAGGAGGATTCTTATTGTAATGTAGAAACAAATATTGAAATGTCTCGAAAAAAAAATACGATAGTTACATTTATTGGCCCCTTTACAAAACATTGAAAATTAGTTTTTTTTTAAAAATGGTAAAATTACTTTTTAAAAGAGGGAAATTACCATTTCAATTTATTGATATTTTCCTATAATCCACCGAAAAGTATTAAATATAAAAGCCTGATCTGGTTTTTCATCTCCAAACCTCAAAAGCAACCCTAGGCGTCATGTTTAACTGTATAATTACACAAACCAAGTTGTTATATCCACACCAAGCAAGTGTATGGGGATGAAGAACGCACGTGCTTCACACCAAAACATTTCAATCCCCTCACTTCTTTTGTGTAAACTTCAAATCTTAATTATGTTACAGTTTCTTTTTTTACGACATTTTAGATAAATTCCAATTTTCAAACATGATATGTATTTGTGTTCATTATTTCAATTGTATATCACTTTCCTACCCGTGCCTTCGCACAAAAGGTTTTTATCAATGACCATTCTAGTAATGAATAACATATACAAAACACTGTACAATAAATACGAGTATTATCTATTATATTATCTAAATATGAGTAGTTGTTTACTAAATACATAGTTTAAACATATTTGATTATCTCTTTTAGTTTAACAATAATCAGTGATTCTATATACAGGGTGTTATATAGAATCACTGCAATAATAAAACAAGTACAAACAAAATAACAAAAGACATTTGCAACATGTTATATATATATATATATATATATATATATATATATATATATAATGATTTCCCTGGATTGTTGTACTAAAGATTGATTAATTATATATATGTATACCATACGATATTATTTAAAGATGAATAGTTGGGAACTAAATACATGTACATAGTTTAAACATAGGTAATTATCTTTATTGGTTTAACAAAAATATAACATACAAGTACAAACAAAAAACAAAAGGATTTTCCAACATGTTATTAATATAATAATGAATGGCTTTCCCTGGATTGTCGTAATAAAAATTGATTAATTATATATATATATATGTATATCATACATGTACATACAAATATAACATGCCTACATAAATATGCATATGCAGACAGACGGATAATAATTCATACAGACATACATACATAACATTTCATTCACATACATACCTACATAAATACAGACAATAATTCACACATACAAATATTTTGAGACAATAATTCATATATACGGAATTAAACAACAGACATACACACGAAAGGCAATAATCAAGTATACACACATACTTACAAACAATAACTCACACAAACATAATTATTTTTCGACGACATGTGTACTTCAACCAGAATTAATAACAAAAATACACACAAAGCATTATATGTGAACTTTAGAATATACAATATGTTCATGTAAAGGCAAATTTAAGTATACATGCAGGTCGTATTCAGACAGAGACTCTACCATAAGACACCCACGAAATGATGTTGAGATAAACACATCTGTAAAAAGAGACATTTCATAAGCACTTAACGGTCAAGAAGCTTCATATTTGATGATCTGCTGTTAAATGATATTAAAGATATTTGTATTTCTGCCACGTATGGTCATTTAAAAAATATATTTTCACGAGTGAAAATATGTATAAACTAAAACCTTAAGTGAAAAAATCTGATCTACAAAATATATATATATATATATATATATATATATATATATATAATATATATATTTTTCATGTTTTTTTTCCTGCATGCTCTCTCCTAGTTTTCCGTTTTAACCTATTTTGGATTTAAATAGGCCTATATCCCCGCTATCTTTTTACAGATAATGCTTTGGTATTTGTCATTTCACCAAAAGCATTGAATAAAAAGATTTACATGTATTTTTAAACACAGCACACGGTCGCAAAGTAACCTTTCAAACTATACTTGATAGTAAAAGAAAGTCATCGGTAAGAAATTCAGTTCTCAGATTCTGACTTTGTTGTTAACCACATATAAATGCTATGTTATTTGGTTCCAAGTATAGAGACCACATTATTTTGGACCACATTATGTTTAAGTGAAAATACACTTTCTTAAGTCAATCTAACAACTGACAAAAGACAGATTTTAGGCCTTATATTGGACTTCGTTATATTGATTTCGTGTTTAATGGAACATGTTATAATGGAGCATGTTCTAATGGATCTAAAATGCATAAACAGGTAAACAATAGAACAATACATGTATATTCAAGAGTCACACATTCACCTGATTATTTAAAAATGCTAAATCTTTGAAAGTATGTCAGTTTGTGCCCTTATATGCATACACGTTCTGGTTTGACATGACTTGATCGTAGGTGGGTGGTGGAGAAAAGTCAGATGTTACATTTAATGTGTCGTATGCTGGAGCCGAGGGAAACGTAGCGTTATCAACTGGTGACGTCATATAATTGTCAGCATTTAATGTGTCGTATGCTGGAGCCGAGGCTGACGTATCCTCTGATGACGTAACATTATTGTCCGGAATTGAAGCAGCTGTCCTAAATGATTGATCTAATTCCGTTTCTTCCTCTACAGCTAATTGTACGTCATTGTCACGTGCAGACGCAAAAGACACTGATTCATCGGTCTGGGGACGCCTCTGTAATGAAAATTCATACATATATGTTTTTTGTGTACCAACATTTTCAAGCCAATCACATTGCAGCATTTAATTCTATGCGTACACAGGCCCAAGTACAAACATTCATAAAGATCCTGTTTCCCTCTATTTAAAATAAACAATTAGCTTGTCATTACATACGTAATAATTTGCCGGGTGAGAAATGGTGAAGTTGTTTAAATGAACTAGGAACTATGTGCTCAGCATGAGTGCATGTATCACCGAGATTTAAAAAAAAATGCCGCCATCATGTTATTGAAAGCTTATTCTCACCATGCGCGGATCCATGAATTTTTCTCAGAAGGGGGTCCGACAGGAAAACTTTCCATACTCTCAACTATGAAATTCATCGTACATGGGGGGGGGGGGGGGGGGGGGTCATCAGTACGTGGTGGGGTGGGGTGAGAGAACCACATATTAAAATATCACAGATCAAACCACTATATTTCTCCCAGAGGGGCCCCAGGGGGGCGGGAACATGCCCCTTTTTCGCACCTCTTTTATGCATGTTTTAGGCATAATAGCCAAATCTCAGGGGTGGGGTCCGGACCCACCCCCCCCTTCCATCCCCACTCTCTGGATCTGCGCATGTTCACAGAAAAAAATGGTATACTGCTTATAAAGTTGACAACCTTTAGAACATTTTTTTAATCTTTACCTTCAAACTCCCCCGCAACAGTTACTTCCCTTGATCTGTACAGTTAAAGTAGGCAGCTTTACCTTATGGAAACTCTTTTTGACGCCTTGGCCAGATCAAACAACTCTCTGTTTCATACAGTATTGTATGTTACATTCAACGCAGTTTGCGTATCAAAATTATACAATATTTCAATTATCATCTAAAGATCAGTAAATCAAATAGTTACAGAGTTATAAATGTGTACATGAATATTCATGAGGTAAACAGTTAAAAAAATGCAATATAGTGAAGAAGGCTGGTGAATACAGGTTACTTTTTACATGAATATTCATGAGGTAAACAGTTAATAAAATGCAATATAGTAAAGGAGGCTGGTGATTGCAGGTTACTTTTTACATGAATATTCATGAGGTAAACAGTTAATAAAATGCAATATAGTGAAGAAGGCTGGTGAATACAGGTTACTTTTTACATGAATATTCATGAGGTAAACAGTTAATAAAATGCAATATAGTAAAGGAGGCTGGTGAGTAAAGGTGACTTTTGACATGAATATTCATGACTCGTGAAGTAAACAGTTAATAAAATGCAATATAGTGAATGAGGCTGGTGAGTATAGGTGACTTTTAACACAGGTTTGATTGTAAGCAATGAATACCTTGCTTCAGTACTGGAACCTTGGGTTGAATTCCACCAACAATACTTAGCGCTAAGTAATACTTAAATTCTTGAACTACACGTTCAACTATTACTACTTTATGGGATATTCAAGTACATGACTCAGCCGAAATGAATAATTGCCTTAATTACTAACAATAATTGATAAGAAATGAAATATTTGGGTATTTTTATAGAGAAACAAGACTAATGAAATTCACCATTGAGTATTTAAGTTTTACTTAGCGCTGAGAATTGTTGGTGGAATTCGACCCCGTTCTGATAATTCCGAGAATACTTACGGTAGGGCGTTCCGTCCTAGATAAAATATTCTTTATAATCGGGAAATGTCGGGCGCTTCCGTGTCTGCGTTTGCATCCCTTATAAATACAACGGAGGATGGCGAGTGTGATACAAATGAACACGAGGTATGCGAAATCAACTACAATGTCTTTAAGTATATCAAGAATTGTGGTAACAATGGCTTCAATTTCGTCAGCAGTAAGACAATTTGAGTCCTTCTCTCCGCATGCTTCTATGTCACCATGACAATGGAGATCTTTTGATATACAGTGATCATTGCTGCATTTGTAATACCGGTCAGTATCACATTCTCCTGCAACAAAATAGAAATAGGATTTTCTTCACATATTTAATACATTAATGGATTCCCGGGTAATAACAAAGTAATTGATTATGCCATCAATTATTTCTATTAAAGCATTTTTCTCACATATGATCCAAAAACACATACGGATATTTTAAGGAAACTATGACTCATGTTTTATTATTTTGCAAAAGGTACTGATAATTATAATAGGTTTTTGGTATTTTTAATAGTATAAAGTAGACATAACATCTAAATGACTGAAATGGCAGGTGGGACGTAAAATCAACAAGGTAAATAAACAAATCAATATAATTTAATTGAAGACAAAATCTAGAAGAAAAATAAACCGTCATGGTAAGAAGCGAGCTTCATTCACTCCAGTAAAGTAACACTACACAATGCTTCCATGGTAACAAACAAACTCATTCAATCCAATAAAGTAACACTACACAATGCTTCCATTGCAACAAACAAACTCATTCAATCCAAAACAGTAACAAAATGCAATGCTTCCATGGTAACAAAACAATTCATTCACTCCAAAACAGTAACACTACACAATGCTTCCATGGTAACAAACAAACTCATTCACTCCAAAACAGTAACACTACACAATGCTTCCATGGTAACAAACAAACTCATTCACTCCAATAAAGTAACACTACTCAATGTTTCCATGGTAACAAACAAACTCATTCACTCCAATAAAGTAACACTACACAATACTTCCATGGTAGCAAGCGAACTTCATTAACACTACTCAATACCTTCATGGTAAGAAGCGAATTTCATGACAAACGTCTCGTTATTCCCTGGCAGCAGCTTTCTGTGGTAGATGACTGTGAAAATATGGTCCACTGTGAAGAATCGTGCTTCAGACTCCTCAAGTGATTTATTATGTCCGCAGAGTTGCATTGGTAAGCCTGGAAAAATATGTTTTAAAAAAAACCACCATAAACCCCAATAAAATGACCTTTACGAGAATTGTGAGCCCACACAGGCTTAATTAAAGAGAAGTGACCACGCTCATAATATTACGTCCCATCTACGTGAAGTTCAATGACGCGTGGCGAAAAAAAATCCTGAACCGATGCATTTGAGTATGTTTGTAGGCTGGGCATGCATTGATTGTTTTCTATTGTATTTGTACTAAAGAAAGCAGCAGAAACATAATAAAAATGTAAATTTGTATATTTTGTCATTTTTTTTTAATATCTTGCCATGCAAGAGTTTATCAATATGCAAAGGAAAGACTACCCTAATTTTGATAACTAATTTGTATGTAGTGAAAAAAACTACTGTTATTTTGAAAACTTATCTATCAATATACAATGACAAAATGGTGAAAAAGTATGTGAATATACTGTGTTGTTGTTGTATTGGGGTTTACCGTCACTGCGACAGTATTTCAATCATATAGCGACGTCCAGCTAATTACAGGTGGAGGAAGACCCCGAGTACACAGAGGTACCCGGGTAGAACCACCGACCTACCGCAAGCCAGCTGGAAGGCTTCCTCACATGAAAAATCCGAAGTCCCTACCGGGATTCGAACCCACAGCGGTGAGGGGCTGAGGTAGTCCACGACTGTAACCGCTCGGCCACGGCAGCCCCGAATTTACTGTGACTGAGATACATTGTGTATACAAATGTATTTTGATCCCAATCTTGAGAAATGTAAACCCCTTCAATTTCGTTTTACATGACTAAATTAGGCATGAATTGTGGTATAGTTGGTCAAGCTGTAGTTCCGTTTTTATCATTTTAATCAAGGGTTACCGTTCTCGTTTGTTAGTTTCCTACTCCCAGTAAAACTTATTCCCGTGAGTCGCATACGTCCTTCCATGCATAATTTTGCGTGATTTCAAGAATTTTTGGGGAAAGAAGCAAAACAACAGAACCTACATGAACACCATCAGTCAAAATAAATTCATTGTTATTTATCTAAATTTGTGACATTGACTTTTGAGATGGAAGCCTGGTGCATTGTTTTGGCAAACATTTCTTTCCAATGCAACAGACAAGTTCACAATGCTGACTTCGTATTTTTAATAGGAGTTAGTACAAAATGTATTTTATTGGAAAAAAAATAGAAGAATAAGGAAGCATGATTGTTGATTGTGTATATTTTCGTTTTTATGTGTGTTTGTTGTGGTTATTTTCATTGTTGTTGTTGTTGTTGTTGTTTGGAAGAGGAAATTATTTAAAATTTTAATAGCTAAATTTATTTTTAAAAAAAAATGAAAAACTTTACCCTAAAGTTTTAAACGTTATGATTATTCGTCTCATTGTTATAGAAATATACCTGTTACAACGTCTGCAGCAGACGGATTCCCGCGCCAATCACCACTCCAATCACCATTGACAACAATGACGTTATCCCCGCAGCTGATGTCCAGCTTGAACTCGGTAAAGTACAGTACAGTCCTCTCCCGGATACCAGACTCGATCGTCCAGTTTAATGACAACCATGCACGTGTCGCCCGAATAGCTTCTGAAATCGTCTGCTCGGAATATAAGTTCACCTGCTGAATGACCTCGTGCTATAGTGACCCCACATTCGCTGCCCATGTGCCCTGAAATGGGAAAACAGCGATTGTTTGAATTTCGGGAGTTTGGAACTACATCTGACTATCGACCTGCTAGGATTCGAACCCACACGGTAAAGGGCTTAGTGAGTGTTTAAGTCAGTGACTTTACCCTCTCGCCCACGGAGGACCCGACTGATAAGTGATAACATATAATTATCCATCTATATACTGTTCTAGATTTTCTATACCTTAACATTGATTTTTTTTCACGCCTAGTTTAGTGTTTCTTAAATGTTCCTATATATTTCATGCATTTTCTTTATTTTACCTCCCATTCTTATCTAAAATTAACATCACTCCTTATCCTTTATTTATCAACACTCGTTACCCGTACATTCATTTATCTCTTCACCCAATGTAATGTTGTTGTGTTTTTTTGTTGTTGTTTTTTTTCAGTTTGACGATATGTAATTAAAATTCTGGTCATAAAACATCTTCCATAACCGTTTTCCTGAGCTTTAATGAATCGGCCTTCTTACAAGGTCCGTTAACCAAGTTTTAAAACCCGTGGCCTAGGAAGAAGTTATCGGATATCCATTTAATGTGTAGATCTTTTTAATAACGATAGGAGACTTGCGTATTTTAATCTTGTTGTTTTTTCCACATCAGTTAATACAAGTAATTGAGTCATAAAGTTTTATTTCAAACATATTACATAGTTTTATTTTACAGTAATAATGGTGGTTACTCCCTTTTTCGATTATGCGGCTCCCTGGCCACATTTAAAATCTATTCCATACTGACGCCGCGTTTCCACCCGGCGTCAATAACTTTTGTTCTGCTCTGGTCTGTCCCATATTCTAACCCTTTCATTGTCATACAAAATGTATAGGTAAATATCGCATTCTTTTTCTTCAACGACGAACCAATTGATTTTCGTACATATATACTAACTGGCTGGTTTGATATGTAAGAAAGATATATGTCTTTTTCATGTGTATATAATCATAATAACTACATTGTAGGTAAACGCTATGCAAGGTAAGAAAATCGAAAGTGAGTAAAAAATGAATATACAATATATAGGCCTACGGGGTAGTCCTCCTTAGCCATACTCACATTGAGTCAATTCGTATCCAGTACACACGAACAAACATACACTAGCGAACCAAAATACACATAGATGTTTCCACATTCTTTCTTGACATCAGATTACATATTCTAAAGAACACACTACAGGGATTATGCCTATGTCATATTTCTATTTTTATCCTACCTTTAAATGACTGTGAAGGTGGGTGTATGTAAGTGTATATTTACCTGATTGATTTATATGTTCCAAATCTATAGATCGTGTAGGCTTTCAGTAAAGTTACATACTGTACGTGTTAAGCATTAGTAATTAAGTACTTGGAGAATGATAATTATTTGTAATGGAACAGAAGACAATTATATAATTAGAAATACATGTAAATGTACAATTGATGTCCAAAAGTTGATACATATCTTTTTTATGTAAAATTAAGTGCAGTGTGCATGAATACAGAAGGATAGGTTTTTTTAGGGTTTATAATGTGATTTGAATTGTGTGTCTATGATAAATGCATTAATCTAAGAGGGTCAAGGATAAAGCATGTTTGATGATCTAATTCCATAACAATGTATTTCAACCAAAATCTGCAGGTATTTCCACGCAGATCTGGTTTTATACTACTAACTATTCCTCAGCTCATTAGAGATGAGAAAACATTTAAAAACTTGTCTCTTTAAATGTTGGAGATATGTATTAATGTCTGTTGCAGACGGAAATGGGGTGTTCTTCATTGTTTGGTTAAATATTAACTGTCTTAAATGTTTCACTATAAATACCAGAAAACGTGATTCAAATGCTCACCATTGGATTTATTTGTTTTCAGACATTAAATTCATGCTGATTATTTTTTATATATTTTCTACGGTTTATATGGAAACCAAATTGGCGGCTTCACTGTTGTATACATAAAGAATTCACCCATCATAAGTAGACTTTGTTGTTTTTAGCTGGGGCCGCCGTAGCCGAGCGGTTACTGTCGTGGACTACAAATCGCTCAGCCCCTCACCGCTGTGGGTTCGAATCCCGGTAGGGACTTCGGATTTTTCATGTGAGGAAGCCTTCCAGCTGGCTTGCAGTAGGTCGGTGGTTCTACCCGGGTACCTCTGTGTACTCGGAGTCTTCCTCCACCTGTAATTAGCTGGACGTCGCTATATGATTGAAATACTATCGCAGCGACGGTAAACCCCAATACAAAAAAAAAAATTAGATGATTTTAACAATTATTTTTGACTGGAAACATCCTTTGTAAGCGTGAACAAAAAATATCCGTGCCATTTAGGAACAACATCCCTACTTACATACATGATGATCCAATCCTGCAAAAATGTAGCAATCGGTCCCGTGGCCGAGTGGTTAGAACCAGGGGTTGTGGATTGGATCCCCGGCCGCGACATACCAAAGTCGTATAGAAAGGTACTGGTATAACTACTTTGCTTGGTGCTCAGCATGTAAGGGTATTTTCTGGACTGGTTGGCTAGGTGTCGGGATAATGTGACTGGGTGTAGTATCATGCAACTTGTCTACGGCGTGATGCGGCAGTGTGACAGCACTAAATCTGTCTCAAGTAGTCATCGTCTCCAAATGAATGAAATACTGTCGGTTGGATGTTAAACCAAATAAAATAACAAACAAACAATAAACTAGCGCTTCGTATTAGAACTCCAATCTTTGTAATTTACCCGTAGTAGTTTACACTTCTATTTTAGCCCTCCGAAGGTTTCTCCAAGAGCATATGATATTAATGTAATTTGATGTGATGTCACAGTGAGGTAACACTTTTTCTGTCCAATGTAAACAAAGGCCTGAAATAATTGGAATCCTTTGAGTGGGAAATATAAAGACCCATATACATGTACATGTTTATATGGTCTATACAAAATTATCAAAGCATTATAAAGGATGGTATGATTGAATAAAATGTGAGATAACGACTAACCGCAGCATTTAAATTTAACGAAAAGTACGGGGAAAAATGCAGATGAGCATATACTAGTCTCTACTAAGATCTTAAAAAAATAGCAAAAATATGAGTGAACGAGTATAGTAAGTTCTCAATGATAGAATAGTCTAATCGGGTTTATCATCTCCTCAAAATGAACTCAGACCTGGGGCCCGTTTCACTAAACTTCGCACGAACAAATTTGATCTTAGTCTTAAGTATGTTGTTCTACATATTGTCTACAAATGTTTAATTTTCACAATAAAAGATGAAGAAAGATGGCCTAATTTATTGCATTTATGCAAGCATAACACTTTTTGCAAAGAAAAATATATAGGAAAAATATTATTTTACATCTGTGAATTTACGCGTACGAAGATATTTTTTCGTACGAAGTTTAGTGAAACGGGTCCCAGATGTTTTACTGTATTAGTGTAAATACACAAAACGCAAGTGCTCGACGTGTAGACATTTTACCCTCACCCGTTCTATTTGCATAACTATACCTTTTATGAAATATTTATGTAAATACCAAATCTAAATCATATTACACTTTTCATGTTATTCTATATAAATGCTCTTTTTCACACACTATTAGCCCATATATGGAAAATAAAAATAATTTTTATAAATATCAAATCATAATATGTTCACAGTTTTCATTGCAGTAAATTTTAAATAAATGGCCTTTTTCAAACACTATATATTCTTGTGTGTTCTATATTTTCCAATACATAGATCAAATAGGCCGCTTTAATCAGTTAAACAAAAAGAAAGAGTATTGGATGTGTATTGAGTGGGTGGGGGTGGAGTCGAGCACGCCGTTCTGAGCTATACATGAATCAATGTCCTACCTCGTGCCTTCTCGTTAAAATAAATACATTTTGTACTCCAGTTACCACTGTTTAGTTTTAATAAAATATACAAAGCACTTTACGATATATAGTATTGACACATAAGTGGCTGTGGAGTCGATAGCAAAGTGCATGCTTAATTATACATAGCTTAAACATGTCACATTGTCTCCTTTCGTTTAACAATAATATCAACATTTGTAAGTACATGCGAAAGACAAAAGGGTTGAGGCACAAATTATTTCAACTTGGTCACTACTCTCCCTCGGATTATTGTAGTATATATGGATTTATTAAATATACGTACATTATACAAACAAATATAGCACACCTGCCTACAGACAAACCGAAAATAATTCATACATACAATAATTAATACATAAACAGACAGACAGACAGACAGACAATAATTCCCTCATCTACATACAAACAGATACTATAGGATCTGCTTGATCTGGATCCAATCTGTTTGCCTATTCGTCAACATGAGTCTTTATGAAGGAAAGGATTGAAGTAGTTGTGGTTTTTATATACATGTACCTTGTTCAATATGATCTAAATGTCGTCTGATACATTTACCCCAAACAGACGCACAATTTCACCATGCGTTTCTTTTTCCAATCAAAATAGTTTGCAAATTTGAATACTTGAAGCAAAGAAGTGATTAAGGACATAAATTGAATACAAATATTGTATTGCCATTTATTGATTCTTTTGGATAGTATTGCGATATTTATCACGATATATCACGTTAAATATATGTAAATATGTTATGTGTAAGATACAATTTAAACGAATAAAATATATTTGTAAAATATTATGAAATGTATATATTCGTGCTGAAATAAAAGTAATCATTAATTAACCAATAATAAAGTTCGATTGCTTTATTTTTCTGCATTTTCCCTAATGTATTTTCAAAAGAAAGATGTTTTGCATGAAAAACAGATAACCCGCGGGTTGGGAATTATCTTATTTTCTGTTTAACCCTTATTAAGTAAAAACTATCGATACATAGATTATATCGCGGTATGCATGAACTTTACAAACAATATCGCGATAATATAGCACATCGCCAATGATTTATCTACATAAGAAATGAGAAAAAAATTGGCAGCCATTAATCTATTGGATCATGTATTCATCTACTTTTATTTTTAATTTGTAAATTTATATCTACTGAATAAAGCGACTGAATAAACTTGTTTTAATCATGTTGCATTTGCAGTGCATTCCGTGTGTATCCAAAGGATCAGCTGGTTAATCCAAGAAGCCTTAGCAAAGTTAGATAGTGACAAATGTGGACGGATGAAGTACAGCTCCATTATTAAGCTATATATTTTGGAGTCCAAACCTAGATACCGCGTTATATTGGACCACGTTATAAAATTGTGAATCATCACATCAAGTCATACTTTAGGCCCAATATTGACTTCGTTATATCGGCTTTCGTTTTATAATGGATCATGTTATAATGAATCTGTTTAAAGAGATAAATAATAGGACAGTGCATTCAAGTTTAATAAATCGCACAATGGTATACCTTGTCTTTTTTTAGTTCTGGTTACTATATCCATTGACGTCCTGATTTGACATGACTTGGTCATAGGAAGGTGGGGGAGGAAACTCAGAAGTCGTATGATGGACCCGAGGGTGACGTAGCATTATCTTCTGATGACGTCATATAATTGTCAATATATAATGTGTCGTATGATGGAGCCGAGGGTGACGTAGTGTTGTCAACTGATAACGTCACATCATTGTCCGGAAATGAACAAGCTGACGAAAATGATAAATCTGATTGCGTTTCTCCCTCAACGGTCACTTGTGCGTCATTGTCACTTGCAGACACAGGGGGTGACGAAACGTTATCAACTGATGACGTCGAATCACTGTCCGAAAACGAACCAGTTGACGAAATTGACATATCTGGTTCCGTTTCTTCCTCTACCATCACTTGTACGTCATTGCAGTTTAAAGACGCGAAAGCTGACGTAGTGTTATCCACTGGTGGCAACAAATCATTTTCCGGAAAGGAACCAGTTGACGAAATTGTCATATCTAATTCCGTTTCTCTGTCTGCGGTCACTTGTACGTCATTGTCACGTGCAGACGCGGGGGATACAGATTCGGTAGTCTGGGGTCGACTCTGAAAAGATTATTCACACATATGGTGTACCAAAATTGTCAAACCAATATGATCGCTGCATTTAATTAGTTTAATCAACCATAGATAACCATTTAACTACATTCAAAATAAGTAATTGGCTGTTGAATATTTAATTGGCCTGCCTTCATCGGGGGCTAAGATCGTCGTGAGGTCGTGAGTTCAATAATAATTAGTTATTCAAAATAAAACTAGAAACTATGTGTCCAGTATGAATATAGGTTAGTTATCAAATTGAGATATATCTCAACTCAAAATTTTGAAAATATTAAACTCCCTGATTTACCTACACAAAGAATAGAAATTTTGCAAGCATGTTATTATTATCTTGTTAAACTTCTTCAAAATTAAAAAAAAAAAAAAAAAATAAGATTTTAAGTTTCATGTCACTCATTTATGGCGTTTTATAGTGAAGCAGCATTTAATCTGAAAATACGTTGATAGATCGTAATTCCACACAAGCAAACCTACTTTGAGGATTCAGTTTTATATTGGGCACCAATCAATGAGGCACACGCATACCAGTACTTTTTTACATCCTTGGTATATCGCAGCAGGGAATCGAACCCACGACTTCCAAGTAATGGCATGTGTTTTAAACAAAGTTCTAAAGCACTTAAAGTCACTTTAAGTAACTTCTGTCTTTAACTTGGTTATCATTATACAACCAGCTGATAACAGTCACAATTATGACCTTATTATATTGGGGTTTTATTGTATGGATAATTCCGAAGGTCATGAAGTCTGGAGAGCGGTTAGCTATTGGTTGACTTTAAGTAAGGCAGGTGACCGTAAATGAGTTGTTTTTGATCAAATGAAAAATAGAGGAGACTTTAAAGCATGTTGGCTGCTTAGTTCATCTGATCTCCAACAAAGGTTTTCACTGTAAGCATTGAATACCTTACTATTTTACTGGAATCTATCAAACCATACTTACGGTAAGGCGTTCCGTCCTAGATAAGAATTCCCTTATTATCGGGAAATTCCGGATATTTCCGTGCCTGTCCGTGCATCGTTTATAAATACAACCGATGATGACGATTACGATGAAAGTGGTGATAAGGTATAAGAATCTATATAAAATGTCTATTAGTAACGCCGTCATAATATTTCGTAATAGCGTCTCTAATTTCATCAGCAGTAAGACAATTTGACTCCTTCTTCCCGCATGCTTCTATGTCACCATGACAACGGAGATCTTTTGATATGCAGTGACCATTGCTACATTTGTAATACCGGTCAGTATTACATTCTCCTGCAAAAAAGAAAAAGAAAAAAAGAAAAGAAAACAATTAAAGGATTTTTACTCAACACTGTTAAACCTTTACCCAATGAACATTTTTGAACAAATTCTTATCTTATTGAATAGTCATATGAATTAACCGAACTATAAATGGTATACCGTTGAACCAATAATGGCAGCCATCTGTATTTAGCGGTCAACCTACATTTAGCTGGCAGTTTTAATATTACCAAACTTAGGTGTTTCATTTTATGTTAAACCTTCAATTAGCGGTCACCTCTGCTGAGTGGTCATTTTCTCTTGTTCCTAAGAATGAACGTTTAAGACAGATTTTAACGGATTTCTTTTTTGTGCAGACGGTGTAAAATCTGAGCTTCTATTTTGCATGATCAAATAAAGAATGTCCTGATCAGACAGCTTTTGAAAGAGGTTAATGTGATGAAAACATTGATATCACTCTTTTTATCATCTCTTTGCCCATGGAAAGCATAAACGATTATCTTGTATTATAAGTCCCATTACGTTTTTGCTTAAAATTACATTAGAAAAATATATTTCCCATATATGAGTAGGGTAAAGCCTCTAATTAGGTTTAATTAACCTCCGAAGTCCACACAATGAATATCTAATGAAAGAAATTCCCCCCCCCCCTTAGTTGTTCAGACAGGGCACTATACGGTAATATAGTGAGAAATATAGGTGGAGCGTGTTGCAGTAAAACCATGGAAGTACGAGGAGTTCTTCAGAAGTTCTTTGATTTTTAGACTGGCGGCCAGCGGCCGCCAGACTTATGCTGAAATTCGAAATCGGACCTATCTGATTTGCATATTTTCCACAACATTTTTAACTGTAGCACTCCGCGCTTTGTACGGATCCATACAATGCAAGCTGAGATAACGAAAGCGAGTGAAGTGTGTTACATAGATGTGTTGCAACGACGTTTAAATGACATTTAGAAGCTATTTTAATGTGTAAAGTTTGTGTTCCACTCTTCCTTTACAAATTCCTCAAGCTGAATACAACCATTTTCAGCGTGAACAAAATACCTGCGTCGTTTACAAAACAGAGATTTAACCCAACTGGAGTAAATGTAGACCACTCATGCAATTAAGAAAATAGAGCAATGGACGCAATGAAAATATTACCGAGCAATGGAAATTTTATTTTCAGAATAGCAGTATTAAATGCCATAAAACTATTTTTTAACCATCTATAACTGTTTAATTATATATACACATTAATTTTAAGATAATGAAATGCGAATAAACTTAGAGTTATTAATTTGAGATTATACATATATGGAGCAATGGAAATGATTACGGAGCAATGGAAAATCTATTTTCAGAAAAGCATTATTAAATGCCATAAATCTATTTTAAACCACCTGTTACTGTTTTATTATATATAAACATTAATTTAAGACAATAGCATACGAATAAACTTGGTGGAGTTATTAAATTAAAGTCCATTGTGCCTCGATAAAACACGTAAAGGAAGTTTGATAGACACAATGAGTTGAAATTTTTTATATTATTCTTGCATGGATTAAAATAAGAATAAAATGCTAATGCTCTGGCATACGCTTTTTAATATGTTCTCTCTAAATAAAGCAGACACACGTACGATGTTTACACTGCTAGCTCCACTCTCCAGGCCAGGTATAAATCAATGGACAGTGTATCCAGATAAACAGGCATCATATCACAAAATGATAATAATCAATATAATGTTTTAAATTAAATGAATATTATTAATTTGTGTATCTATATCATCAAGATTTTTCATATACCGCGCAATGTAAATAACAGCGAAATGGAAATTCCATTGCACCTAAAAATACCACGCAGATGAAAGTTATATGTTCATATGCAAACTCGTACCAACGACAAGTTATGAAGACATGTTATTTACATATATTAGATACTCCAAATTAAAACTGCTCATTCATTATAAATTTGTCATGTACCATACTATACACAGCGGATCCATTTTAAGGTGATATCGAACTCTGTGTGTGTGTGTGTGTGTGTGTGGTACTGACACGTGCCATTAAGGGCCTTCTTCACATCTTATCAACCGGGATCAAAGGGCGGTGGGACGTTAAACCCAACAAACAAACAAACAACTGGGAAGGGTGTGCTTGCTTCTGTTCATCATCATCATCATCATCATAGGCATGAGATTGATTTTAGACTTCATGAATATAAAGGGTCAGAGTATCATTTTTACTATTTTACATATAGGGCATTTGAAATCAATTCCATAGTCGAGCGTTCTGTTCTCTGACAGCTCTTGTTCAATATTTAGTTTAGATGTATGTTTTTAATTTTGATTATCGTGTTCTAATGTTTAATTAAAAAAAATGAAAACTATATTTTCTTGTTTCTTATTTGACAAGTGAAAAACTGATACCTCCCACATACCTCCCCCCCCCCCCCCCCCCCCCCCCCCCCCTTATAAACAGATTAGAATCCAGCATATAATTTATTTTGATTACAATCTAGCCCTCTTGCTGCTCACCACGACCAACCCGCCGACAGTCTATCAGTGCCTTCGGCGCTTTGATTATTTGAAGGTGGAAGAAGTAAAAGAGATATGAAGAAAATCCTGGAACTTCTGAAACATCCTTTGTATGTTAATTTTATGTTGGTGTTGGTGTAAGCTAAATATTAATAAAGTATGCTAGAACTTGCGATTTTTTATGGTTTATTTACAGTAAATAGGTATTTCTCTAATGTTTCTCGGGAATTAAATTCACACAAGGCTTTTAGAGTGTAGATGCTTTAGGGTTTACTTGTCGAATCATATGCCCGTTGCTTCAATGCGCTTGCTGTTCTTGCGTGTGCAAGCTCAAACGGAACATTTAAAGTGTCGTTACACACTTTTTTCTTGTTCAATGCATATGTTTAATTTCGTTGTCACGGTATGTTATTATTTCGTTTTGAAAAGATTCGTCAAAATGTTTTTAGTAATACGAAATATTGTCTCGTAAAAACGAAAACTATTTATTTCCTTATTACCAACCTTTAACTAGATTTCGTATAAACGAAGTACTTTTCACTATTTCGTAATTTTCGGACTATATTCCGTAAATACGGATTCGAATGCTCTTAAACGAAATAAGATGTCGGATATTTACCAAATTATGGTGGCATATTTCTGCCAGCCACTTATTCACTTAGCTTTGTCGAAACTATTCTGAAAAATTGTCACATATTCAGTTAGTATCTGGCAAATAGAAAACTTTCGTGTTATCCTCTTAGGTATCTTAACAGAACAAAACTGTCTGTTAGTGTCCACTACTGCCAGCCATATATTCACTTAAGATAACTGGATATCTCGCCTTTTTTCAAGTAAGTCAGTTAAATCATGTGGATAACAAGCATTTTTTCACATAATTATCTGGAAAAAAAAGCATGATATCCAGTTAACATAAGTGAATATGTGATTGGCAGTAGTGGGCACTAACAGAGAGTTTAGTCCTGTTAAAATACCTAAGTGGATAACTTGAAAATTTCCTTCTTGCCAGATAATAACTGAATATGTGACAATTTTTCAGAAAAGTTTCGACATAGCTAAGTGGATAAGTAGCTGGCAGAAATATGCCACCATACCAAATAAATATTTTGCTCGAGAAAAAAATGTCACAAAAGAAACTTCAGAAGCTGTAATAAGTTGTGTAACAAATGTTACATATCAGACTTTAAAAGCTGTAATAATTTGTGTAACAAATGTTACATAACATGCTTTAAAAGCTGTAATAAATAGTCTTACCTATTTCAGAATAAAAACTTCAGAGGCTGTTATAAATAAGTAGTGTAACAAATGTCACATCAGAAACTTCAAAAGCTGTAATAAGTAGTGTAACCAATGTCACATTAGAGACGTCAAAAGCTGTAATAAGTAGTGTAACCAATGTGACATTAGAGACTTCAAAACTTAGTGCTGAGTGTTGTAATTGGTATTCGAGTCAGGCTTTACTCCTATGCAGATCCTATGCAGAAAACACGTTAGCTCAGAGATTCTGTGTAGACAATGCATGTGAGTGACTGAAGCGGATGATGGGTCGAAAACACAACAAAATGATTTTATTAAAAAGAAAATACGACATACCTTCATGGTAAATAGCAAACTTCATGACAAACGTCTCGTCATTCCCTGGCAGAGAGCCTGTCCCGCGGTAAATGACTGTAAAAACATGGTCCACTGTGAAGAATCGCATCTCGGACTCCTCAAGTGATTTATTATGTCCACAGAGCTGCATTGGTAAACCTGGAAATATATATTGATTTTTTTTTTGTCTGATTCTAACATTCTCTATGATTTTTAAGGTCGATATTTCCCAGATTTGTGTATTTAAATCGTTGTTGTCAAGCCTTTTCCTCTGCTAACTATGAGCCAAATGGTCTGAACCTTTTGCCATGTCAAATAAGATTATTTTCTCCTCAATTTCTTGACCGAAATCGCAGTAAAGTCATCGAGTGAATACTTTCCGATGGTTACAGAAAAATATGCCACCTAAAGATCAGCTTTTGAATCAGAATATTACACGTTTTAAATCCAAATACTTGGCTTACACAGAGGAATTACTGAGCTTACACAGGCTTACACAACGGAATTACTGAGTTTACACAGACTTACACAGCGGAATTACTGAGCTTACACAGGATTACACAGCGGAATTACTGAGTTTACACAGGCTTACACAACGGAAGTACTCAGTTTACATAGACTTACACAACAGAATTACTGACTTTACACAGACTTACACAGCGGAATTACTGAGTTTACACAGGCTTGCACAACGGAATTGCATGGTTTACACAACGGAAATACTGGATTTTAAACAACTGTAGTACTGGGTTTACACAAAGAGAACATTAGGTTCTACATAACAGAGGTTTTATACATTGACCTAATAAAGAAATTATTAGAGTGCAATTTAGTGATATTTGTGTTGACTGAAAATGAAATGGTGCACATCATTACGTATACGAATTTTAACGGTATATATTGTAATATATTAAAGGAAGGTTTTTTTTCCTTCAATTGTAGTTTATATATGTTGGACTACAAGTCGATATTTTCAGGCAGAAAATATTTTAAGGGGTATATACCCATATTTTGACAGATCTGGTTTAGTATGTATGACAACTTAATAGGGTTTTAATTGTTTTGTGGTTGGCAGAAAAAAATATACCTGTTACAACGTCTGCAGCAGACGGATTCCCGCGCCAGTCATCACCCCAATCACCATTAACAACAGTGACGTTATCCCCGCAGCTGGTGTCCAGCTTGAACTCGGTAAAGTACAGCACTGTCCTCTCCCGGATACCAGACTCATCATCTAATTTTATGACGACAATGCACGTGTCTCCCGAAAAGCTCCAGGAATCGTCTGCTCGGAATACAAGTTCACCTGCTGAAAGTCCTCGTGCTATAGTGACCCCACACACGCTGCCCATGTGCCCTGAAATAAGAAAACAGCAAACATGTACAGAGATCTAACGCAGATAATTTGCGGCTATTAACTGTGTAAGCAATTTTGTATCGATTTATTAACTGTTTCAGATTTTCTATTTTTCAATACAAGATTATTTTGTTTTTAGTTTCACAAATAATTTAATCTTTCTACATCTTCCTATCTGTCCTTTTATATAATTTCTTAATCCTATCTCCCACTCATAAATAATCTAAAAATAACTTTGGCGTCTTTACCATTCCTTTCTATTTTTACCCACTTCTGATGTGCCTCAATTATGTGTATTTTGTCGTATGTAAAGTATCTATAATCAATATACACGTGTCTAAAATTACTGTATGGTCTTTTCTGTTCCGTTCTGTCCCGGATTCTAATCGGTGTCATTGTTACACAAAATTCATTGGTCAATATCGCATACCTCTGGAAAAATATATGTTTATTTCATGTGTATGTGTCACCATAATGACTGTGCATTGTTGTAAAAAGCTACACAAGGTAGGAGAATCGATGGTGGATATACAAGATGTGATTCATTTTATAAAAAACATGTACTCACATTGAGTCAATTCGTATCCAACACACACGGACGAACATACACTAGCGAACCAAAATAAACTGAAGTGTTTCCACATTCTTCATTGACATTATTGCATATTCAAAAGAAACGTTCTAATCCAACACACTATAGGATTATGCCGTGTTGTCCAAATTGCTATGCTTTATATTTATCCTACCTTTTAAAAATGACTGTGTTTGTGAAATCTATTGATCATGGGTACCTGGATTTCAGTTAAGTCCAGTACAATGTATTAGACAATGTTTGTTATGTTCAAGTCACCTGTAATCAGCTGTAATGATTATGAAACAGACAGTATGTACTAAACTGTACCCTCTGTAAAATGGAATACTTTCTTAACCGCACCCTCTGTAAACTGGAATACTCTCTAAACCACATCCTCTGAAATGTAAACTGGAATACTTTCTTAACCGCACCCTCTGTAAACTGGAATACTCTCTAAACCACATCCTCTGAAAATGGTAACAGGAATACTCTCTAAACGGCATCCTCTGTAAATGGTAACAGGAATTCTCTCTAAACCACATCCTCTGAAAATGGTAACAGGAATACTCTCTAAACGGCATCCTCTGCAAATGGTAACAGGAATTCTCTCTAAACCGCATCCTCTGTAAATGGTAACAGGAATTCTCTCTAAACCGCATCCTCTGTAAATGGTAACAGGAATTCTCTCTAAACCGCATCCTCTGTAAATGGTAACAGGAATTCTCTCAACCACACCCCTGTAATGGAAATCTCTCTAAACCACATCCCCTGTAAATGGTTCTACCCGGATGCGTCCGTGCATTCGGGGTCTACCTCCACCTGTCATTAGCTGGACGTCGACTGAAATACTGTCGAAGCGACGGTAAACTCAAATAGTCAAGTAAAGTCATAAGTCCCGAACTTGTTCCTTTGTATTTTTTACTGAAGGATACTTTCTAACCCGGAACCCAGACAACAAATCCTTCTTGATATTTATAAAACGTGTGATTTTTTTGTCTGTTAAACCGCACGCGAGACAAAAAATGAACATAGAGTTTCATGTCCGAAAATATCAGGGGGACTGTACAATTCTTGATTTGTTTGTCGTGTTGTTTGAGATTAACGGACATACATATGTTTATTACAGACAGAAATCGATTGTTTTCCATTGTTTGATTATTTCACATTGACTTAAATGGCTTACTTTAAATACTCACCACGGGATTTCTTGTTTTCAGTCGTTATTAAACACTTATCACTACTGTGTTTACATTTGCCGTGTATATATACATGTACTTCGTTTTCATAAGCATTAATAAGCTACTTGCTAACCAATGAAACAACACGTAATATTTTGAGTGCTCCTCAATGACTACATGCAACATGCCGGTTTAGTTGTCAAATGATACGTACTGTCTCCGCCACGTTTTAAATAAAATCTTAATAATTTATTAGTACGAAGGTTTACGTACCAAATAAGTTAAATAAATCAATAAATTAAAGCAAAATCGTAACAAGCAAACGTTCCGACGATGATTATTCCACCAACCACAGGCTCGGATGCACCGAAAGGGGGGATGCATCTCAATCATACTTGAAACCTTGAAAAAAAAATGGTACCATGATTGGATTCATTGCAAGGTTAAAATGGTTCGAGATTGTATCATAGTCATTACCATTTTAATAACTTAATGTGTTCATGCGAATGGAAGTGAATTCATGTACTTTTGACTGAAATAAAAAAAAAAGAGCTCATTAGTCCAGTTGTTGGTGTGTCAGATTGTTTTGCCCCTTTTGTGTACATATAGTATAAATGTTAATGTACCCCCTTTGTTTCTCTCATATATATATATAGTCAAACATGTTTTACGCTGTCAGTCAAGGCAACAAGTGGGCTTTTAATAGATTTGACTGCTAAGTGAAGTTTGAATATATAACAAAATGATACTGTTTGGTAATATTGAAATTGATCGCTAAATACAGGTTGACCGCTTAGTACAGGCGGCTGCTAATACAGGTTCAACTATATTATTCAAGAATAGTAGTACGCAAAATATAAACAGACGGTGTTTATTGTTTTAAAGTCATTTTTCATTTAATAGCGGGAGGTTGTGAGTTCGATCGTCGACCACAGCATACCAGAACTGATAACATGGTATTGGTAATGCTCCCTGCCTCATACTCATTATATATATGTTGGGTTTAACGTCCCGCCGACAGTTTTTCAGTTATTTAGATACTTTGTCTACTTGATACAGATATGTTGCTGCCATCTGACAAACAAACACAACTATCATATCTGTTTTACTGAACTACCCTCTCTCTCTCTCTCTCTCTCTCTCTCTCTCCCTCTCTCTCTCTCTCTCTCTCACACACACACACACACACACAGGGCACCAGTGTCTAGTGTTAACGTTCCAAACTGTAGAAGGTTGTGGGTTCGAACCCCTTTGAGGGCAATGATTTTTTATTACCTGCCAATGCGCAAAGTACTGGTCCAACCCGGGAAAGGTCGAGAGGAATTAATATTAGTTATATGCTGATCAGTGTTATATTATATAGTTAAAAGTAACACACACACACACACACACACACACACACACACACACACTGGGTCATGTGATCGTGGTTCTTTATCATTGTTTAGGGGAGATTACTCATACCCATGGGAATATTCGCGCAAAGATGTTATAAATGTTATAAATGGAAAATTTGTCAAAAAAGTACAGCAAATCTAGAGAATTAATGCAAGCGATATATTGCTCAGTTCATCAACAATTGCTATTTAAAAACGGCCTATGTGGAAATGTCTCTAACTGAACCATTTAAAGACTTATGGCCAAGTTTAACCTTTCCTTTTTTATTTTCTGAAGAACCATTCGGCATTTTCACTTTCAAATTAATTATTTGCTCTAATAAGGGTTATAAGGGTTGTCTATTCTAACTCTATAAGCTCACTTCATAAACAACCAGGATAAGGGTAATGGGCCATTATTTTGAGAGAAAGGGAAGTGGTATCCGGTGTCTGTGACACCTTGAAGATGTGACCGGTGTCTGCTTCCTTTGGGGGGATATTTAAAAAAAACAGACAATAGAAATTGTTTATTATTTAATAACTATATATTTGTAAAGAATATTTGATAGGTACAATGTATATATAAAAACAATAATGTAAATGAAATTGTAAATGTATAGAATAATAATATCATGTAAACTAACTCCTCTCAAATATCTCTGTACCTCATGAATATTCATGTGTAAATTTATGACGATGCATTGTAATGTACTAATCTTAAAATGGTTAAAACAATGAATGCAGACTGTGTAGAAGCTGAGCTAAACTATTGTATAAGCAAACAGAGTAAACCCTGATCAAAAAATCAAAAGAATGTCAAATATGAGTGAATGAAATTTGGACATATATCAAGATGTTCATGTCACAGTCAATGCGAATGTCCGTCGGTCAGTCGGACATGTCTGGTATATTTCCAAGTGCCTTTTATTGTCGGACACAATGTCCGATGAAAAAATCCATACAACACCGTTTCATTTTCGGAAAATTACTTTCACTTTCTTCGAAAAACAGTTTCCTTTGCTTTTTTTAGCGATTATGTAATGATTATCGGCTATCTGAGATGGCCAAGCAGTAACGATTGCAAATTGGTTCCCCGCAATGTACATACTTATATCTTTCGTAATGGAAACCATGCGTCTTTATCGGTCAACAATCAACAACATGGCAGACGATGCATTCACGAAAGATTGTTTTTTTCTTCTTCTTCTTTTTATCCGCTTGCCATAATCAAATAACAAAGTCATACCCGTTTTAATTTATTATCAGGTTCAATTTTTATCATTTCAATATTTATTATCGTAAATAATTAAATCTAGATTTTGTTGTCAATGAATTTAGATATTCTGATGGTGCTATGCCGGTCGAAAATTGCCTGCTAGTTCTAGCAAAGAACCAAAGAAGAGAGCTCCTGACAATAACAGACGCTTTCAGGGATAGTTTTTCGGCTTATTTCCTCATTATGGTCACACAACTTACAGAACTTTAGTTTTTGCATAGCATTTTATAATCTTATCTGTGCAAAAATAATTTCTTTTTGTAATGGGGTAGGGTTTATTCCTCCATATGTACTTATTTTGCAGGTCTCACATTTTTACATGTTTGTGGGTTTTGAACAGCTGATTAGGACAGAGAAAATCTAAAATTAGCAAAAAATGAATGAATATTCATTAAATTCAGTGTAGTCCACATTTGTGTACCCGTAATTTGTGATATCGTTCTACTTTCGATTTGGCGATATCCCCCCTACGGGTACACAGTCGGAACGACATTTTATGTGCGGAAAAGTTTCCTTCTTTCTCTAACCAAAGCCTAATTTTAAAATTAGGCATTGAAATTTCTGTATAATAAGTGAATGACAACTCAACATACCTACATTGCCTTTATCCTTGAACAATAATGTATCCATTCCAACTGGGTTTTAATCCTCATATTGAATAAAAATGCTTTTATAACACATTTTATTGCAACATGTGCAGTTGACCGACTTGACCTACTGATCTCATATTCAAATGAGCTACGACGGTGAAGAGGTAAAATATCTCTCTTCAGATAAGACCTCATTGCTATAGGGGCGCACAAAAACGGAAGAAGTGCGTTTGACTTATAAATGCTTTTAATAACGGGTCAGACAGAAATATTGGCTTGAACAGAAGTTTGATTGCTTATATCATCAAATAATGGTATAGATACACATGCAAACATATTTTTATACTCTTCATGTCTGTGGCCAAACCGATAGTAATTTTACGATCAGCTTGAACTTTTAAATGTGCTCATATTTCTTAATTCGATACACTGTCTCTATACACTTTAATTGCACTTTAATTTTTTAATCAATGTATTTTACATTTTAACAATGTTTTACTATCTTTTCATACACATGGTTTTAATCATAAACATGTTGATTAAAAAAAAAAAATTAATACCTTCAAAATTACAACCAATGGAATAGACTATTTTACAGGAAATTCGAGATCTGAACGACGTATGTTGATATATTTTACCCCCCCCCCCCCCCCCCCCCCCCAAAAAAAAAAAAGAAGAATCTAAATTTTCTTCTGTAGTGACCCCAACCTAATTAAATAATGCTTGAATATGAACGTTTACCCAGGATTATTGAAAGAATACTTGTAGAGGATCTCGCTTTCCCTTACAACTACATTTCTCAACACAAGCGGTACAACACGTACAACAATCACACAGGCACAAACTACAATCCTTCCTTACACATGGATTAACATAGTTCTTTGGAATACAATCCCGTTTCATTCCTGTAATAAACAATGTCTCGAGTACAAACTCCCTTATACAATTCTTTGTCTTGGACAGTACTCGTAGATCTTCGTCAGTCCAACTTTTCATGAGAGACCTTTTGTAGGTTTACATTATGGCTAAAGCCCGTTGCCGAGATCTGCCGGCTCTCCCTAACTCCTGCCAGTAGCCAAGAATAGATTTTGGTGAGCCCCAGTGGATGACAATGTCAAGGTCACTGACGCCCATTCCAAACGCCACCGTACTTATAAGCACTTTGATTGCGCCAGTATCTGACCTGAAATCCCTCAGAATTCGGTCCTTGGTCTCCTCGTCAGAAGACGCATGGAACATCTCAACGCGTCTATTGCCGGGGGTGTCGGAAAGCACTTGGATGCATTTTATAGTAACATTGTGCAGTCGGAGGAGGAAAGAGTTTCTTCAAGATCCCAACAAAACAGACAAGAAGATTTGGAACTTTTTCTCAGGATTTTGCGCCCTGAAAACTTGACTAATGAGATTCCCGGGCGATTTCATAAATCATACAAGAAATTCAAGGGATTCCAGTTGTCAAAGCCGTGAATTCTTTCACTAAGAAAATGACCACCCTTTCAAAAAAGCTTAACCAACGCACCCGCACCGTGGTTAAAAGTTAGTGACTGAAATTTATGTGTTTAACAAGTCATCCAAAACGTTTGTGTGACAAGTGTTTTTTTTTAATCAACGAGACGATTATACTTATTACTATGAGAACTACTTTCTATTGGACGGAAATCTTTTTTTCTGTATATAAATATTAATACAATGTTGAACTTTGTTTACCTTTTGCATGCGAGAGAAAACAGAGAGATTGAGAATGTTTGTTTCTCTTTGTTTTTCATGTTCCTGTGTATTTACATTGCACATGTAACGTGACTGTTAATAAATGATTGATAAGTATATATGCTACAACATTTTGTGTGTGTGTGGGGGGGGGGGGGGGGTCGTAATTGCTAGGCATAAAAAATGTATAGGTGGGACGGACCCTCTATCCAGCAGTGTAGGTTTTAAAGGAAGATGGTATTTTCGGGCTTGTTACAGAGTTTACTTTTAGAGAGGGTAGGAGAGAGAGAGAGATCTTTGTTCTACTACGGAGACAAAATATGTACAAAAATGAAAGCAAATAAAAAGCCATTTTAAAACGATAGTCGTAAAAAGGTGTAAAAAAAGATGTTGTCATTTGTATCATTCTATAAATCAAATAATAAAAAATATGCATACCTTTATTTAATCGATCCTTTTTACTTCATCCGCTGACTGGCCAGAACAAATGAATGAGAGAGAGAGAGAGAGAGAGAAGTGGGGGTGACAGAGAGAGCTAGAGAGAGAGAGGGGGGGAGATATAAAGAGAAGGAGGGAGAGAGAGAGAGAGAGAGAGATAAGAAACTATAATATTTATTTTATTTCATTTATTTTTATATTGAAAAATATGTCTTTTTATGAAAATAGAAAGAATAGATCTATATAACTTGATAGGTGAATGTAAAAAAAGTGGTTGTCTTACAAAAAGATTAATTAAAAAAAAACTTGAATGTCAAGTTTATTATTATAAAGTATTAATCTGAAGGAAAACCTTCGAAATGGCTCAAATTTTTAAATTCGATAGCTGGTACACTTTCTCCAGCGCTGGTGACACACAGGAAATCTTCTATACCTACACCGTTTGAAGTGCGCATGCGTAAGCGGTTAACAGCAAGCAGGAGGCGTGGCTTAATCGGTTTTTGTTTACTATTTGAAAGGTTAGATTTCTTTAAAAAATACGTGATTATTGAATGTTTTTTGGATAATAAACAGTTGTAAGCTTCAAATAAGTCTGTCTGCGACACGATGATATGCATATCAGGTGTAATTGACGAAAAATATATCAAATCGCCGATTCTGATTTCCACTCAGTTTTAGGTGGTTACGACATGAGACGCAGAGGCGTGACACCCAATACAAAAAATAGCATGTCGCGCTGAGCGGCTCATTGATGGGACTAAATTCAGTGATAAATTAATGTAAAATACTTGCAATAAAGAGACTGAAATCAAGATATCAAAAAGTTCTTACTAAATACTGATTAAAACATTGCAACAGGTACAAATATATCGCAACAAGTAAAAGTTGCTGCGACAGGTAAACATTTGTTGCGACAGGTAAAAATTTTGTGTTTAGCTGTCGCAATGTCCTGTGAAGAAGGAAAAGTTTTCGCATAGTCTGATGTCATGTTTTTATCTTTCCATACATTGCAGATCTTGACCAATCCCAAACCCATGGAATTCAAAAATTGGAAATGAAACTTTTTTTTTTTTTTTTTTGCATTCTTGTTTTTAAAGAAAAGGTTTACTTATAAACTGGATGCATGATGTATATTGTTGTACAGATTGTGTAGAATCTGAGATACAAACAGAAAAGACCCTGAGGAAACTGTCTGGTCTGGGTCTGCTGTGTTTGCCAATACGTCAACATGAGTCTGTATCAGATACAGGGTAAAGGAAGGTGAGGGACGAAGTGTCTTGACGTCGAGCACCGGTTGTGGAGTGATATTTACACGTGTGAATCAGTGAGGAAAAAAATAGTTCCGTTTCGGGTCTCCCGACCGAACCTCTTTTTTCACGGCCGACCCTCAAGTGTTTTTTTTTGTTTTTTTTGTTTGTTTGTTGTTTTTTTGTTGTTTTTTTTTGTTGTTGTTGTTTTTTCTCTGCCTTTAAAAATCTTTCCTTTTTGACTATTCGCATCACTCGGAGTGGAAAAATTATATCCCTACCTACCTACTCTCTTTTTCTGGCAGGAGACCAGAAACGGAACTTTATTTTGCCTGATTACTGTATTTATAATTGCATGATATAAATAATATTCAAAACAATGCCACATAAATATCACCAATTCCTGAGTAGTTAAGGAGATTACAGGACAGTGCATACTTAGTTTTACATAGTTTCAATCATACATTGTATATTGTAATTTTGATTTAACAATAATACATGTAGTAACATACATAAGTAAAGACAATAGGCAAAAGCTTGAGTAACAAATTAAATCTCTCATTAACGGCTCTTCTATGCAATGTTGTAACATATATGGATTAGTCATACATGTTATTTCAATACATGTGAACTTTGTAAACAAACATACCTACAAAAAAGTATACAGACAATATTTCATACACGTACATACATACATACATACGTACATACAGACACTAATTCACACATGTAATTCATACAGACAATAATCAGTAAAACACACAAACAATCATAGTAATTACGATATTTGACAGTGAGAGTATCTTAACAAAGGCGAATTATTGTTATAAAAAAGATTTCATATTAATACTTTTCGTGTAAAATCAAATTTGATTATCACAATGAATTCATCAATTCAGAAAGATCTGTGATAAGATACACCTACAATGATATACGAGATTTTAAAAATAGATTCCCCTGAGAAAATCATAAGCATTTTGTGGATTTGAGGTTTCATAGTTGACCATCAGCATCTATAATCTTTTATAAAAGATCATATTTTATTCATCCGTGACCGTAGGGCATAGTTTTCAAGTGGCGAATAAGTTTCTTTTAAAACTATTAGTAAGAGAAAATTTCGATTTCACGAGAAGAAATCATTAGCAAATGGCATTTTCCTCTCGTCCAATCAGGTCCTAGTATTTGTTCATAGTCACCGCGGACTTTGACGGGTAGTCAAACATATTTGTAAAAATCAATAAGTGTGGACTATGCAACCACATAACTCACACTTTGGTGAAGTTTGTCGCTAGTGGAAGGAAAATGTCATGTGCTATTTAAATATCGCCCTAGTGACTTAATCGATTAGTTAAAGTCCACACTTATTGATTTTTACAAAAGTGTTGGACCAGGCGTTAAATTCCACGGTGACTATAAACAAATACCAGCACCTGTTGGACAAGATGAAAATGCATTGTGCTAAAGGCAACTATGAATTAACTAACTAACCTATACATAATATTTCAGTTTGGGCCCTTATGTCCATACACTTCCTGGTTTGACATGACTTGGTCATAGGAGGGCGGGGGAGGAAACTCGGACGTTGTATTTAATGTGTCGTATGATGGAGCCGAGGGTAACGTAGCATTATCTTCTGATGACGTCATATAATTGTCAAAATTTAATGTGTCGTATGCTGGAGCCGATGGTGACGTAGCCCCATCCACTGGTGACGTCATATCATTGTCCGAAACTGAAGAAGCTGACGAACTTGATCGATCTAATTCCGTTTCTCCGTCTACGGTCACTTGTACGTCGTTGTCACATACAGATGCGAGAGATACAGATTCGGGTGTTTGGGGGCGACTCTGTAACGAATATTTAAACATCAAGTTTATCTATATTTAGAATATGTATAAGCTTATCACTGAATATCCATTGACAGAGTTCTTGATAGAGAGCAGTCGTGGGATCGATCAGAGTGAGCTGTTTGAAGTGAAACTACAATCGTGTTTCTTAGTATGAATACAGGGTAGTTCACGGAACATTTCCTTAACTCAAAATTTCGAGCATCTTGAATTCCCTGATTTACTGACGCGGGGATTAAATTTTTTACAAGCATATGGTGGCTAATTTCTGCAATGTCGCAATTTTGTTATGACTGGCGGCTACCATATTGAATTGGTTATCGGCTTTTGTGATAATTACAATGTGACATTGGGGAACCAACGATTATTGTAGTCGCCAGTCATAAGAAAATACAACAGTCGAATGAGGGCGAAATGCATCGATACTAGAGACTTCTGGAAAAATGCATATCTTGTGAGAATTATGACAAACACTTTTATGAATTTTTTTTTGTTTTTTGTTTTTAAATCCATCCATACATATTGAGGTTACGGAGCGGACACGAAGATGTATCCTATAAGAGAATTTCTATCAACTCCTGTGACCTTGACCTTTCAAGGACACATTTGAATAATATGCCCGACACACCTTTGTGTTATGACAAACACTTTTGTATTTTTTATGAAAATCCATCCATAAATATGCAAGTTATAGAGCGGACACAAAGATGTAGCATATTAACACCATTTCTAATACGTAATGTGACCTTGACCTTTCAAAGGTGCATATAGTTGATGTGCGCGACACACCCTTGTGTTAAGAGGAATACTTCTGTAAAGTTTTATTGAAAACAATCCACAAGTGTTCTAGTTACTGAACGGACACGAAGACATAGTCTATAAATACCAAAGAGAATTTCTAACACCTCCAGTGACCTTGACCTTGAACAGACGCATATGGTTGACACACCATTGCAGTTTTGTAAAGTTTTATGAAAATCCAACCATAAGTATGGAAGTTATAGAGTAGAAACGAAGATGTTACCTATGAGCACCTAAGACATACTTACGCTAGTGCGTTCCATCCTGGATATGATTCCCCTTATTATCGGGAAATTCCGGAGATCTCCGTGATGATTTTTGCATCGCTGATAAATACTACCGAGAATACCGATTGCGATAATGATGGCGAGAAGGTCCAAGAAGTCAACTAAAATGTCTAAAATGTTGTCAAAAAATGTCTGGATGACGTCTTCATCAGCATCAACACAATTTGTGTCGTTCTCCCCGCATGCTTCTATGTCACTATGACAACTGAGATCTTTTGATATACAGTGATTATTGCTACATTTGTAATACCGGTCAGTATTGCATTCTCCTGCAAAAAAAAGTAAAAACGTAAGGATTTTTTTCCACATAGTTTACGTATTGCAATGATTTTTTTTCTTTTTCTTCATGTATGCACTGAAATCAAAACTTTGCAACCACAGCGAAAACATTGCATCTAGGATGTAGGATGCAAAGGTAAACTAAAGGAGGTTAGCGCCATCCAAACAACCACTGGCTATTGACTCCCTATATTTTACTCTGCCACAGGCTTTCTTTTTTTTATCCGTTTGGTCATGGAAAAATTAAATAGGATTTGTCATCAACGATTATCCGGGTATTTATGTACATAAAAATTAAGTGAATATGTAAAATCCTTTACGGCAAGATGCAAAATTCATCACATATTAAACGACAAAATAAGTTCTTCCATGAAATAAACACAAGAAGTGAACTTCATAATACACAAACATTACAAAATGAATACTTGCATAAAAAGACGGGAACTTCATTAAACACAAAATAAACAACAAAATAAATACATTTATGTTAAGATTCGAATCTCGTCACATGAAAAAAACTTTAAATTAAATACCTTCGTGATAAGTGGCGAACTTCAAGACAAACTTCCCGTGTTTCCATGGCACCGAGTCTGTTCTGTGGTAGATGACTGTGAAAACACTGTCCACAGTGAAGAACCGACCGTCGGGCTCTTCAAGTGATTTATTATGTCCGCAGAGCTGCATTGGTAACCCTGGAAATATATATTGATATTTTTGTCGGATTCTTACCCTTCTGTGAGATCGTTTTTCCAGTCCTTACGCCTTACTGTGACAGATTGTCTTACCCATTACTCCCATTGACAACATTCCAATCACTTGACCACGGCGGTCCTCTATAAATTACTGTGACAGATTGTCTAACCCATTCTGACCAATGATTTTCATAATGACAAAAATATGTTTCTTATATTGCAAAAGATTTTTTAAGAAAAAAAAAATACTCCGCTGGGATTCGAACCTACAACCTTTGCCATGCCAATCAGACGCTCTCGCCATTGTGACGTCATCGTGATTTTCTTTATGTATATATTGTTGGCTATCGCTGGAAATTCCGACCAGTGCTAATATCTTTTTTGTTACAGTTTATTAAACACGGTAACTCAAGCATTGGTTTTCGACACATTTTTATTCAATTTCGAATTCCATATCGCAATTGTACTGAAATAAACATGAACATTTTCACCCTTTGGAGTTAAAAGGGAAAACCAGTTTTGGACTTTTTTTCTCCGTGTAGTAAAAGAAGAGTGAAATCTATAAATATAAAATTGATATATATTTTATAAATATAGCCCCGAATTGTTGTCTGATACAAAATGTTAGCTTCCTTAGAACAACGTTGCAAGCAAGCCTGTTCAAAAAAAAGTAATCATTATACAACTGATAATGTATTTTACTCCAAATTAAAAAAAAAAAAGATCATTCGTATAACTTTGAATTGTAAGAGCATAGATGTAATTATCAGGACTGCGTTGTAAACGAAGCCGACATTTTGAAAAGAAAAGATATAATTGCAGGGTATTCCTTGCAAAACAAGGAATAATTATGGTACATTTGCAATATTGCATGTGACAATAAAACAGTTAATGGAAGTTTAAGAAATTTTAATGAAATAAAACATGTTCAAATAAAGGGGAGTCACCAGGATTTTAACATTTTGTATAAACTTACTAAAAACGAAAACGAAATCTAAATATTAAACATTACGGCCAAGCATGACAGCTAAGAGTACATACGATGTACGTGTATGTAAAACAGAAAACATGTGTCTATAATGAACATTGTACATTGCGTGCACCCTAATTTTCATCGAAGACAAGAAATCGTATGAAAAGGCTGGTAAAATATGCACGTATTTTCGAAACGAACACCGATGAAAAAGATAACTGCGTCGTACCATATATAAATGCAACTGCGTCTTACTATTTTGTAAAAATCATTGTTTTATTGAAAAATAATTTTCTGTTTCAAATGGGACTTTGTCTCATAACGTGAAAATGTATTAGGTAACTTAAATTAGGCAAAACACGAGTATTAATACAGTTTAAGGGTGAAGACGTTGGATACAGCAATTCCAACTGCGTCGTATCCTGGCAAATGTTTCGCAAATTCTTCTCCACTTCGAATTTTCAGTTCGCTTTAAATTTTGCTCTTAAAATGGATTTTCAAGTTGCATACACCATATGAAGCGGAAAAAATAGAAGTATATGTATATGCATCGCGTTATCATGCAATTTCTAAAGAAACAGCAATGAACAAAAATATACCTTGATCGTTTTAAAATGGCGGCTTTTGTTTACAAAATGAATTGTACGACGCAGTTTTGATTCCTAGACCTGATTATTTATCATAAAATGTACCTGATACAACGTCTGCCGCAGACACATCCCCGCGCCAATCACCACTCCAATCACCATTGACAACAGTGACGTTATCCCCGCAGCTGGCGTCCAGCTTGAACTCGGTAAAGTACAATACAGTCTTCTCCCGGATACCAGACTCATCGTCCAGTCTAATGACAACCATGCAGGTGATCCCCGAATAGCTCCTGAAATCGTCTGCTTGGTATGTAAGTTCACCTGCTGAAAGGCCTTGTGCTATAGTGACTCCGCATACACTGCCCATTTTCCCTGAAATGTGATCAAAGCAATAATGTACAATGTAGATCTATTTCGCTGAATTTCGGCTAATAACTTTATATATAGATCTACATGAATATGTATATGTTTTAGATTTTCTGTTTCTCATCATGGTATTCTTTATTATTTTTCATATAGAATAGTCTTTCTGGCAACCTACCATTTATTTTATATCAATTCTTTATTTTGCCCCACAATCTCATTCAGAAATAATGTTGACACCAAGTTCGGGCTGGGGGAGGGGGGCGCAATATTTAAAAACTATAGGTAGTAACGATGCAAACGGCTTGCCACTTTGCCAGGGCCGTAGTTACGGTTTGACTAGGGATCCTGGGGGATTCCGGTGCGATTTTTAAATATAAAGCTAGTAAATAGTGCATTCTGTTTGGGGGTGTATGTTTACATTTATGTATGGTCGGGAAGTTTTAGAGGGGGTGCGCGCCGGGTGCGCCCCCCCCCCCCCTCCCCCCTTGAATCCGGCACTTAACACCATACTTTTATTAATCGTCACTCCCCTCTCCCTCTCCCTCTCTTTACCCATTATTACGTGTGTATTTTTTAATAAATATATATTCTGTTCAATTTTCGTCATTCAAAGTGTATAGGTCAATGTCGTTCTGTTGTTGTTGTTTACAAATCATGCAGGTGATCCCCCCTCCCCCCTTGAATCCGGCACTTAACACCATACTTTTATTAATCGTCACTCCTCTCTCTCTTTCTCTCTCTCTTTACCCATTATTACGTGTGTATTTTTTAATAAATATATATTCTGTTCAATTTTCGTCATTCAAAGTGTATAGGTCAATGTCGTTCTGTTGTTGTTGTTTACAAATCATGCAGGTGATCCCCGTATAGCTCCTGATATCGTCTGCTCGGGGAAAAAAAGGTCACCTGCCGAAAGGCCTTGTGCTTACACTGCCCATTTGCCCTGATATACATGTTCTAACTGTCGCTGTTCTGAATAACATTGTGTTGAAATATATACTACGCAAGGTTAGAAAAAATGTCAGTGGATGAAGAAGAAATAATACACAATAAATACAGGGTAGTCTACTATATGTACACTCACATTGAGTCAATTCGTATCCAACACACACGGACGAACACGCACTTGCGAACCAAAATACACTAAAGTGTTTCCACATCCTTCCTTGACATCAGGTGTACGAATTCTCAAGATATACGTTATAATTCAACACACTATTGAGTCATTCCGTGTTGTCCGAATCCTTATGCTGTACTTTTTACCCTACCTTTACACATGACTCTGTGGGTGTGTGTAAATGTATATTTACCCCCATTGAACTAATAATAGACCATGTGTGTGTGTTTGGCCTTCAGTTCAGTCCAGCGATGGATATAACGCTTCTCCTTTGGCTTAACGCTACCGATCGTGTCGGCCAGATGGTCAGAGCGTCCGTTCTCTAACCGGGAGGGTGGGCTCGATACCTGGTACTGGTTCGAACATCTCAGTTGTTTGTGCCTCGGCAAACATACTCGTTTAAGGATCACATGGATGAGCTACCCAGGTATCAGGACAATATATGAGGCTGGATGTGGTATATCTTCAGCTAATCTCATTGAGGCAGCACGATATAAATTTGTCTATCGCAGTCTCATATTCTAAAGACGAGATCACGCTGGGATTCTGAGCATCTTGCAGACGTCTAAGAGACAGACGCTTTACAGAATCACTCGATCAAAATCCGCGCAACGGTTACGTCACGCTACACTTTGGGTTAGGACCAACTTGTTACCAGTCAAAACTTACTGAGGATGGGGCGCTTGAACGTTGGCGATTTAACAATAAAATGGAACTTGACATGTTGACAATGTATACCGGATGTACATGTATTTTGAAATGCCATCTCGATGCATCATCTTATTTCAGATTAGAAAAACAGGAGTTGTTGAAGCGCAAGACTAAGTCGACATTAATCTTAAAAAACAAAAGCCATTTGTAATTTTCCTGTTTTTTCCTCCAATCGGAACAGTTTGGCGATGATTGCCGAGGATGCCCGACCACTACCCCCCCCCCCCCCTCCCCCACACACACACCACGACGAAGACTACTGTTTTTTCTCATTTATTCATATAACTCTTGTTATGGTATATCTTCGCTTATCTGACACCATCACATGACACACACACAAACGGACCACGTGTTATCTACATCACCTTAACATTGTGATTTATGACAGGTCCGATTTTCTTCTTCATTTATCATATGTCGTTCGTATAGATAAAATGAAACTGCGAAAGAGAGAATGTAATAAGAACACCAAGCCATGTCTAGAATAATGTCACAAGAGCACCAATAAGCGGCACTTGACCCACAAATATCAATCAGAATTGCTGAATCCCCACAGAAATAATATTTGTAGGTCATATCTGGCTCTCAAAGACACAAAGTTCAATCAACAATGCAAAATTGATCTCCGGAAGGTATATCATGTTCTTTAGTTTAAGTGAGGGTTGATTACGTGTATATATAGTCTCGCCACCTTGGAATAATGATAGAACAACTAGATTGACAACCATCGTCGGAAACCACGGTATACATTCCGTTATCACTACCGTATATACATCTACCGTGTATGCATGCTTCGTTTTCATGAATATTGATCAGCTACTTGTTGACAAATGAAACAACGCGTAGTGTTTTGAGTGAGTGCTCCTCAATGACTATATGCAACATGCCATTTTAGTTGTCAAATGATCCGTACTGTCTCCGCCACGTATTAAATAAATTCTTTATTAATAATTCATTAGTACGAAGTTATACTAACCAAATAAGTTAGATAAATAAATATATAAAAACAAAACATATAAAGCAAATGTGGGTTCCGACGATGATTATTTCACAAACCACAGGCCCGAATGCACCGAAAGGGGGGGGGGGGGGTGATTGCTCTTATCTCTTTAAGAATGCATCTCCATCATACTATAAACTTTTTTTCTGAGGTGGGGGCGCGCCCCCAACACACGCATCACAATCAGATTTTTTCCCCCACCCTCAATTGAAAATGTCTGGATCCGAGCTAGAACCATACTTATCTCTAAGTAATTTCTAAATACTTGGGTTTGACTTTGTATGTTGTTTTAAAGTCATTTGTTCATTTAATAGCAGGAGGTTGTGGGCTCGATCGTCTACCACAACAAACCAGAACTGTTAACATGGTATTGGTAATACTCCCTGCCTCCTACTCATTATATAGGTGTATACAAGGTAGTTCTTACATTGGTTATGTTTGTTTGTTTGTTTGTTTGTTTTATGTTGGGTTTAACGTCCCGCCAACAGTATTTAAGTCATTTTGGAGCTATAGATAGAGTGATGCCACCTGACAAACAAGTACAACTATCATATCCGTTTTACTGAACGATTTCAATCTATCTCTCTCTCTCTCTCTCTCTCTCTCTCTTTCCGTCATACATACATTTTTGTGAAACACTCAAAGATAGAACTCTGTCTCGCACGATTTCATAAAATAGATAATACTTTTTTCAGACATATCATTACTTAAGTATATTATACAGCAGTATGCGTAAATCAGTCTTCCGAAGTTCATTTAAATATTTATCTTATATTAAGTATATTACCTGTTTTTTGGAAATGAACAAAGCATTACATCTTCCTCTGACTATTTCAAATCTATTATCACCTGCAATTTCTCCGCAATTGATTTGTTCGGAAATTGATCCACACAATAATTTGTTATCAGTACGTCTTCGTATTTAACTAGGTCTAGGCCCTTATTTCCTTTCTCGTCCACTACTTCAATGACTTTTTGCCTGTTTACCCTGAAAAAAATAAAGCCGTTAATTTAATTATTTATCCCACTTTTTTTCCTAACTTAAGGTGTCAAAATTAACCAAATTATGTAGACAAGTATGTGTTTTACTAACCCACAGTGGCCGAGTGGTGGTGGTGGTTAGAGGTGGGGGGGGGGGGTGTCAGTTAAATTAAGGTCAGCTACTATAACCACTACGCCACGGAGTACCCGCTGCTTCATCGAATAGCTAGACTGCTAAGGTCGAAAGTTTATAATTGTTTGATGTGGGCTGACGTAGTCTATAGTCTATGATCATTTAAAGGAATATATACATACTTATACATACATGTAATTTTATCGAATATGTACGTTATGTTAGATTAATATTAGAATTAGATTACCTAATTATTTCTCCATTAGCATGTTATCTCCTATACATATATCTTTATAACTAAAAATAAAATGTCAGTAAATATTATAATACGAATATAGACCGTGAAGGCCCACATTAAATAGTATGAAGTGTCTCGAGAACCTTGCGAGACCGAAGGTTCTCGCGACTCGTCAAATTTTCCTGCGCGGCGACTAGAAAAAAAATACAAAGCTACAAAAAAACTGATCCCACAAAGTTTTCCTTTTATTATAAACCTTTATAATTTCTAGACATAAGACGTCAGTTTATACAGGTTTTAATGCGTTTATCAAGTTTCTCAAGAAATCAAAAACCGTCTGTCGAGTTGTACGAGTATTTGCGCATCGTGCTTTGCTGCAAGAAAATATAAAGGTATTTAACACATACATATGAATATATTAACTAGATGTAAATAAATGTAAAGGGGTTTTGTTATCTATGTATTTCCTACCTGTATTCACAGTTTACATTGCTCATTTAGGTATGAATATAGCTAGATTCAATGTAATTTTATTCAGGACACGAACTAGTCAGAAACATGATATTATCCATGTCTCTCCATCTGATACAATACATTCAACAGCTTTGAATTAATTAATCATTGTAAAACATGGCTTTATGGACGTGCCATTTTTAAACGATTTTGTTATTTTGCGGTCGTGAATATTTTTTATCTAATTCATATATTCAGTCGCAATAGAAGATGTATCCAGTCGCAAAAGAAAGTCTACTCTCTATTCTTTCATATTTTCTCAGTATCCGATAATGAAATGTCATGATTGGTATCATTTTAAAGGATATTCATTTATTTTTTAAACTACCGTGATTTTCTTAGTGTTTTCCATTTAGTGTTAAGCGTATACACAATTTTATAAATCGCATCTGCCCAGCAAGTGATATTCGCATTATAAATGATGTGTAAAAAATAATGATAAAAACAAATGAACAAATTTTAATACCTGATCTGTGCCTTTCAACATGCTATACGTGTATAGTGAGAGGACAGAATTTGTGTAATGTGTATATTTGTTTGTATATACGGAAAGAGAGGTGGGGACAAATTTATATAAGGCGAACTACGATTTTAATATGAATCCAATGCAACACTGTTACTTTTTATACGCACGTCAAATGACGGGACGTATTTTGGTTTGGCGCCGTCCGTCCGTCTGTCTGTTCGTTCGTCTGTCTGTAGACAGGTCGATTAGACGCAATAACTTTTGGAAAACATCAAGTTTTGAATTTATATTCAATATAGAATTATAAGATATCAAAATACATGTCAAGATTTCAATCCACTGATTCGTTGTAGAGTTCTGTGAGTTAAATGACTGTTTCCACGCAATCCACTGATTTTTATAGGGTTAATTCAGAGATTTATTTATTTTCAATTATTAATTTATTTTTATTTTTTATCCACATTATCCATGATATTTGCAACAACAAAACTGCTTCCCTATATATTTAAAAACAGTACTTTGTATGATATCCTCATGTGAATTTGCCCCGCCTCAGCGCTCTTGTTAAAGTGGTATTAGGTTAGTAGGTATTGGGGTCACCCCCCCCCCCCAATCCATCGTCAGCCACCCACTTTATATTATCACTCCTCTTACAGCAGCTCGTTCACATATGGTCAATGACTAAGATTTTTATTCTGAAATATATGTGTGTATTGCGTGTTACAATACCCATCTACAGACGCATGGTCACCCAATGCAACTATCGTTATTGTAAAAGAAATGGGCGGTTTTCCAGTCACAGGCAATACTGTAAAAGACGGTATTGAAACTATATATAGATTATAAAGCCTAAACATGTAACATGATTTCTTATTTTCATTTCTTATTTTCATTTGCCGTCACTTGGCTGATCACATTCACTATTCGCGCATAGACTGAACTTACTTAAACTGAACTGGTGAAGCAATGGACCTACACGTTCCTAGTTTATTTGTCAGGAAAAAAAAGACTTCTCAATAATATGCGTCCTTTGAAGGTCAAGGTCACTGGATTTGTTAAAAGTTTTCTTTGGTATTTATAGGCTACATCTTCGTGCCTGCTCTATAACTCCAATATCTATGGATGGATTTTCATAAAACTTTACAGAAGTGTTTGTTATGACACAAAAATATGTAACATGCATCAACCATATGCACGCTTGAATAAATATATATGAATTAATATTGTTCTCCTCTGCACAAATAGTTTTTTTCTTTGTTTTTTTTTAAATCTGTCTTTCCATTTTCACTCTTTGTACCTGAAATTTGATCTGTTGACTGCGCAAGGGAACCAGGTAAAATTTTGTAACCTGAATAGTTTTGATTAGGCTTGTGATACTAAGGTGAGCGTTCTAGAAACTTTGCAAAACGCATTATCATTTTTTCCTGCAAAATCTATAACTTGTTCTACTAATTGAATTTGAAAATGAGGAATGGTAATTTACTGTAAAGTTTTAAATATCTGTCAAAAAAGCAACTCAAATATTTTTTCTTCTGACCCTTCCAAAACTTTACAACTTATCCTAGTGTTCACCACAAGTTATCAGTTTTGCTCACCTAAGAATATTGTTAAACATAACGGGGCTGTTTATGACCTAGTTTTGTTCAGTGTGTCTGTCATAATTATTTACTAAGCATTT
>CM037785.1:6355072-6405072 GCA_021229015.1 Solen grandis
ACGCACAACGGCCGACGACGGACGCAGAGTGATACAAATGGCTCACCATGAGCACGTTGTGCTCAGGTAAGCTAAAATGAATCATACTATATTGTACCATTTGATATTTATATGTACTAGAGAAAGTTTAACTGACTAACATTACTTGTCTACGTTTACGATGAGCATTGTAAGAGCTTTTAATGAAATGAAGATTGTAAAAAATAAAAAAAGTAATATTGAATGACAAGTAAAGTTTGTAACTCTACATTTATTTTTTCAATCATGCAATACAACAACATATATAGTACATATATTACAAACACGTTGTAATTCATGAATTAAATGTGGTTTGATAAAATTAAATCTTACTTTGAATGACTGCAAAAATGTCCACAGAAGAAGCCGGATTGTATAGCCTTGACGCAGTAACTTCACCAGACGTGCCGCCCGGAAGAGACGAAATATTCCGACATTCAAATCAATGTATGTACTCTGAAAAAAATATTGTTTCAAATGTATCCATTTCAATACATACACATCTATGTTTGCCTTGAATTCAAACATTTTGAAAATCCGTCGATACCTTGTCTCCGAGTGCAATAAGCTTTTTGCGTTGCTCTGAGTGTCAGGGAAAGCTTAGCTGTTACAACTGTTAGAACATATAGAAACTGTTACAATTCGAAAAAAATATATATTTAAAAAATTACTATATAACCCACAGTAAATCAGAAAAAAAATGTGCAAATGACTATAAACTGTTAATTGCCTTTTTTAGAATTTGTCACGAATTGTAACAGTTATTTAAATGCGTGATATAGGTCATTGTTCCAGCATCTTATTTTGCGATTAACATAGAGGAATTATTTGGCTTCAGCATCATGTTGAATAGCTTTCTATCAGGGGTCAAATAGTGTAATCACAGACAAAATACAGAGTAAAGTGACACATCGTTTGAGTACTAAACTAAATAGTGCGAATGTTACTCTTGAAGCGTGGTCTGCAGAGAACTTTGAAGATAATTGTGTACAATGTACGCTTTCACCTACAAAAAAAGCTGGGTGTTTTTTTTTCAAGGAAAACAATGGTTCAACAATGACAAGTTGCAACTTTTATAGTTTATATGGTAAAATGGCAACATATGTGACCCAGTATAAACACAGGAAACTGCGAATGTATATTAGAACAACACCAAAGGCAGGGTGAATCGCTATACTAAAAGCAACAACCAGGATTGGCTACTATTTAAATATGTGCGTCGTTACATATAATATATACCAAAACTAAAGGAGAGAATTACATTCGGAGAAGTTTGATAACCTGGACACATATACATTTAAGCTGGATTGTTGTAAGTAGAACATAATAATTCAGGAAAATGGCTTCTACGATACATTTATAAATGCTGAAAATAATGATGTTGAAATCGACGTAAATGCGTTTACGAAGTGTCACAAACAATTAATATTTAGGATAAATTTCCTTCGCTCACACACTTTATAAGCATTTCCATCGCAAGCAATGCTTATGAAACAAAAATATCCAGGATTAAAGATTGGTATTAGAATTCTAATGATTTCGAATGAAACCATTTTAAAGCATATGGATATACAATATGATAGCAATATATCCACATATAACTCTAGGGGTCACTGAAACATAGATAACTCTTGGGTATCGGATATATATATATATATATATATATATATATGCATGTATACCACCTGCACCCCCGAAAAAATCAAAAGACACACCGGCATAACGCATTTATGTAAACTCTGGTTTTGTGGCTTGTAGGTTAATTTAATCCGAATGTCTGGTCGCAAAAAATGTTAAAAGTAATGTTCATAAACGCATCGATCGATGACAATGCTTGAAATAAAAAAAAAGAACGCTAATTTGAATGCAGATGGGAATCCTTTGAAATGTCTGCTTGAATCCAAGACATCTTTCGGGGGCATATTTTATATTTCCATATAAGTAAGTCCCTGTCTTTAAATTATTGAAATTAACTCTCAGTATATCTTAGTACAATACGAATCAGTTTCAAAGGGAAATTATAAAGAATATTGTTCTCCCGCTGATATGAAGCAATTGGGTCTTTAAATGCAATATACCTTTTGTTCTCATACTTACACCAAGTGACTTCCCATAACTTAAACTTCGGACCAATTAACATAGATAAGCTTAAGTAAACATCCAATTTGCTGCCCAGTTATAGTCCTCAACATTCTTGGTACGATAAGCAGTAACCTAAATGTCCTATATATATTCCGCCATTTACGTTAAGTAACCTTATACCAAGCGTTTTGTAGATCAACCTTCTTTGATATGCTGAGTGCAATGCAACATTCATGTCGAAAAGAAAGCCATTGGCCACTGGATTTAAATAATTTGTCAGCTGTTCGTTATCATTTTACACTTGCAATATAATCATGAACTATTATTTCACGAATATATAATCGTGATTTTGAAGTCTACCGAGTTCCCATCTGCAGATTACATGTTGCTACAAAGTTACTACAGTTGTAATGTGCCTTTTGGTCTTCAAAAACCATGCTTCAAGTAGTTGTCAAAATTGGAATTATCTAAAACAAACCTCGCTTTCATCATTTCCAGATGATATCATTTCCGCAACGGCCATCTTTAAACAAAGTCATGAACATTTTTCCTTTAAACAAAGTCATGAACAGTATTCCTTTAAACAGTAATGAACATTTTTTTTCAGTAAGATTAAACAAATAATTAATGCGTTGCGTTCATGTGAAGATTTGCCATATGTGTAAATGTATAGCGTTTCAAAATTATCTTTAGATATTAAGATTGGGAAAAAAAAGCTGAAAGGGCTTTTGTTGGATAAAGGTTATGCATATTATAAACTTCTTGAATGTAAAAGGGTCCATCTGAAAACGATAGAAGTTACTGTTGAGTGTGTTTGTGTGAAAGCATACATGCCAGCTAGATGTGGGTCTAAGGGACATACTGGGTACTTGTCAAGTCAATGTGAACTCCCTAGGCAGACATACATGGAGTTGTTCGAAACTAAGACTAAAACTGATCAAAACATTTCATGTCACAAAAAAAAAGGCGACTGAAATGCAACGATGTCAGCGTCGAAAGAGGATTATACCAGAAGCGGCGAGACGATATAATCAGTACTAAAATTTACAAAATTGTTTCCTTAATTGATGTTTGGTTTCACTATAGTGATGATCTACAAAACACATGTTCATGTATTATTTATATAAATTCAAATTTATATGTTACCATGAATAATTTCATAAGAGAGAGAAATATCCAAATAAAGAATTGGAAGGCTTGTTACAATTTTATATGCATAAACTGCATATATTAGAGGAGAGAGACACATCTGCACGCGAGAATTTTACAAATGATCAAATGAAATAACATATTTATAAAAACATTGCTGATTTAAACAGAACAAAGTATTTCTGGTTACTTATGATATCCATGGCTTTAAAAACACGTTGCTCTGACAACAAATAAATTTTGCGTATAAGATTTGGTAAGTTTCATCATTATTTTGATGAACAAGTTAATCTTTCTCTCATTCAAACCACAGTCATATCTACTTTTAATTTAGGTAAAACAGCAATCCTCAAACGTAACGAATTAACACCATCATAAGTCATTAGCCAGTAAACATACTGAAAAGTAAAAATAATCACTATAAGACGACACGAAAATATATATTTTTTCAGCAAGACAGAAAAGACATTTAGGAAGAGAACAAGGAATATGAAGAGGTACATAGACCTACCTGGAACTCATTTATCAGAACGTCAAGTATGCTTCCAAGTACCGTGATGAAATCAAATACATTCCAGGGATCCCTAAAGTAGTTCTGTGTATAAAAATAGATATGAAATATTTAAGGATGATTATCTGATACAAATAATATTCATATATAATGAAAATAAATATCATAGAATGTGAAACTATTCTTTAATTATTTTTAATTCGCCGTATTTGATATACCATTAAAAGAGTTTAAAAATGAGATGCATGACACAAATGTAAATTGGTAATACTGAAAATAATAATTGATTAAAATTATATTAAATATAAATTAAATATTAAAAAAAGCATACATATATAGATGTATTTACAATCAAATACAAAATATCAAATATGTTCAGTATTATAGATATAAAAATGAAAAAAGGCAATACATATTTATTTTTTACTTAAAATATGAAATTAGTTATATTTAGAAGGTGAATTCAAGAGAAACGGTTCAATTTAAGACATACCTACACAGACATATACGAGTATCGCTCCAATATACGTATATCAAGACTTGAAACACCCAAGCCAAAAATGAATATGAATATAACGTATATACATCAACTTACCAAGAAATGTTTCCATTGAAAGAAATAAATATGTATTGCTTTTTTATGAAAGCAGAGGGGATATTCAAACAGCATCCGCATCTCTACACGACATTTTGTGATTGTGTGAGTGTGTGTTCATACGATACAAGGATATAACATGTGAATATGTAGTTAGTAGGTTTTTCAAACAATGAAACAAACACTAATAACTCGTGCCTATACTTGGATTATGTGCAAGTATTTTACATATTTCTGGAGTGAAAATATCGCAGACATTCGTACTGGCTACGGTGTTAGGCAAATGCAAACAGTATCTAAAAGTTTCCTAGTGAACTTTAACAAATTCAAATTAGTGTTTACTGAAAATGAAAATAAATGTTCTGAGTGTTTCATAACAACTGAAAATCAAATGTATTTATTTAAAAAGAAAATAATCATTGGTATCGTGGTTAGGGGGAAGTTAAAGTAGCACATATCACGACTGAGTGTTATCTGTTCAAACTACCATAACCAATTTCTTTCAAGGTATCTTTCAAGTACTTACAAGTACTGGTTCGACTTAAGTATTATACTTCTGTTTCAAACTGTTGAGTGATAAAAGACAATGGGACAGCTCAAATACGAGTAAAAGATAAAACTTTACTTATCCTATCATATTATCAGATCTTATTTAAATTCTTAGAAAAGATTCATTCGAATATATATATATATATATATATATATATATATATACACTCGTATATGGTATACTCAAAAACAATGTAATACAGATGAGTACGATGGGTTAGGGGAAGAATGTCGTGTAAAGTTGCTAATATTCACACGTGGTTACAACATCAAAAGCGTGACCACACGAGACCATACGAGACTGAGGAAAGTACCACAGAGCTCCACATTACATTAACAAATAGTTGTCTCCCTTTAAACTGTCTTTCTCATTTTATTCCCTCATATATACAGTTATTCTGTTTTCGCAATATTATCATCATATACATGTATTGTAATCTACATGTATAATTTAGCATATGGATGATACATCATGTTTTCTTCTTTGCGTATAATATAAGTAGGTCAGTATGAAGATGAAGCTGAATTTATCATTGAAGTATATTCATGATACTTAACACAAGGGACACATGTTGGGTATGAAGTATTTTCCTCATAAAGCTGTAATTATACGTCTACTTTCGGTTGATGTGTTTGGGCTTCAATTGTAAAGACATGTAAGAGGGTAAAGTAAGATAAAATGAGAAGACAGAGCTGAGAAGGAAAATGAGTCGAAAGGCCTATATAAGAAGAGGAAGTTTAGAAAAATAATTTGTATAATACTTAAATAGCTACTTAAACACCACTTAATCAAACCAGCCATAGCAATTATTTATTTTGAAAGAAAGGATATTTATCTGAAATGTTTCGTCTTTTGTAAAGTGCCTTTGAAATGTATCTATAAATATTTTGTCTATATCAAGGAATCAGAGTTTTTATTACATTACAATCAATTTGAAAGGGGTTGACTTTAAGAGTTTATTCCAGAAAATAAAAATTCCCCTTTTCTCATATCCTTGTTTTGACCCAATAATTATGAACAGCTATATTTCCTAAATCTGAACGCAGATGCATTTCAGATTCGCCTGTTTCATAACTTTATCTTCCACCGTTGTCACATTTTAACGTAGATGGTCACAAAGTGTGTATCTGAAATGTTTATATGCCAATGCTTAGTACACATCTCAATGACATTTTAACATTTCGATTTTATTTTGAAGTCTATAACTATAAATTGACCTTTTGTTTAGATAGCTATTACATTTCAACAGTTTGAAATGCAATCATCACTGTCACTACTTTTATACTATACATGTTATGCATGCCAATAAATGTTTATCATTTGATGATGTTACTATTTAGATTCTATTCGGTGGAACCCACTAATCAGACCATGTGTTCAACCTTTGCTTTCAGGTGGTGTGAAAGAGACCAAGTGCATGTTCGGCATATAATCTTGACCATGTGTTAAAGTGAAATAGTGCATAGCCAGGTCTCCTAAAGGTAGTGACAATGTATTCTGAATCTGCAAGTTTTGCTATTGTCCATACAGTGAAAACGATAGGAAACAAAATAAAATGCCATGGAATGAACCAAAGAGAAGCAAAGTATGTTTACGTACTGATATAAATATATTCAGGGATCACACAAGCTGGGATGGTAAAGCCACTGGGTTAAACAAAGTACTAAAGCAGGGGGTCGTTAAATGCGTGAGTATGTTGAAGTGTATGTTTAACTTCAACGTGAAATGCGTCTGACATTCACATGAAGATTTGTAACACTATACTTGCATCGTTACTCACAGTGGCAAGTGAATGATAGCATTTTTTCAAAAGTAGAATGTTTCATACATCTTAAATTTCATCCTGTTCTTAAAATAATATATTTATATGTCTGGATGCTGAAAGCGTATGTATATTAGGACCCGAAGATTTGAAATCACCACTGGTTTTAAAACTCGACAACATGGAGTAAAAATAATCACTTGCCTAGAGAAGTGACATAAATGGAGTAATAGCAGCAAGTTTATTTGGGAAGACATATGTATATAAAGGGTCATACACTGACAAAACGTACATCGAAATATGAAGATAAGTTTCAAACCTTAAGTCCGAATGCCAATAGTTTTAGAATGCACTCAATGGTAAAGAGCACGGTGAAGACAATATTTACTGAGATAAGGACCCGCTCATATTGGGATCGGCGTTGAGAATTCGAATCCGTGGTTTCATAATCAGTGTCAAGATCCCGTTCCCTTTCCTCAAACTCATTCTTATTATTAAACTGACGCAAAAAGGTAAGAAAAAATAAAGACAATTAGGAGAACGCATAGAGAGATGTGAAGAATATAAGGAACGATCCAAATAATTAAAAAAAAATGTTATAGAGTTATTTCCCCTGCTTAAAAAATCAATTAAAATATAAGACTGAATTGTTGACCTGAAAAAGATTATACTTATTAGATAATGTCGATTACCTGATCATTTAAAAAAATAATGTATGGATCGTTCGTTATATTCTTAAAGTAAACCATTCTGTGTTTCATATTGTGCAACATAAATAGCAAAGTTCCGTAACAACATTATAGAAATCTGCTATGTATATATAGTTAATTACATTATAAAAAGATTCTTCAAAAACTGCAATGAGAGGAGACAAGCGAATTCATTTAAATATTTTTCAACTCCAATAATATTTTCTAAGTATCATCACAAGCGAAAGATGCATTAAAAGTACATAGTACATGTGCTTTAATACCATTACACAAAATACTCAGTTTGACATGCATTCATAAACGATTCATTCATAAAGATGTTAGTATAATTACTACATTGATATTATAAGCTAAAGAATGTATGAGTAATTATTTATATATTCTAAAGGTGTAATGTCACAGTCTGCTCTCATTTACATTTTACGGCTACGCTACGCATTTATTCAACCCTCATACACCAAACAGGCGTTAGTCAAAAACCTTTGCCATTACATAACACAACCACCCTAGATTCACGGTCATCTTTGAAACTGACCATATAGATTCAGCTTAACATTAACTATGATAATTTCGTAATAATTATTGAAATGAATTATATTATGAAAGACGTTGGAAAACATATCGAGTGATTACTAAATATTTCGGCAAAGAAAATTTAAACAAGAACACATTACAAGGCATATCATAGCAAAGAGAAATATTTGAATCTGATATGGTCAAAACATTTCAAGTCAAACCATGCCTTCGTGCATCCAAACAGAAAAGTGACCAGTAAATCCAAAAATACAGCTAGCTCTGTGTAACCAGTGTTTGGAGTATAAACAGGTCCTTACCCTTCCAAACCCAAGTAATTTTAAGATACACTCTATGGTGAACATAACGGTAAAGCCCATGTTTACGAATTTTAGAACTTCCTTGTATTCGTCTGGCTCCTTGTAGTACTGGTAACGTATTATACAATTATTAATCATATTGCAATCATACAAATTGTTCAATACCATCTATTATTAACTTGCATATAAATTAATACTATTGCTGCAAAGAAATATAATATAGTTTATTAAGACATACAAGAGACACGCGTGTAATGTTTTTTTCCACACAAAATTGAAAAAAATAAACACTCGCAGAATGCATTCTGTTAGTAACTATATGCAAATGACCATTTACTGAAGTGTTTCCAATATAGTATACATGCTGGATATTAAGAAACTGAATATATAAAGATAGAAGAATATAAATACATCGGACCTTTGATATTTGAGAAGCACATCCTACAAATCAAACAAATACTTTCTTCCTAAGGTTCTTTAAGGTAAAGTCCCTATAATGGTTCCACAACATTTCGGACGACCTCATGGACTTTCACGGAGATAACCAAAGTTTCCTAATGTTTCATTAGGGTACCTTGGTTAACTTGGTAGAGGTTAAGTGATCCAAGACATAGCGTAACCATTACAGGGACTTTACCTTAAACCTACACGTGCTTCTAATAAAATAAAATGTACGTCCGTGAAAACGTGCCGTAGAGCGGAAGTGACGATTTTGACCATACTTTCATTTTATCTGCCTTTTGTTGTCTTTTTTATCATTTATGCATATAAGAATGATACACTCATGACCTAAAGAAAACGGTTTATTTGATTGACAAAAAATATAACAAGAATTTGATTTCGAACTTTAGATATCTGCAATTCGAATATATTGTTAGACACAATGAAAACCAAATTGATACTCGAGACGACCAACAAAATTCACCACAAATATCTATAAGACTGACTCATTTTCATTGTCCTTACATCATGATAAAAAAATCACCTCTCGAGACAGATCACAGAATTGGAAAATATGCTAATAGTAGTATATAAAATAAAACGCTATAATTATTAATAGAAATATCAAAAATGATAGTGTACCTAAACAAATATCAGGACACGGAATAACTTCATGGTTCAGTTGACTCCAAACATTAAGAAACGATTATGATTCTATACTCAAATATTTATGGATGCAATAGGTTTGACATAAAACCACAAAAATAGTAAAATCCAAATGATTGCATACAAATAGTAAAAAAGATAACAAAAGGAAAATCAAGGATATCAAACACGACTAGGTCAAGTGCATTTTCTTCATCAGACCAACCATGTAAAGTTAATCTTTACTGCCAACAAAGTTATTTTCAAATAAATTGAAGTCTACATTTTAAACCGGACATCATCTTTAAATATTTGAATCAGAGAAATGCGTCACAACCACACAAGATTCCATCTACAAAAGAACAGAATTTTGTCAAGTGCGATGTAATGTGTCACTGGCTGTTTTCGAGAACATTCGACTCACATGGTACACCTGACAAAAACAAGCACTAGTGACGTCATACAATGACATGTAGTGATTAACCACGACTAATTATGACGTTAACATTGAGTGAATATTACAACGATTCATGAGGTCAGCGAAGAAGCAGAACCTAAAATTCGCAAAGAAGATCTGAACTGCTTCCATAACATTCTGAATATTTTTCCGTCCCCGAAGAATTTCAGTGTTCTTTCTTTGTCTCAATTGTGCAGATTCCTTCACTTTAAGTGAACCGGTTGATAAACTGTTTTATTTATTGACCAGTTTTACGTAGTGAATCTTATAAGACATAACAATACTAATGTTTAGCCGTTTTTTTTATCAGAAACAAAATGTATAGAAAAGCTAAATGAAACATAATGCAAGTGCTTATAAATGCGAAATTGAACAAATATATTTATGACATTATACAGAAATTCATCATATATGTTGACCATAGACATATTTTGTAGCCAACAGATTATTAGTGTGTTTAGATAACGAATACTTTTTAAAATTGACATGCAATGACTCATTTCTTAAATCAGCTGTGTCAAACTACTGACACTTCTGTCATAGATTAACATCCATGGCATATTAGAAAACAAAAACTGATAAACATCGGAATATGTGGGGGTTACTCAAACACATTCTTACATCGGCATAAGTTGTGTTTGGAATATGAACCTGTAAACACAAGGTTAATATACACACATCACTCGGTGTATTAACAACACATAAGATATGGTGAGACATAGCTCATGGAAAAACAAAGATTATCAAATATGCAAAAAATATTAAATTTAAAAAATAATTTCTATGGTATGTTCAAAAATATTTTTTTTAAATAATTGTTTTCAGTAAATTAAATATCAGAGAAAATTGCAATATCGGATAGAAATCTTCATTAGTATTTTCTAAAAAAAAATATACTTGTCCTGGTAAACTAAAGCCGTTATCTAAGTGCCACTTCACGTCATTTATTAATAAAATGCTACAGGTTAACAGATATCTGTATTAATCCATAATGTACTACATCTGACAATAAGATTTAAATCATTTCTTTTTAAGGACATATAATGATCTGCAAATGAGGGAAGTTCTTGGTTCATTTTTATATTGAAATTACACGAAGAATATCTGTTACATCATTTGACATACAATTATACAATCATTAAATATCGTTCACTTGTTTACAATGGTAAATTACATACATGTAATAATGAAGTCATTTCGTAGACTAAGCAAATATTATGTATATATATATATATATATTTTAAAATTAAAAAGAGATACATACCTTCATCATAAGTACTATAGTGTTCAATGCAATGAGGGTCATTACAAAATACTCGAACTTGGGTGAAACCACAAGTTTCCAAATGCGATATTTAAACGACCCCTTTATCTTTGGCATGAACCGACACAGTGGTCTGGCATTGATGGTGAAGTCTATGCACTGTTTCTGTAAAGTAAATATCAAGATGTAATGCAAGACACTGTAGGAGTAATGCATAACGCTGAATTTCAGATTGTTTTAAAACTTTGTTAAGTGTAACAAACTAAAGTTAAAAATACCTTCAATTCAATGAACGATTGTTGCCTTGGTATGGCTTGCTTATACATTATCCGAAAGTCTTTGTAATACATTACGTCAATGAAGGGCATAAAATTTCACAGATCTATGAAACCCATTCCTCGTTTCTCTTACTTGATTTTTGTCTAAATCCTGGTCGCAAAGGTCGCTTTCACCCTGCTCTTGGAAGGTGATAATAATCAATGCCACAAATATGTTGACGAAGAAAAAAGGAAAGACGATGAAGAAAACAACATAAAAGACGGCCATCTCCATGCGGTAGTTTGGGCGTGGACCTTGGTCTACGTAGGTCGAATCCATCGAATGTTTCAGGACTCTGAACATTAAAGTAATAATAATAAAAGATGGACAAACTTAACGATAAGTGAGTAAATGTATTAATTTCTTCAAACAAAAGAAACAATAAGCATGAAATAAAAGACAAAGCCCATATATTTAAACTATAGGTTTGCTACGGACATCATGAAATGTATAAACAAGAGAGCCATATGGCCCTCAATTGCCAACCAGAGTACATAAGCTTACTTAAAACCATTCTTTTAACGCGGTTACCTCCAGCTGCAACAAGATTCAAATTTCAGATAAAAAGAATTCTTAAGTAAGCCATCTGATCTGAAGGCCTCATTATTCATGGCATCAACTGTATTTCAGGAATAATGGAAGACAACAGTTGGGTAACCTTTTGTGCAAAAATAAATTAATTTCTAACCATTCGATTCAAAGAAGAATTTTGAAATTTTCCATATAGGGTATTTAAGGACAGCCCGCCCTATGGGCCTCGTTTTTCAAGGGATCAACTTTATTTTTGCAATTATGGAAGATGACCATGAGGTGACCATTTTTGTCAAAAACATTAAATTCAAAGAAGAAGAATTTGGAACTTTATATACAGAGTACGGGTATATTAAAAAACTATGACTGCATAGGGGCCTCATTGTTTGGTACACAATCCTGAGGTGACAATTTGTGCTAAATGAATTAAAATTCTGGCCATTGGTTTCATACAAAAAGAATTTTGAAATCTTCTATATGGAGTATATAAGAAAAATAATTCGACACCCTACGGGGGTTAAGGCATCAACTGTTTTTTGCAATTATTATAGACAGTCAGGAGGTGACCATTTGTGCTAAATGAAATAAAATTCTGGCCACTTGCGTCAAGGAAAAAGCATTTTGAATTTTTCTATATAGAGTTAATATGGAAACTACTTGTCTCCCTTTGGGGGCTTATTTTTAAAGGGATCAACCTTTTTTTAGCAAATTGTTGACGATGGGCAACTGACGACGGACGACAGACGCTGCGTGATCACAGTTGCATCTTGAGCACGTTGTTAGCTAAAAATTTACCATTTCTTATTGTAGTGTCAGCCGCAAACAATGGTTTATACTAGGCAATTTAAATATTCATATGGTCAGTTATTTGATGAAAATTGAATTATAGACTGAATACATTGAGTATTGATATAAAAACAAATTGATGAGTAAATTAAAAAAAAGCTAGAATGGGTAAAATCATACAAAGGCCATCCTTCCCCGGTGGTGACGGTAAATAATGTCAACATTGCAAAGATGACATTGTCATAATGGAAGTCTTGTCTAAGCCACTGACGATGCTTGACAACTGGAGCGTCTGGCCCATCTTCATAGGAGAAAAATTGGCCCCTATTGTAATGTTTAAGTTGCAATATTAATGAAATGTCATCTGTAAACTATAAAAAATCTAGGCTTAGCAATGTCTATCTTATAGATACCATTTGATTACTATGTTGTTTTATAAATTATTACTGTGAGATTGATTTTGTAAATACGAAGATGTGAAAGAATATAAAAAATGTATCTGTATAAGATGTTAATATGGTATGTAAATACACAGTTCAATCAAATACAAGAAATTATTGACGTTCAAATTTGCAAACCTAGGGACTTTTTAAAACTGATACTTTCGAACATAATGACCTGTAATAATAAAAAAGACTTACTTGCAGTCGTCTCTTGTTTCTTTTGACTCATCGGTACAGTAGAAGAATTTCCCCTTAAACAGCTGTACAGCTATGACAGCAAAGATGAATTGGAACAGCAAATACACGATCAAAATATTGGAGACATTCTTCAAAGAGTTGACGACACAGTCAAATACAGCCTGAAAAACAGTACAATATAAACGTACAATATGATATCACCACCAGAGCTTATATGAGTGATTAAAATGTAACCTTTTATAGAAATCCATCTATCATTAAATTATAATCATGGTCTATCAAATGCTTAAAGACTTCAGTGCAGATGCAAGCATCCGTTGACTTGAAGCAATAAGATATTTTGTTAAGTCTATAAAGACCTGTATTTTCTCTAAAATCCCCATGATCATTTGGTGAACCATTAACACAATCTAATGATAGATGAATTATCTTAAATTAATTGAGGTCTCATCTGCTGCTATTATTTTAAAAGTGAAGGGGTCCGATATGTAGAATATAAACTAAATTTATAATTTTATCACTGAACATGCAATAATTCCGACACCTTACAACATTATTGTAAATGAACAGGTATAGCCTCATATGTATATTCTTATTACCACTTTGTATAGAAGTCTTTCAGACTCAGCGAATAACAGTAGAAAGAATTGGGCATTTAATGTTAAATTTTTGTTAGATAGTTATGGATTCTCATATGTTTGGAGTAATCCATACAGTATAGAACTTAAGAATTTCCATATTTTCATTTAAATCTAGAATAATAGATGTATTTAGACAGAACTGGTATAACACTATGGTAAATTGTAATACTTTATGCACTTATAAATGTATGAACAATATTTGGATATTTTATCAAGTAAATTTAGAACAGTTTTAGCACAATTGAGATTATCTTAACATAAATTAAGAACTGAAACAGGACGATATGGCCAAAATAGAACAGAAAGAGCGCATCGATATTGTTCACCTTGTAATGCTAGGGATATTGAAGATGAATATCCCTTTATTATGGTATGTCCTGAATATGTAAATCTTAGAAAAATGTACATTAGGAATTATTACATAAAACGTCCAAGTATGTTTAAATTTGTTCAATTAATGTCTTCATCTAATAGAAATGATATATTTGTCTTTGAAGCTATGCAGCATAGAAATATACTTATATAATTTTCGATGATTATGTGTAATTACAATAGTTTTTTAAATTTGTTTTCATGTATTAATTTTAATCTTTTTCAAAGTCCATCCTCCATAATTGTATGGCAAAAAAGATGACAAAAATAAGTGAATCATTGCATGATTTGTTTGATTAATGACAAAACTAAGTGAATCTATGCATGATATATTTGATTTATTTACACTTGATCATTTGATTATCTATTTATATTTATACATATATACATGATATGACAAGAAACTGTAAAGTTTACGTCAATAAAATATACTGTCTGTCTGTATATAAAAATAAGTACCCACCTTCAGCTTTGGTACCCTATTGATTGTTTTAAGAGGTCGTAGAACACGGAGTACCCTCAATGATTTGATGGTATTCAAATTTTTTCCTGCGGTGTCACTGTAAATAAACAGGCGGCTCATACATTGCAGTAAATGGGGGTGGGGTATAGAACGGAAAGAAACATTTTATATAGATGTATTGGTTTATGATTTAAATCTTAATTAAACAGTCAATGAAAAAGGGATGAAAATTCGAAAAATATATTAAGATATAAGAGAGAACAGTAGAAGTGTTAATTTTCTTCACATTCGCATACTTTATTTTTTTTGGTTTGGTATTTGCGATTAAGAACTCCGTTCGAGAAATGGGTCAAGAAAAAAAATCTACATATTCTCCAACCATAACAGACAATAAATAATGTATCACTAAATCAGATCAACGACTAATATGTCTGTGATTAAATATGCGTTTGGAATGCACTGTCATGAATGGTTATAATACAAATCTAATTGTTAAATTCAAGGGAAATGTTATTAACAGGGTAAGTAATTATCAAATAGTTGCTATAATTTGTAACACATATATATGGGTGTATAAAACACAGGCTTTCCTAATTAAAAGACATCATTTACATTGTAGGGTGCATGAAATGACAAATATATAAAACACTACTTAAATTAGGCTATAATGCTGAAGAAAAATAGAAGAAAAATGCAAACCATTCTCATTGGTACCATTCGAATTCTCTTACAGAATATTTGTCAGAGCTATTCACGAAAAATCATATACTTTTAAGTTAAATATTTAATGATCATCTTCTGTTTGTTTACAACAATATCCTTAATCATTACAGAGATAATTAAATGAGTAGACAACATCAATATTATTCTCTCGCACTGACAAAGGAATAACCAACATTGCTCATAGTACTCTACATATATGTAAGAATAGTTCTAGTCTTTATCTACCACCGATTATGAAGAAAAAACTGACATTGGAATAAACTCACGTGTATGGAAAAAATGAATCAATGTTTGAATATTTCGATAAGCTTAATGGTAAAATTTGGCTATGCAAATTATCTATACCATTCGTGGTTTAGTCATGTTATAAATATCTTAATATAATCTCTAGCAAAATGCTGGAAATATCGATGTTTGTCTATTGATCGAATAAAATATCACTACAACATAGGTAAACGTCTAGAATGTGGACGAATTATTTACAAAATGCACATTTAAATTAGATTATGTTCGCGTAAAAGTATGACTCGATATTGATCTCTTTTAACTATTTTATCGTATACGCATGCGCCCTCGTTTCATTGCATTCGATTTCCTTTTGTGTTGTTACATTTATTTTTGCGTAAACAGAATTTTTTACATACCCCATGTCACCAATTCCCTCTTAAAAAAGGCAATAATATACAAAGTTTCTCTTTGAAAATGGAATATGATAAAGACGTACATATGATGCGCATGCGTATACAATGAAAACCGAGCACATACGAATACGCAGATTTTAAAATTAGGAACATAAAAGCTGTTTATCAATGAATTGTCGTCATTATTTTCTACAAATACATTATTTGAATAAATACACATGCTAACATCCGCTTGCTCTCAGTGTTAAAAAGTTCTTTTAGATGAAATGAGAAAGTGTGATATCATTTATTCCAGTGTGTGACATAGAAATATAAGAAACATTCTTGAACCCAATGCTGAACAATGCCATTTATTGATGTCTGAATACTTACCAGAGATTAATATATATAAACATGAAGTATTCAATATTCAAATAGAAAATATAAATTACCAGGAAAACGAACACCTTCATAACAATGATATTAATCAAAACTTGTGACAGAAAACGTGATTTTTATAGAATTAAGATGCACAAATATTAAAATACATGACTATTTGTATAGGTGTAAAACAAATATTTGTAGAAAATAAATTTGAACATTTCACGACAACCGGCTATTAAATGCCAGAATGTTAAACTTGTTTACAAGATCACGTGACATAGGTGCAGCTTACTAAGTAACGATAGATGCAACTTACCTAAGTATGTTTGCATTGCTATAAAGTAGTAAATACGGTAATTGGCATTGTCGACATAATTCACCAACTTACACCACTTGTGTGACTTCTTTATAGTTTCGCGTCCTTTTTTATATTATTGATTGCGACATTTTTGTGTAAAATACCCTGCTTTAAATGCAAATGATGAAGATGTTAAGTCAGATATTTGTTGGTAGAAATAATGAACAAAAAGCTTGTACATGCGAAACGATGAATCTATTGAATGTCATAATATTGCAGTTTGCATATGAAATCTACGAACTGAATTTTGTTGAAAGACATGAAATGTGTCTGCAATATGATAATATATTTTACTGAATTAATATGAAGAAAATCTAAAAAAAATAACTGATTATCAAAATGTGAAACTCGGGAAAAAACACACACGCACACACACTCAGTCATTGGCAGAAATATATATAGAAAGTGAAGAATTTGATAGATAAAGATATGCACGTGTTAGGGTAAACTGAAGTCACGTGCTCTATAATAAAATTAACATTGGTGCCCTAAAAATAAAACGTGTTATAAATGTTCTTGAAACTACAAAATATGCTAAAATGATACCTGCAGCCAAATTTAGACTATTTATTACATTTAGAAGTGACACTTTAAACATTTACCCTGATTGATAAAAGACAGGCAAGAATGTATAAAAAGTGTAACACGGATTTTTTTTAGGAATTACGATTTTGTGATTAATCAATTGAATAATCAGAAAATATTCTGGCAGAAAAAAAAATATAACTTTAAAAGGTCTTTGCTTTAAATAATAAAATTAATCTATCTTTCATTGCAATCTTCATTTTAGCAAAAGCATAGACATATTACGTGGTTTAAGATTACACCTTGCGTTTCGTTAATGAATGAACATTATAAGAATGTCTATGTTAAGATATATATGTATATTATAATGTTGTATTATTCTGGCATACAAAAAGAAGATATTCGCGATATTCGAATTCTCAATGTGACCATCGTAATATGTCATAAAACGTTTCAAGATCAAAATTTGTGAATTAAGGACCATTTTAATAAATAAACACAACTGTCATACGTGAAAATATAACTTTAAGTACAAAAAGAATGCAACTTAACCCAATTCATTCGGTAAGAAAAAAAATAACTTCGAACTATGTAAAATGCCTATATGTTTGTTCACAGATATATGGTACTATGTTGATTTAAAACGAATATAAATTAATTCCAACGTAGTAGAAACATACAATCAATTAAAAAAGTTTTATGGTTTAAACAATATATCAATATGCAATATATAAAATGAATGGTTCATTCAACAAATAACCGCATATGCAATATATTCATTCTTGTGTGACGACTCAGAAAAAAGGCTTACAGTTTTGATGAGCTAGAAAATACAGAGAGAAAAGGAAAAAGTCATTTTCGTAGTTTGTTGAGTAGATATTAAAGAAGTTATAAAGTCGATGATTGCCTCAGGAATGATAACCCAAGACAAACTGAGCTTTCGAATGTCCTTGGTGAAAAAAAAACAAACAACAAAAACATAAGGACTGTTAATCATAAATATCAAGAAATACTTCAGTTTTCAGAAAAAAATATATTAATTCAATATTAATATGCAAATTAAAGTTATGCTCATTTCAGATGTAATGGCCTTCTTGAAATCTATGCACCATCGTTAGAATATTATTCAAGTTATGCAAATAGAGTATTTGAAAAAAACAAAACACCAGGATTAATGTTTCTTCTAATGTTAACGAAACAAGAATGTCCGATCTCTATATTTTGAAAGATTAGCTTGAAAAAATTAAAAGAAAACATGGTTTCCTGCGAGTTAGTAATACAGGCATAAAACGTTATTTTGCTATTTATTCCAATTCTTAATGTACGATGTGAATGCATATAGCCGTGTAAACAAACTATTGTGTTTTAGGTTTCTATAAACTAAATGTGACAACGGGTCAGTATTTTTGCAATTACCAACTGGATACCACTTTATGACAGCCGAAGACTAAACAATTAAGAAAATAGTCTTATACTTATCAATTTCGATTCTTCTTTTTCACACATATGATTACAATTCCGAAGGAAAAATGTAATCATAGCCATGTCGAAATATAGATCGAATAATAATAAAGGTTTGAAATCGCAGGAAATAAAAGTAACAATTATCACTGCTTTCAAATTAATTTATACGTATATGTTTTTACATATGTGTTTAAGTGTTTCAGTTATAAAGGTATCATTTCAATAAATGTCAATCGGAGACACATCGCGTATCCAGTTTTATTGTTCCTTTCTAAGCAGTGAGCGCCATGTGAGACATGTCAAAGCGGTCAAACTGATATACAATTCGGGAGATTATATCGGAATTTCTAGTGAAGCAGTGAAATGTGGAAGGCCTAGAAAAAATTGAATATATCCCACCCGCTCTGTTGAATGCTGTAATAATACTGGTCATTTAGGATATCAATCGGACAGGAGTTCAATATATTGCTACAATATTTCCAAAGTCACCAGAGAGTTTGAGAGGGGGGATTGCGGAGGAACTTATGCTAGACTGAGGATCTGGTCGTCTTACCGTGCAAATACTCTTTATGAAGGAAAATAAACACAGATATAGAATGAAATCAACATAGTGGAGACAAAGTCAGTCGCTTTCAACTAAAGGCATTAATATCCCTAATGTATTCCTCGATCCAATAACAAAATATCATGAGATTAAAATATTACTGTAACTGACAAATACGTTGCACTTGATCCATATGTACAAAATGGCCATTTTCTGTTGTAAGACGGCAATAGATAGTCTAATAACTGACTGTGTTTTTAATTGTTTTTTTATTTACTTAAAACAAAGACGAATTAATTTGTTAATACTGAAATATATAAATTAATTCTTAGTACATCTTTTTTCCAAACTCGATATACTTCAATTATTTTAACTTCATCATTGCATCGAAGAATATGTGATCAGCTTAGTTGTTAAAACATACTTCTTATCAGTGTAAATGCATACTAAAACATTTATTTCTGAATATAAGTTTGAAACACAGCTCTAGAATGCGACTAAAGTAGTTAAAAGAGAACTAGTATTAACGATCAATTAATCTGAGCTTATTAATGGAGCATGTCACATCAAAGAAGAGGCCATGTGATAAAAATTGACACATAAAACGTCAAACACATCAATCAACAATTAATCCTAAACACGTGGAAAAACATACATGACTGGAACCGTCACAAAGCTGATATGCCTAAGGACATCCCAATAGCAAGTTAAAGGAAAACAAAATAAATTATTGCAACTGGTAGTAGCCAATTCATTACAGAAAACAGAAAGGCAAATACTTTAGATCTTTTGTGACATTTGAGCGACATTAAACTCATTACTGCTCTTGCAAAGTTCATTTCAGAATGAACCAAGCGTATTTATTTTTTAAGAGAAACATAATGTGAATGTCACGAACAAAACAAATAAAATATACATTTACATATATGCTATTCCAACAGTTGCATTAATTTGTATATATCATAAAACATTTAGACAAAGCTGACCAAGAAAAGCATCAGGAGGACCGGCGTCTCAAATTAGCATTTGAACGACATAACGAAATTATTAGACTCATTTGGACATGAAGATAGTTATCACCAAAACATAAACCATACCGGATTTTAAATTCATTTAAAATGAGTGCACTTCGGTTTAGAGTACAACGGTAAAATCATATCAGACAATATGGAGTAATTATTTTAGGATACTTACGTAAAAAAGAAGGCAACAAGCGCACATATGACGACAGTGGCATCCAGAATATTCCAGAGATCGCGACAGTAGGCCTTTGGATGAAGTATCACCCCTAAATCTATGACCTGGAATGGATACATTTCTTATGCATAGTTTAAGTTCTAATTATAATCACGTGATAATCTATAACTTGTAACTGTTTCTTGTAATTATTTTAAAATGTTTTATTTTTCTACACAAATCAGTATAGTTCTTTCCTAATTGCGATTCAAATTTTAGACAAGTGACATGATATCTAGACATGCACCCTTACTAGAACTGTTGTAAAACCGCTGGAATTTACTGAACCCACATATTGCATTCTAGGCGGACGACCATGTCACATAGCCCAAGGGAAAATCGCAGCATTTCTTAAACAAATGTTTAATTTTATAAAGCCTTATAAGATAATTTTTTATTTCTATATGCAGCTACATTAAATCGAATTCATTGAAATAAAATGTATTGATGATACTATATAGAATTAATCAAATCAAATTATTGAATCATATAATGGATACTTTACGATAATTGTTTGACTTACCTTGAGGACCAGCTCGATGGTGAACACACCAGTAAAGACGTAGTCAAAGTAGTTAAGGATTTTATTGTGCTGAGAATTCTCGTTTACCGGGTCTTCCGCCGCTAAAGCAATACTGCTAGCGGAAATGACAATCATGATGAACAGGTCAAAGTAACGAAGGTTCACCACAAAATGACAAAATCTGCGTACGCTGCAAATAAATATGTTAATACGACTTGAAAGATGGTTGTAGTTTTATACCATTACTTTACATAACTATATATGTATATTCGTTTTAATCAGTAAAAGATTTTAAAAACTAATATTCTATTATTTCATCGGATATTATTCTTCAATTACTAAAGCATATCAATAGAATAAAATAAATATACACGACTCCAAAATGAATAGTTCACAATTATCGAATGAAACATACAATACTTTGTAATTATTATGTTATTATGAATTTCTTCCATTCTTACTAGTTCGATGTTTGTTTAACAAATAGGAATATTTCGAAATCATTTCAACTGAAACAGAAACATTAATAATATTTATGACCTTTTTTAAATCAACTTGTGTTATGAGTATACTTAATACAAGTGTATTCATTTATTTGACGAAATGGAATGGAAAATAACACTTAATTAAACTTACGGATTGGTCGGACCGAATATGAACATGGAACTATAAGGCAGCATAGGTTTTGGCTGTCCAAAGCCGGGTTCGTCCTGGCTCGTATTGGTGTTCTGGCGTGGAAGGTCCAGGCTGCTGCTCCTTGTGGAACTGGCTTTTATTGCACATACAGCGAACACATACAGTTAAAACACATATTTGCTAAGATATACAAAGAACATAAACACATTTGTAAAATACATATATAATGGACACGTATTAAAAATACGCACACATGCAGTTGAATACACAGCTGCAATTAAATACTGTATACAGTTAAAGACACATACAGAAAACAAATACAGTAAAATTTAAATAAAACATATCAACTTTTAGAGTGAATGAATACATCCAACATTCTTTGAACTTATCAACATGCAAAATCATAACGCACATTCGTGGACATCCAAATATGCGTTATGAATGTATTCTGGACATAAATAGCTCAAACATATTTTATAATCTTAATTTTTAACTGACAATTCTTACAATCTAACGAATTTCAAAATATTACAGGATAATATAATGCAATCTCTTTGCCACCCTCATCAGACTACAGTGCTAAAATGTATACAGATAAAAACCGTCATGTTGCATAAGAAATGAATACATATATATAAGGTTTTGAAATAAACAATACCATATACTAGTGAAATGCATCTTTTACTATAAACACCAACTATCCATATTTACATTTCGAGGTGTGAAAACGAAACAAGGCTAGGTGCTTATATAAATATAAGCACTTAGCCTAGTTTCGCTCTCACCCCTCGATTTGTTCTACAGAGTATTCATAAATATGCGATACATACATTTATTTGATTTGAACATCTCAATACATACACCGTGAAAGATTTTTTACAATAAATTTTATGTATATCTTGTATCCTTGTAGATAGTTTTCTCCCCCAATAACCAAATATATATTGTATTTAATGGTTTATTTCATGAAAATAAATAATTACTTAACACGAGTACCTACAAATTTAACATTTAAATATCAAAATTGATGGACACACATAATTAATAACAATCATTTCAAAACAAATAAGAAAATTAAACTGCTTAATTAACTCACAATATATAAAACATAATAATAAAAGGAAAAAAAACGACAATAAAATTATATAAAATGCCAATATAAATGGTGAAATATTTTGGCAAACGGAAAGCGAATGGGGAAACCAACACAGTAGTAACAATGATATCGTTTCAAGGGTATATCTAAACGAAATAAAATGATTAGTCTGAATTTACTTAAATACCCATGTTTATATATTTTACATTGCGTATGCAATATGTGATATATCGTGATACAATACGAAGGGATACTGTTAAGGCCAAATTCCGTTAATTTTCATCGTAAAGGAAAATACCCGAGGGAGCTTTGCAACACGTCTATATACTGAAACCATTTATAGACATGATTGATATCCTTGTTAGTTTTTGTCTTTTAGGCCACCAGTCTCTTACTTTTACCGATGTATGTGTTTAACAAGACACAGCCATTGTGCTGAAATTAACTTCGGTGATTTGATTGTATCTAAAATTATTCATATTTATACATTTATAAGTCCCGGTGGTCAAGTGATGAAAACATCCGCCCCGGAATCTGAAGGTCGTGGGTTCGATCCCCGGTCGTGACATACTAATGTCGTTAAAACTGAATGTGGTATCATGCCACATTTCTATGGCGTGGTACTTCTGTATAGCAGCACTATCTCTATCTCAAGTAAAAAAACAATGGATACCGTCAGCGGGACGTTAAACCAAATAAACATACACAACAATATAAAATACAGAAAAGAAACGGAAAGAACAGAAAATTGTATGGACACTGGGTAGTAGGGCAAGAGCAAACGATAATTGTGTGACTTTGGAAAAAACAAGTTACAAAACTCAGACCCATCAAAGCAGAGAATGTACAGCGCATTCCGTAGAATCCAGATACTGAAAAAGGTATATAAAGAGGGGAGAATCGTATACGAGGCAATAGCATAAGGGCAACCAGTACATGACATACCGATATCTGATTGGCTGTTATCAATGCGCCGTTGAGGGGTTGCACTACGCATACCGCCCGAGAGCTGCAGGGACAGTTCTTTATTCAAGTTGTCTTTGAGATTGTTTTGACTTAGGTTTGCCTCCGGCTTTGTGTTACTGAAAGATATACTGTAAGTGAACACAGGTGCTAAGTATTAGTGTTGGAAGGTTACATGACTTCGATTATACAGTTCAACCTACTTTTGAATGTATATAATGATTTTTTTATTATTCTTTACTTTTAAAGGGTACCAAGTTCAGACAATTTTCATCTTTCAAAATATATTTAGATGTAGATGGAAAACTAAGCAATCGAAAATACAAATACATTTCATTATGAATTAATTTTGCATGTTTTGTTAAATAATGAACATTACACACAGAGAATTTATTTTATCAAAAACATTGCAAATACAGTAAAACGTTATACATTATAAAGACCACCTGACTACATGTATTCAGACTCCTTTTCCCTATTTCTTGATAATTTAAATTTTTAACTATTAGACCACCTCATTATTTCGACCAGATGACGGCAATCCCAAGGGTGGTCTTATTACCGAGCTTTTACGGCAGTGTGTTCCTTTATAATAGTGTGTAAACTTTAATTTAAAGCTTCATGCAAATATAGTGTATTTTATGCAAATATATGTGACAACTTTATAAGTTTTAACTCACTAGTTGAAATTTCCTATTTTGGTCTCTTCATTGTTTTGTGGCGATGGAGGACAAATGTTTATTGGAGGAGGAACACCGCCGACGTTGCCTTGGAAATGGTTTCCCATTTTCTTGCCGATTTCATCACGCCGCTATAAACATAGAAAGGAAATGTATAAAACGTGTTTAAACTGAACACCAAACACACGTTCATAGTAAAGAATCATGCAAAAAATTGATAAAACCATGCTTTAAGGGAAAGTAAAGAATTGTTAAATTATATATTTTCTGTGATATTAAACAATTTCTTTTTCTTTTAATAAATCTCTTTGTTATACTAGTGTGTGATACATCTAAAAATCTTCAAATAGCATGTACTAAGACTACATTCTACTCAATTGTTCTTAAAGATTATCAATATATCTTAAAATCAATATTAATTTTTATTCAGTAACATATTTCAATACGTAAAACTGGCTCACAATATCACATAAAAGTATACACTTAATAGATGAGTATGCCAAACACACAATTATTGTAAACAAATGTAATCAGCTTCCCTTTGCTTAAGATTTTTTTTGACACAATAAACGAAAATGTACCAAATTACCTTTTGAGGTTCTAAAGTTTTTTGCAAACAGAATAGCCAAAGTATTCTAAAATTTAGACAAAACGATAAAAAACGGATAATATTTGAGAAGTACATATCAAAATCTTCAATGATGAGGATAAATTACGAAAATAACAACCATTTTCACCTTTAACTTAAAAGGAACTAAACATCTTTAGTTAGTCATTTTTATATATAAGGGATATAAATAAATGCTAAACATCTGTAACGGAGATTTGTGGAATCTGTGCATGCAGAAATAATAAAAGTTAAAACCAAATGTTTTGTAGTCATTAGATAACATTTAATCAAGAATAATCAAAATCTCAGGGTTTGCTGTCGTATTGAAGATAAATAAAATAATGACCGGTAAAAAGTTTATTTCATTTTTTTTGTTAAGGTCGCAACAGAATTTTAAATAGCCATAGTCTTTACATATTGTTCCTATATTGAAGGCTAATTTTTTTCGCATTATATAAATGCTTGAATACATCTATGAAGTACTAGAAACTTTTGATCCGCTCTACTTAGAAAGAAATAGACGAAAACTCAGGATCTGTGAAATCATAAAAATAAGCAAACTTTGAGACCTATTTGCACAATTAAATGACTATGAATATTTGAGTTTACCATCGCATCGACATTATTTCAGTCACATAGCGACGTCCTGCAATTTACAGGTGGAGAAAGACCCCGAATGCACGGAGGCATCCGAGTAGAACCACCGACCTAACGCAAGTCAGCTGGAAGGGCACAATTTCATATTATATTGATATCGAAGTAAAAGTAATTGAATATATGGATTTGAAATATGTATTCATGTTATTGACTTCCATTTTAATATAATATGTCACATTGAATCAAATTTGCACAGCACAGGTTTATAATTTGGGTTGACATAACATACTATATCTAAACGCTTAACATATAATATTAAAGCAGGGGAGACAATTCGGTATGGCACAAAGCAAGGGAGGACCGGGGTCAATATATCGGTTGGCCAAGGTTTAATATTTTTTTTTTTTGCATTTTGTCCCTTGGAAAAACCAAATTTTTTTAAAATTTTTTTACACACATATTAATCTTATTTAAACAATTGAATCGACCTATAAGAATTAAAAAAAAATGATTATAATTATGGTATTATTTTGTAATATACATAAATTACCGCCTAAAATGCAAGTGCATTAATACAAAAATAAATACGGTTTAAATTATATCAGTATATAGCATATATATAGTTCAAACACAGGTAAACATGACGTCAGCGGGAGAATTTAGTGACGTACGTCTAAAAGATGTGCATCGGAGATCATCATCATTGCCTGTTGTCCAGAAAAATAGACAAGAAATTGTTGTAAATAATACATGTTACATCTAGAGCTCATGTCATAAAAGACCTTATGTTTTCAACATATCAGATGTATGTCAAAGGTCCTAAAAATCACTCCTCGGTATGAATTTATATCTATCGTTTCCCAAAATATTGTCAGCATCATGCGGAGTCCTCAGAATTGCATTATACATGTGGGGGATACTTGGGGTACATGGGGTAATCTTTTGTGTTAATTTAAAAATGAAAATAGCACGCACAACCCGTTCTAAACCGGCGTGATTCCGTATATTAGGTGCAGTTGAGAATTTATATACTATCTATTGACACACACTATGACGAACGACAAACTATTTTTACAATGAATAAACCTTTTTTTTGTATGCAAGCACGTAATAATTGAAAAAGGTTTATTAAATATTGTCAACTTAATCTACACAAATAAAATCTCACAAATATGCATCCTACATGTTACTAGTTACTGAATCTATCATTCCATCAGCTTTAAAAGCAAACTTAGAATGAATGGTCCTAACAGTTTCACTGAGGCATTATTTTTGAAAAATCAAAATTAAAAATGCTTACATCTTAAGGTAAAACAATTTTCTATTTTACTGTATAAATTTACTCGGAATTTACGTAAATATTTTATAAGGAAGTAACAATATTAATGTACGTGTACATATGTTCTCGTGATAACGTATCGACAGAAGCTATTATGGTAACAGGTATATGATCAAAGGATATTTGTTTATTTACTGTAATTTAGTGTGTAGTTTAGTGTTTCCTAACTATATAAGCAACATGTACATGATATAGTAACATTTGCGACTGCAGTAAACAGAACGCGAAACATAAAGTGCAGTGATGAGCGGAACGACGGCTACGCAAATGGAACTTATGCAACTGCCATAAATACCAAATAGGCGGACTAGATTTAATTTTGCGACACACAGGGAAAAGCATGCTTCATTTGAAATAGACGTTGTCGTTTAAAGCGGAACAAACGATGTTAATAAGTAAGGATTTTCTTGTCAGATTATAAATCCAGATAAGAAAGCAGAATTTCAAAATATAATGTGACTCTGATGTCATTTTCTATAATATACAAACAGCTTTATAAATCCAATATGTTCTGACAAATTCAAACACATCATTATAACCGAAAATTGATTAATTCATACATATTTTCAAGAAATTTGCTTTTCTTAGCATCTGGAATAAAAAAGGTGATATTTTTATTAAGTTTTACGACAACGCCCATTTAGCCATGCTTATCCGGAGGAGTTATGTGTATTACCAGGAGGTTCATTGACAAGGACTCGCTGATCATGCTGATAAGCTTTAGAAAAAAATCGTTTGAATGAAATACACATCAGTAGTATACCCAAGTATATTCCTAAGTTGCTTTCTACATTCCAGTGTAGAACCAACACAAAACTGACTACTGCAGTATTTTATAATATTAACACTGGAATCGTACTCATTTGTAGAATTATTTTATAAGTTTAAAGATACTGAAATTGATATAAATGATTCTTGGATATGCGGGAAGCTTAAACAAACTTCAAAAATATTCGTTTGATCGAATATCAAGATGACATTCCATTTGTGTCCCTATGTAAAATACCTTGTTTTCCAGCTTTTCAGTCAACTGAGATTAAAACTGTTTGATGTTATACATATCCGTTCTGCTAATTTTAACATCAAATGGCATTTATAGATGGAACAATAAGGCGGTGCCACAGACTGTATCGTGGAAGCCTTACATAAGCTTGTGTAAGACGTGTAGAAATAGTCCAAAAGACAGTTTCACACAACGGCTCAAATCTCATGAACAGCAGCAGTACAACTCGGTCATGAGAACGATCCACTAACATCAACAATCATTTGGTAACATGAGGGATTCAACAGATGAAGAGTTAGAAAAATCACATACAAAATATTATCTCAATTGCCACATCGATATTAGTGTAATGATAAAAATGTAAAAAAATAAAGATGGAAAGAATTAGCAAGTTTTGAAAGACGGGATATTACATACCTCTTCCCGAGCGGCTTCAGAATCCTCTTCATCCGCTGTTAGTTCCTGTGCATTGGCCAGATTGTCAACAGCGATGGCCAAGAACACATTAAGTAGTGTGTCTTGAAGAATAGTTAAGGAAATGAGAGACACACAGGGTGACTGGTTAAAATTAAATGATAAAATCTTCAGGTCTTTTTAAGTACATTTTCAAATCTATTCAATGCACGTGCTGAATAATACACTACACTTTTAAAAGAAAATTCTATATGAATGTTTTAGGTTTATGATATTAAAAGAGTTTATATTTGCTTTTTTATGTTATCATACTTACTGAAACAAACATGAACACTTATGTTGTATGTATGATAAAAAAGATACAGTTTCCGAAGACGACGAGAATAACAAAGTATAGGGAATAGACCATTCCCTTTTTAGTCCCTCCCCCTGACTGAATTCCGCTGTACATTACCTCGTTCCAGTCTTCACCAGTTAAGATCTAAAACACAGGCAGCAATAACAGTTTTGGATTGAACATCTTCAGCAGCAATAACCAAGAAAGAAACCCATAAATGTTGCAACATTTTTTAACAAATAAAAACAAATAACTTAAATGTTGACAAAATATTACATTGAATAAAGGTCGTCCATAAGCGGAAAGTTACTCTGTGTGTAGCTTTCATGTATGGGTTCATACAGTCCGCAGTTAACTGTGAAGCTCAAGTGGGGTCTGCAGTTATAGCTGGTGTATGAACCCATAGCTCAGAGCTACACACAGTTTCACCTTTATATATCACCCTCTTACTTTTTACCTCAATCAAATTGAACAACAAATATATATATATGCAGACTTTTTTATATTTATACGCTCTAAAGCATGAAAAAACAACAAGCTTAAATTTTAACTTTACCGCATACTGTAAGGAAAATAAAAATAATGTATCATATTTCTTATGCAAGTGAAAAGTTATTCAGTCGGCCATTTTTGAGGATATGACAAATATTGAGAGGGTATGGGGGATGTAGAAAAAATACACCAAGATTATAGGATCGGTATTGACCAATTTAAATAGCGGCATTTTTGCCGGAATTGATATATTGTAAACTCACCAAAGTTAAAATGTATCTTAACAAGTTTCGTTAATACATCTGGACTATCTGGTCTAGAACTATACTTCCTGCATACAGAAGATATTTTAGTGTGCTATATAAAGTCACATGTACTGTGGTTTCTCTCGGAATGATCAATTATGTATGAACGACACCGATTGTGTCCAATCTAATTCTGTCTACCAGATGCTGCGTCCCAGATAAGGCTTTTCCCAGCGACAGAAACGCGAAATTAATTGCATTACTTGAACAGGAAATATTTCTTATCCACTCCTTGAGATATCAAACGAAATAATAAGCAACCGCAAGAGAAGTCATAACGGAGTGATATATTTATTTATTTAACAAATATCTTAACTGTGCATTAATTAACTTTGGTGAATCATTTAATTGGATGTCGCGCTTAGGTTGTAAGTGTGGATAGCGAGTATAACAATCACGCGTAAATAAGTTTGAATTATGTCCCTTTAAGTATATTATTAATAAATGTATAGATATTTCAGAAGTATAAAATATATTTACGCTGATATTTTTAACAATTCAATGCGCATGAATAATGCATAATATTGAAATAGTAACCAAGCTAGACGCACACATGTGTGTGAGGTTATAGAAATGTAATAATGAGAAAAAGCCCTTCTATATCAATATAATATTCTCACATATATATTTAGAAGCAAAAAGTTGAAAAATGTTTATCTGATTAGATTATGACGGCATATATAGATGTTTATGGCGATGTATATGCTGATGTAAAAGGCGATTTATATGTTGATGCATATGTTTATGTATATTGCGATGTATATTGCGATGTATATTGCGATGTATATGTTGATGTATATTGCGATGTATATTGCGATGTATATTGCGATGTATATGTTGATGTATATGTTTATGTATATTGCGATGTATATGTTGATGTATATGTTGATGTATATTGCGATGTATATTGCGATGTATATGTTGATGTATATGTTTATGTATATTGCGATGTATATGTTGATGAATATGTTGATGTATATTGCGATGTATATTGCGATGTATACTGCGATGTATATGTTGATGTATATTGCGATGTACATTGCGATGTATACTGCGATGTATATTGCGATGTATATGTTGATGTATATGTTTACGTATATTGCGATGGTATATGTTGATGTATATGTTGATGCATATGTTTATGTAAACTGCGATGTATATGTTGATGTAAATTGCGATGTATATTGCGATGTATATTGCGATGTATATTGCGATGTATATGTTGATGTATATGTTTATGTATATTGCGATGTATATGTTGATGTATATTGCGATGTATATTGCGATGTATATGTTGATGTATATGTTTACGTATATTGCGATGTATATGTTGATGTATATTGCGATGTATATTGCGATGTATATGTTGATGTATATTGCGATGTATATTGCGATGTATATGTTGATGTATATTTTTATGTATATTGCGATGTATATGTTGATGTATATTGCGATGTATATTGCGATGTATACTGCGATGTATATGTTGATGTATATGCGATGTATGTATATGTTTAGTAATTGCGATGGTATATGTTGATGTATATATTGCGATGTATTTGTTGATGTATATGTTTATGTATATTGATGTATATGTTGATGTATATTGTATCAGGTAAATTATTGGGATCATATTAGATTGTTTTATGTAGATTTATCATGTAAATGTATAAGGTAAAATATTGGGATCATATTAGATTGTTTAATGTAGATTTATCATGTAAATGTATCAGGTAAATTATTGGGATCATATTAGATTGTTTTATGTAAATTTATCATGTAAATGTATCAGGTAAAATATTGGGATCATATTAGATTGTTTAATGAAGATTTATCATGTAAATGTATCAGGTAAATTATTGGGATCATATTAGATTGTTTTATGTAGATTTATCATGTAATTGTATCAGGTAAATTATTGGGATCATATTAGATTGTTTAATGTAGATTTATCATGTAAATGTATCAGGTAAATTATTGGGATCATATTAGATTGTTTAATGTAGATTTATCATGTAAATGTATCAGGTAAATTATTGGGATCCTATTAGATTGTTGAATGAAGATTTATCATGTAAATGTATAAGCTTAATTATTGGGATCATATTAGATTGTTTTATGTAGATTTATCATGTAAATGTATCAGGTAAATTATTTGGATCATATTAGATTGTTTAATGTAGATTTATCATGTAAATTTATCAGGTAAATTATTGGGATCATATTAGAATGTTAATGCAGATTTATCATGTAAATGTATCAAGTAAACTATTGGGATCATATTAGATTGTTTAATGTGGATTTATCATATAAATGTATCAGGTAAATTATTGGGATCATATTAGATTGTTTAATGTAGATTCATCATGTAAATGTATCATGTAAATTATTGGGATACATAACTGAGCAGTATATAATCAGATATCAACAATGTAAATGTAAATAGAACATGAATCATTATATAGAATGTATATTAAACCTATGAACATAATCATATAAATGTATCAAAATATTGGAACGATCAATGTATGGGATGTATCATGAAACTTAAATAATATTTGGGACTTACATTAAACTACCTGAACACCAATCAGTCTATAATGTAATTAAATCTGAAAAGTATCAATCAAAATGTATCATGTAAACCTACCTGGAACACCGTAATCAGTGCTATAGGGAATGTATCATGTAAACCTACTTGGAACAACGTAATCAGTGCTATAGGGAATGTATCATGTAAACCTACCTGGAACACTGTAATCAGTGCTATATAGAATGTATCATGTAAACCTACCTGGAACACCGTAATCAGTGCTATAGGGAATGTATCAAAATGGCTGGCTGGGCGGCCCTCATCAAAATTCATCCTGTAGACACAAATAAAAGTATCAGTACATTCAAAACAGCAGCTACATGTATGTGTGTACTCTATTAAAACAATTTAGCTTTAATCATATACGTTATATATATATGTGTTTCACCAGACTTCAGAAAAAGTAAAAAAATGACTTGGTCTTCCTGAGGGCATATGCACTTTATACTTAAATATCAGTGCTTAATGGCATTTCTTTCATTCGTAATGCTATACATTTATAAAATGCTACCGTATCTCAATTGGAAAAAATACAAGTGGTGACATAAGTCAAAATCAATAGTTAACTTGAAAGGGTTAACACGTTGAAATGACACTTACTGTTGAAGTTGAACATTTCTATGTGTTTATGTATTTTTATATATTTGACATCCTTTGGAGCATGAAAAGAAATTACAACATTAAGCAAACTAATAAACCTAGGTTGTTTTCTTACAGTAAAGCTTTTAAAATGTTACCCCCCCCACAACACACATATACAAGCCGTAAAATCATTAATTTTCGTTGCCATTAAATCTCATAAAATCTTTGACAAAATCAATTTCGTTGATACATGTTCTCCTGGATGCATGTTCTAGAAAACGCAACGTTTATTAATAAACACTCTTTAGTGGGATTAATATTCGTGGATAAAGGCACCAACAAAATCAACGAAAATTAGTCCCCCATAAAATTTAATGATCTAAATGTAAAGAAGTAAAGAATATTATCCTCTTACTCTCCGCCGAACAGCTGCATTCCAAGTAAGGCAAATATCAGGATGAAGAGGAAGAGGAGGAACAACAAGCTGATGATGGAGCGCATACTGTGCAGTAATGATATCACAAGGTTTCGTAATGACGACCAGTACCTGGAAGTGCATAAATATTGTACCACCGGAAGTGTATAAAACATGTACCACCGGAAGTGTATTAAAAACATGTACCACCGGAAGTGTATAAAACATGTACCACCGGAAGTGTATAAAACATGTACTACAGAAAAAAATAGTGATAGCATTGATTTATGTGTTATTACAGAATGCTTTATTTAATCCGTTAGAATTACCAGTAGTCTGGTACTCATTTTGATAAGATTTATAGTAAAAAAGTACCTTAAACAAAGAAAATATAAGTTTTTTTTTGCGTCTCAATTGTAATATATATTTTCACATGATATACTTTTACCATAATTATGCAATAATGAACAACGTGCTTTATGTATTTTTGTGCTGGAAAAAAGTTTGATAAATCTGTAATTTTCATCATCCAATTATTTTTACCTTTAATCACTGGTAACGCACATACGAATAATCATTATTTTGAACTTTTAAGCCCGGTCCTTACAATGTATGTTTATCGAAGTTCTACTCTATCTATGATTGCTATATGAATTGACAATTGTTTTAAGTGGTTACAGAGACATAGAAAATGCAATAAAATCTGCGGTGAATAAATTGAAAAATTGTGACTGAATCAAAGATGTCATCATATATCTTGAACTTTTATTATTTTTGAATATTTTTACATAATATTTATACATCATGGAAAAATATTAACCTTCAAAAATTTAAAAAAAAAAATATATATATATTTTTCACGTATGTACAGTTGCATTTATATTTTCTAGAAAAAGGTTACGAACTTCTTGACCACCCCTCGTATGTTTATATTTTCTAGCAAAAGGTTACGTACTTCTTGATCACCCATCGTATGTTTATATTTTCTAGCAAAAGGTTACGAACTTCTTGACCACCCCTCGTATGTGTATATTTACAAACTTCTTGATCGGCCCTCGTATGTTAATATAGTTCCTTACCTGGTCACTTTGAATATTCTGAGAAGCCTGAGAGCGCGAAGTGTGCTGATACCGAATGAGGCACCTTGTTTGAACTCTGACCATACTACCTCCACTATGCTAACCACGATAACCTATAGACAGACAGACGGACACAGCTTAATGTAATCCATTTCATCATTAAATTATAATCATGGTCCTTCAAATGTTTAAAACGACCCCAGTTAAGATGCAAGCATTTATTTACTTGGAGTTATACATACATGAACAAACTATTTGGCTCAAAGGCAATAAAGGCTTGCATTTACTATAAAATTTCTATGATCACTTGATGGACCAGGATCACAAATTAATGCTGGACAGGTTACCTTAAGAAATATTTGGCCTAATGCAAAAATTCATATACATGTACATTTTCACATATTTTTATTATATATATCATTCTTTTATTAAAGCCAAATAGTTGCTTATATATAAGTTTAATATATATAAATTTACATTTATATTATTTAATAACACGTTTTAAATTATACAACATGATACTCTATATAGTCATTAAACAATTGAACTGCTTGTGTAAAATACTTAAAGAAATCTTAGAAATATAGAATATCATCAAACACACATATATAGATACCTTATCGTTATTGCTTAAATCATACAAACCAATAATAGAGACGGTGGGTGCAGCAAACTTAAAAATAGCAAAACTTTTTTGGATAGTATACGTTTAAGGATACTCACTACACAATCAAATATATTGAAGGATGACTGGAAGTAAATCCGGACTCCAAGTCCATACATCTTGATGATCATTTCCAGCATAAAGAGACCGAGGAACATAAACTCTGTAACATCTGAAAATAGAAACAATTCTGTCACATTGCATCAGAAAGGTTTCTTTTGGCATATCACATACAATAGCAATTTTGTTGTTTGCCTAGAAGTTATTTTGAATATAATGCTCATCTAGGTCTTCACTTTAGGACGTTGTACAAAGATTTGATACTGTATACAACAAGATGAACCTGGTATTAGATTTATAATTGTATTTTGTTATATGGTGCCTAAAATTCTTGAGGCTGAATATAATCCTGGTTCCATGATAAAACCTTAATGGAACCAGGATTTGCGCCTGGATATAATATGACTGTATAAAAACTTGGCTGGACATACTAGGCAGATATTACTTATCTATTCTGGACATTCACCTATATATTTCCCTCTCTCTGTCGAAACGATGGCTTTACCAATAAGATACATGCTTTTGTGCAAATAGTTGTTTATGATACACACATGATGCAGTGTTTTACTTGATGGTAGTTACATCAAACAAAGACCATTACATTAAAACATCGCCAATATCTTTTGCAAACCTAATAAAAATTGCAGAGTTCACTGTAGCTCAAACTTTGTCTCATCCATTATTAATTCTCACACAAAACGCCTGTCTTTCCATGAAATCCTAAGTTTAGGAGGATGGAAATGTGCACCGTGCATATTAAGGCACGTAGAGGAAAAACGAAGTTGACGACTCTGCTTTAAAACTGCAGGATGATGTATAGTTTTAATTGCCGGCGTTCAATAATTCAAGAATGCATTTCGAGACCGAAATTGAGCTAGTTCAAACGAAATTATATTGTCAAACGAGCCCGGGAAATTAATTGTCCCAGTATGTCTCTCGTATATTTTAATGATGTTTGTTTTTCGTACGGTCACCCACGTTTATGTACATTGTACATAAGAATGACAGACGTGCCTTGTAATCAAAATGAATGCCAGTCGTCTAAAGTTAACTGATGGCGGATATTTATTACTCATTCAGATTACTCCTGGTGTGTTCGCCCACATTTACTATTAAAGTTTGCATCTTATTTTAGAGTTACGGGATTAATCAAGATTTCTTTGCAAGGCCAATCCTGTCCTAGATGTAATATATTAGAAAACCCAATCTTTTTCCGAGCGGTCCTGACCCTATACTAGGCTGTATATAGAAAATAACAATAGGCATCATGCTGGTATACTTACAAACACATCTTTAAGAAATTTACGTTTGTATATACAAGCAACGTACGTTTTTTCTTCAATGTTTATAAAATAATGTCTTTTCACACACACACACACCAATATAAAATATGTATACTTCTTAATTAGAAATGTATAAGTTCCAAATACATATATTAACAGTAATTTTGGAATTTTTGAAAGACTATTGAATACTTGATTTTTTTTAATATTTGAATATTTTCCATAGCAACACACTCAGCCCCTCATCGCGTGGGTTCGAATCCCGACAGGATCATTCGGATTTTCATGTGAGGAAGCCTTCCAGCTGGTTTGCGGTAGATCGGTGGTTCTACCCGGATGCCTCCGTGCACTCGGGGTCTTCTTCAACCTGTATTTAGCTGGACGTCGCTATATGTCTGAAATACTGTCGAAGCGACGGTAAACTCAAATAGACCAAATCAAGTCCACAGCAAGACTTACATAAAAATTTGGTGTGCCACCACGCCTGATGGTAGTGCTCTGACGCCACAGAAAATGTGTTTAAAAATACAAGAACTATCACAGCCCAGTAAAATGCTTGACTTTTGATTGCCCGGCGAGCAGCATATCTGAAAAAGATGAAAATTGATTGAAAGAGTACCACTACGATGACATATTGATAAAAATATTGTAATAGTAAAATAAATACACACAATGACACATTTTTAACAATGTTGTCTTGAAAATAGGAGGTGGAGACGGGATGAGAAGTTGTAGAGGAATTTACAATGTCTGATACAAAAGCTGAAATTGCTAAAATTCCAATCAAAACGCAGTTTTAATTAAATTAAAAAAATACACAACATAATTTTTCACATTTTTAAAAGCCTCTTCTCAAAGTGTTACAGTCCTTAGATCGTTTGTAACTTTCAATTGTCTTGGTTTCCTATGTAAGAGGACAAACTATATGTCATATATGTTAATGAGGAGGACCCTTTATGAAATGCACTTTCACTTACATGTATAGTCTTCGGTATTTTTGTGAAAATCTTAGAATACGTTTGTTTGTTTGTTTGTTGGGTTTAACATCCCACTGACAGTATTTCAGTCATTTTGAGACTATGTCTACTTGAGTCATATATAGTGCTTCAACACTGCAAAATCACACCACAGACATGTGGTATGATTCCACACCCAGCCACATTATCCTGACACCAGATCAACCAGTCCTGAAACTACCCTTATATGCTGAATGCCAACCAAGGGAGCTACACCTGTAACTTTTTTTACGACTCTAGCATGTCGCGGCCGGGGACCGAAGTCACGAGGAAAACGCCCTATCACCACTTGGCAAACAGGACCGGTTAGAAAACATTTGTGTCCCTATAATCTATTCGTTGAAACGCCTATAGAAAAGTCGAGTAAAACCACTGATTATTATCTTCTTGAAACTAATATCAAAATTTCAATTAAGATTTTGCTTCATCGATTTTTCGAATGGTGTCACTGCAGCAAATCTAAGATCTTTAAGAACACTTATATTTTAAGTAAATATTAGAATAGGTAATGTCTTATATTCCTTTTCAAACACTGCGTATACAAAATACATATGTTATGCATAATATAATTCAAACTTCAGTCAGTTCGTTTACAGTACAGTTTTTTTTTACTTAAAATAATGTCTAACTTACGATATTGAACTTATATACCTAAAGTTTATAATAACAAAAAAAAGTTGTTATCATACAATAATCACAAACAAATCAAAGTAGGGTTTTATATACCAGCTAAATGATATCTTATAATTTATACTGAACTGAACCTCTCCATTCAGTGTTTGAGAATTTATGAGAGAATGTGGATTTACCTGAACCGTTTTTCCGCCTTCCAAAACGAGGCAAATTTTCCATTTGTTGCTCGACCTCGTAAATTTCTTCCAAATGCATTTCCTGCAAAAAAGGAGAAAGGAAACATTAGTGCAATAATGCTTTAATTAGATACATTTCGAATTCCGAGTATCAATCATACATGCATCAAGCATTTTTTTCAGAGGTACATTCCAATACCCTGTGCGTAAAAACAAACACATTGAATACACTCGATTATTTGACCCTTGCGAAATCCGAGCACTCTGTGTCTTCGTTAATTCTCTGGATTATCAAAAATTTACTAATATTTGCAGGAAGATTAACAGACTAAATTATAAATTTCTTAGGTTTTTAGATTACAGGAGACAGATTGTAAATGGGAAAATCACAGTTTAAAGTGTACATGTATTTGGAAAAAGATATTTAAGTTGAAATGGCAGTGATACAGAAGTATAGGTATTTGTATTACAAGTTATCAGTATTAGGAATATTATAGTAGAAAAACTGTGAATTATAGAAACAATGATAAAAGTACCTACAGCTCTTACTGACAGATTTAAACATTTTCTTAAATGGTTAAATGTATGGGTATTAATCATCATGATAAACCCACGCGATAACTAAATTACTGGATTGCAAAATGGATGAAAAAATGAGGGCATCAATCAGTCAAAGTTTCAATATATCAACATGTTTAAAAAAAATGTGAAAACATTTGAAAAATGTTGTTGTTGCTCTCTTGTGGTTTACTTTTTCTGTGACAATATTTCAGTTTCAGGCGGATTACAGGGGGGGGGGGGGGGGGTTCATGTGTGTTGGTGTATATTAAGGTAATCCATCCAATATTTAATCCTAATCATGGTCCTTCAAATGCTTTAAAGACTTCAGTGCAGATGCAAGCATCTAATGACTTGCGGTTATCGGCTCTTTTGATCAATGTCTATAAACGCTTGCCGTTACTATAAAAAATACATAATCACCTAGTGGACCATGATCACAATTTAATGATTGATGAATAACCTTAAAAATACAGAGTAAGTTAATCAAAAGTAATGTAACAATACCACACTGGACGTGGCAAAGTGTTTCTTTTAACCATGTAACAGAATGGCGTTTATTGATAATACTGACATGAAATATCCTAGAAAATTACTTTTAATGTACATAAAGGATCCTGTACTAGAAAATATGACAAAGATAATCAAAAGAAAGTACATACAGGGTGTTTCATATTATGTAATACACTTTCAAACATTGGCACGTTTTCATTTCAATTGTTTTAATCCATGTAAATTTTGATGGATTGCAAATATCTACAAAACTGTTATCACCTTTAGAAAAAGCAACCATTTACAAAATGCACACAAATTGACGTTCATTGTGATGTCTCAGCATATTTAGACATAATCTCATACGTATTTTGCAATGGACGACATGTTGAAAAAAAAGAAAAAAAACAACAACAACCAAACAAACAAAAAACATTTGATGACGTCTGACGTCAAAACGTCAAGGTTCTCCCTAATTTGACGTTTTAAACAAAACGGTAAAGTCGCATGGCCATTTTGATGTAAAACATGTATTGATATAAAGAGTCTAACCTGTATTAAGCGGTCAGTCTACATTTAGAGGTCAATTTTAATATTACCAAACTACAACAGTTTTTGTTATATATTTATACATCAACTAACAGGCACCTCTGTTAAGCGGCCACTTCCTTTTGTCCCCTTGACTGACCTCTTAAGACAGGTTTGACTATAGTTTTATTCGAAAAAGGTTATTCATTTGAAAATATATCATATATTATGAAACACTCTGTATGAAAAGATCTTAACACTAAAAGGGTAATAATAAATGCACTTACTTTTTATGCCAATACCGATATTTAGCTCTGTCAGCAAATCATCGTCATTATCATCATTGTTATCGTCCTCTGTGTACTTTCCAATCTGTTTCATTTTTCTGGCTGCCGCACGACGACGTGCTAGTTAAAAAGAGAAAAGGTATGTGCGTTTATCACGTGCTCATAATTATCTGGCCAATTCTTAGGGTGGTGGTTGTACAAATCTTGGTACAAATGTTGATGAGGGAAATGATATTGGTATTTTCCTAACAAGAAAAGCACTGGTCTAAGCCAGGGATATATGATGAAGTATAGTTATATGAATTTACTCTTATGTCTGAATGGGTAAATATAAATGCACTTTTGTATATATTCATGGTCAAATATATTATGTTAAATTAAGTGTAAAGTTTATTTTAATCAAATGCACTGTATCATTTTGAACTTGATTATCCACTGTTTTAACGATTTTTTTTAACTTCATGATAAAATGCTAGTATCCCCCATTATATACTGGTATATAATACAAAAAATACCTTCTATAATCTTTATTTTTTCTTCATCTGTTGTTCTCTCTTCATTGAGAATTACTTCCTCTGTAAAGTAAATAAAACGAAATGTTAATCAGCTTATTAAAATAAACAACTCATTATATAAACACCTTCGATTTCATCATTTTTCCTCAGTGCTGAGAAAATTTTGAAATACATCTCATTACACTAAGTGCCTTAGCACTAAGTGAATCTTAGGCATTAAGAAAAGTATCTCCTTATGAAAATGACAAAAAAAAAATCAATTATTAACAAATACTGTTAATCACCTAGGTAATTATTCATGATGTGAGTTTCGTAATGTAATTAAATATTTCAACGAATAAGAAAGATGCAACGTATTCTTACATAATTCAATTTTTAGTGCTAAGAACTTACGGTTGAAATATGTCTCAATTTACGATGCAATTTATAATCCTGATTTTCATGTCAGGTTTAAAAAATGTAATTGCTTAAATTTCCTTATTCATTTCTAAATATTCCTTATACAGATCTATATTTTTTGTGTAAATTATTCAGCTGCCGTTATATGAAATTTAGCGTTTGCCTTTTTGTGAAAAGCAACACTTAATGGCCATAGAAACATATATTGCGCTCTTTTATTCATTTGATCGACTGCGATCGCTATGTAGTCCCCTTCTTTCTTTACTAACAGGATTACAGTCTAGACCTTTCAATGTTTGTTACAAAGAATCTTGGTCTACCGCCGATTTGCATTGGAGAACAAAGGCAAGTACGTCACTATCGCGTATTCACGTTTACAAATTTATCAGTGCAGACCATACTACCATTCCCATCGAGACTCTCGGACAATCTCATTTTTCATTAGTCACGAAATGTCATTTCGTATGGAAAGTGACAAGTCTACAAGATTTCAATTTGAAGATTTTCTGGACGTAAGGCTCCTTCCTCTTGAGAAATATTTTATTTATATTTCTAATTGTCTCATTTCGTTATAGTTTTCTCCTTTATTAAATTAAGGTAATCCATCCATCATTAAATCATAATCATAGTCCTCCAAATGCTTAAAAAAGACTTAAGTGCAGATGCAAGCATTCATTAACTTGGAGTAAAAGGTTCTTTTGCCCAAAATTTACAAAGGTTTGCATTTACTATAAAATTCCTACAATCACTTGATGGACCATGATCACAATTTAATGTTGAATGATAACCTTAATTGAATGACACAGAAGACAAATTAATAGCATTCTGTCATACGATACAGGGATTTTAATAACTAAACATACAATTACTGAAGTCATATTGAGCATCAATGTATTAGTATATAATTTGAAATAATTATTTACTCGTATGTGACTATACTGTATAATTTTGATTTTGGTAAGTGGCATGGTGGAACTGTCACAAAGGACACCAATCGTGTACAACGATACTATACAAAACAAGACTAATTTTGATGCAAAGCATCAAAGACGCCGCACATGTTTTTGAAGCACGACTTAAATAAGGAAAGTCATACAGAAAAGGTCCAAAAACAACAAAAAAACTTATATTATCCATTTATTCAGAAATATAGAACAAAAAAGCACAGAAAATCCTTTAATTATAGTAGACATATTATGTGATGATGATCTGAGATGCCATAAATTAGCTAATTTATAGATCAATGAAGATACATTTTACAACAGGTATTTCATTTCCTTTAAAATTAATTAAATAGTTACGGTTTGTAAGATGCATGATTTTTCCAGACAGTAAGCTACTACGGCGATATTAATGTCAATTTTAAAAAAAATATCATCATCACCAGCAGTAGCAACAACAAGGATAATAATGACGAAACATTCAGCCTAGATAAATTTTTATTTGGTAAGGGATTCAGGTACAAATCCCGGTATTAACAATCTTCCCGATAGTTATTACATCCCTTGATAACGTAGCGTGACGTAGGAGCATGGCATTCTTTTTGTATTGATGGTATGTATTAAAATAAATATATATTTACCAGGCTTTACTACATAACTATGCAACATTCAGTTATATTTACCCATTTCAAGCACTATACATACTGGGACCGCAGGTTGGGAAGGAGCCGTAAATTAGACATGTCCGCTACGGCCATATGTATAGTATTTGTGTTTTTACACTTTCTACAATATGCTGTAATACTTATCTTTTAACTGCTTTTTATTTTTTTTTTTCAAGTTAACGATTGTATCTAAATTCTGAACATTTAAGATCTCAAAACATCTCTATTTTTTCTGAGCTTTAATAAAGGTCCGTTAACCAAGTTTTAAAACCCGTTGCCTACAAGTTTAAGGAGAAGTCATCAGATACACATTATATGTGTCCACTTTCTTTTTAATAACGACAGAAGACTTGCATATTTTGAATCTTGTAATTTCATTTTTATCAATTAATGCAAGTAACTGATTCATAATTTTTTTAACATATTGCAAGTTTTTATTTTACAATAATAACAATGGTTGCTCCCATATTTGATTATGCGGCTCCAATGTCAAAAATAAAACCTATTCCATACTGACGCCGCGTTTCCACGTGGCGTCAATCAACAGAAAAGACTTCTGTCATTCTTAAATTTATACAACCTTACTTATTGTCCAAACTAATACGACACAAAAAAAATGTCCAGTTTTTATAAAAAAAAGACACATCGACGCCTGCAGGGTCGAGATGTGTCTTCTATGAAATATAGGATAGTATGAGGCATTTCACACAATATATAATTATCATGTGACACCACAAAATAAGCATGAGAAAATGGAAGCATTCTTGACTTCCTTTGTTGAATTAACAGACACTGCCCAAGAACCATGAAGAACTTGAACTTGCATGATTGCCTTATGAAAATGTTGCATGCCAATGGCTATTACTGGACTGAAATGAATTTGTTAAGACTAATACTGTACACTATTCCATGTAATATACTGAAAGAACAAAGGATTACGTCACAAAAATGGGAAATGGAAATCTTGATATCCACACCAAATACAACCCAAAGTCTCCTAATGTGACACAGATCTGTTTATGATTTATTTGAGTAACATTACAGTTGAAGGGAAGAAGACATGCGACGCAATGTATCGGGACGTGACGCTAGGTATCGGGTTGCGACGTGATGTATCGGGGCCGTGCTGTGTTTTGGGACGCGACGCTAAAATAAAGCAACAACAACAAAAACGATTTGAAACAGCGAAGAGACTTTTTTAACTCTTTTCCTGCTTATCTGCTTAATTTGTCTTGTCCTTTCTTCATTTTGGACGGAACCATTAGTTGTTTATTGGGGCGCTTGCTGAAAATGTGTTAACTGAATAGTGAACAGTGTAACCATGATCAGGCTGCATGGCAGTCACAAGTGCCCGCAGCACTGTAAGAATTATGCAGCTTACCTGCTTTGCATATCCATTCCATATAACCATTCAACTCCCTATCCAATTGCTGCCTGCGACGTAGCTTGAAAAAAGCCCTACGGTTTTCTACTCTCTCTCTCTCTTTGGCAAATTCACTAAAATAAAAAGATTTTGAGTCATACAGTTTTCATCAAAACATTTATTGACACACATTTCATACATTAAAAGGGAACAAGAAAACATAATATTATCAAGTACAATAAAATAACAACATAATGAAATAATATGTTATATAAAACTGAGAAATACATTTAATGTTATTCTTAAACAAATCTCTGTTCTATGTATTATAAATGTGATGATTATGTTTTTCCTCAAAACCAACACTACAATCGAGAACTATAACCTTTAACCATTAGAACATTCAAATTTTTAACATACTGTCCCTAGAGATATAAATTACTCTAATCTAATTCTAATTATGAATAATTTAATATAGTATATTATATTAAAATAAGAATGTCTCTTTCTTTCCTTTTTTATAAATCAATAATAAATGTAAACCTGTTCTCCTCTATGCTGATGGTCTTTAATTACTATGTATATAAAATAGTTTTTTTACGGTTATGTTAAGGTTATCCTTCCATCATCGAATTGTGTTCATAATCCATCAAGTGAGCATTGGAATTTATAGTAAATGCAAGCCTCAAGCCTTTAAAGACTTTGAGCAAAAGTATCTCCAAGTCAATGAATGCTTGCGTCTGCTCTGAAGTATATCACATGTAAGCATTTGAAGAACGATGATTATATTTTAATGATGGGTGGATTACCTTAAATACAAATTAATGGTCACAACTACAAAATTACTTGTTACATACAACCACATTCACATTTTTGTTTTCCCATTATGACCCTTTTCTCTGAAACTCTTTTTAATTATGCCAAAATAAATGCATTTCGAGATACTATCTGTATAAACAATAAACTCTGATCTGCTGTTCTGTTGTCCTGTTCTTATCAGAAAATACTGTTCGAAAGATGCACGATATGAATGGCATAGATTTTCTCAAATAACAAACTGAAATTCAATATGCCTGATTTAGAAGTAGCTCTAGATTCATTAAGAATCAAAGCGGTGAGAGATTGGACTCGATGGAGGATATAAAAGGTCATATGAGGCCAAATATTCCACACGTTTTCTTAGAACTTTAATTATTAGTAAGTCAGCTGAACTCGGTCTTTGTTTCATGATAGCTCCACACCGGAAGTATCTCAGTGCCTTGGACGCTTTGATTTGTTTCATGATGATCTGGAGAGAGGTTTATGATCCTGACTCCATTCATAAGTTGCATAAGGTCATGATTTTATTTCAGTAATTATTCTGTTGCGTGGAGTGATAAAGTACAGTTTAATCAGCCGTGGTAATTGTGCAAGTCAGCAATGCATGTTTTTTTTTAATTTATTTTTTTAATTATTATTATTATTATTATTATTATTTCAAGCTACATGTACTTTGCCTCCAGTCTAAATATAACCGACCATTCAATTTTCGACACGCTGTCCTGAGAGATGTAAAATATTCTTATCAGAAATCAGAAACTATTGTTGAAAATAGGCACGATATAAATATTGTAAATCTTGCACATGTCTCTAACGATCGTAACGACGTCCACAGGAGTGACGGGCGTCAGGAAGTAATTAACGGTGCGAGGTCACATAAACCATAAACATAACACCTGGAAACCTTAGCCTGTGATTAGATTTCTCCAGAACAACAATAAGAAATGCTGACTTAACAGTGAGATGAATTGTGGTAGTTGTAATAAATGCAATTGCTACATGGTATCCCGTCATATGCAATCAATCTATAGATTCTCGTATACAACCAGAAGAGAGTAGGTACCAAATGGAAATAGTAAGAACTCTAAATATTGACCGATTAATATCGACGCAGCTCTTGTACTTGACAAGGTATGTTTGATACATCGCCCACAGAAAGTCAGAAAGGCCCATCAGACGTCTTTTTAGATATGCTGATATGCCCTTCTGGCTTTCAATGGACGATGTGCTTCTTGGGACAACTCTTTAAAATATTTGATTTCAGAATATGAAACAAGAAGTTGTAAGAAGACAATAACGTTAGCCGAGTAGACCACTTTCCAATTTCATGGAAACTATAATGATTCACAAACAGAATAGAACTTCTTCAAGTGATCCACACATTTCAAACTGATACCATTTTATGTTTTAAGAAGAAACTGAAATTGCATAATGCACTGAAGCAATTATATTCTTTTTTTTTCAACAAATTATGTAAACATCTCTCAGTATTTGTTTATGAATGAGTTCGGATGAACTGATGATTAATGTCCGATATGAAAGTGGCAATATATATGAAAATGATATAAACACGTTTGAAACTTAGAACAATAACATCTGCATTAGCAATTTCACCTTTTGTCAAAATGATTTCTAATCTATTCAGCTAATGCTTGTGCATTAAAAATGGTTGTTCATAATTTTATCAATATGTTTCAAAGTCGTCTGCACATCTGTGTTCATTAAAAGGTTAAAGGGCAGTGAAGATTGGAGGAAGGACTGGTACATCACTTCAAGTAAAGAATAAAAATAAAACATAATTATATACTTTAGACCTGAAACACTACATGTTTAAAGAAGTATTTTCTTATGTGAAAAATATAATCTTTTATCAAAATGTTTCAGACTACACTCAAAATTTAATAGCAAAATAGGTTGCTTTCCTGATTTTTATTTCTAAACCAGACATAATAACTTCACAATATTAGATTTCAAAAATAAAAAAAAGGCTTTTTAAAATTGAAATTCTGCAGTTCCTGTTTATGCAATAAGTCCACAATTTTATCTGATTCTTTTGAAGCTTGCACAGATTGATTGTATTATGAAGAGCTTGAACGCTCTTTAAAATGAAGTTGATTCGATTATTAATATGTAAGAAAGAAGCTTTTTCAGTTAGATTAATCTTGTTTACATGATTAAGTCCACTATTTTTATCCGATTATTTTGATACTTACACAGATTTTTTCCATCATCAAAGGCTCAAACACTATTCATAGTATAGATGATGCCAATATAAATATGTGAGAACGAAGCTTTTTAATACATCGTTTTTAAAATCTTGTTGTTTTGTGTGTGTGTGTGTGGGGGGGGGATAAGTCCACAATTTCTAGCTGTCTTGAACAAAGGGTTTTTCACTTAGTGAGTGACATTAACCAAACATTCACCTGTGAATTAAACTTATTTAAATACTTTGATTGATTGTATGGGGTATAACGCTGTTTTAACAGTACTTCAGTTATTTTACATCAACAGTTCACACGTTCATGTTTCCTAGGTGAATTACTGGTCAGTACTAGGAAGTTTTTGGTATGTGAGAACTATTTTACAGTAGCCGCTTAAGATTGAAATCCTGCAATTTCTTGTTTATGTGGTTGAGGCCACATTTATTGTCTAATTCTATTGAAATAAACACAGATTGTTAAATGTAAATGCTATAAAAATTGACATCGTCCAATAATAAATATACGAGAAAGAAGCCATTTAAGGTTGAAATTTTACAATTTCTTGTTTACACAAAAAAGTCCGCATTCGTGGTCTAATTCTTTTGATTTAGAGCAGATTGCGTATAGTCAGTGGAGCGATTCATGCTCTAATGTACAGATTTTGCCCAAAATCTAACTTTACCTTCATTTTTTTTTATAAATATGTGTACCAAATATAATTTAAATCTGTCGACCCGTTCCGGAGTTATCGAGCAGAAACTAAAGTTTGACGCCGAAATCGGCCCGCCAAACGACATACCGCAATCTAATAGCCTTCCGAGGACTTTGTCCCGGCGATCTAATTAAAGAACACGGTGCATATTTCATATATGAATATTCTATGGGTTGAACACCTATAGCTTTTAAGAGATATTAAAATAATAGAATTATGGAAATTTAAACTGTGAATAATGATCCGAGAACTCATATGAACTAATGCAATACTTTAAGGAACGAAACTGTTCACGCAATTTCATTTCATTACTGAGTTTAATACAGCCTAAAATGATTTTATTTCATTTATTTTACATCTATCTTAAAATAAATAAAGATCATCCGTATTTAATGGCAAAACTATAACGGGGGGAAAGCCTCACACAAAGTGTTTATTCGACATACAGTGTGAAACAATGGGCGTCACTTTCTGACAAGTTCTTGCTGGTCCCTGCCTATAAACCGACCCCTGAAAAAACTGGCATGCACCAATTTTCTGCAACTTTCTCTGGCAGATGAATTCCTACATAGTAACGTGGCTTGTATTAAAATGAAAATCAATAGTGTCGAGATTGGTTAATGCATTAAAAGATATACGCCAAATTCGTTCACAATTGTGACAGCAATAGCAATATATATATGCTTCAACCCCTTCTTTTGTGGTGAGGTCAAATCATTTTAAGGTCATTTATCACACACCCAGAGTCTAAAAATGTCATATTTTCTAGTCAGTAAATAAAGTGGGGAAAGAAATAATAGCATAGTGTCTGGCCTCTCTCACTCATCTTGATAGTTTAATACTCAAATACTTTAATAAACACTCTGCAATACTGTTTTTATATAAACAAGAAATGTCTATATCAAAATAGATTTTCCTGATAAATGACGCCAAGATAATGTGTAATATTAGAGAGAATGTATAAATGTGCGAATAACGTCGATGAGCTCTTATGACTTCAAATGCTTTACATATCAGCATTATAAAAAGATAACCTATTATCAACACACTGAAACTGTTTAACTGCTTTCAAAGCAATTAAACGATATCCAGTTATTTTACATAATAACCAAAAAAAAACACCAAAAAAAAACAACAAAAAACAGCATTGCTATATGTGATGATGTTATTCAACTTACGGAACTATATTACTTCTACTTCAGCTATAATTCACCAATCACAGAAACAGAAGTTATGTGTATGGGCAGCTAATCCAACAGTAACACTGAAATAGGTCCGAATTGACCCATTTGATAATTATACTAAATCTGACGGTAAACGAATAGGGACAAACTAATTCAACAGATACAAATGCATAGTATAATGTTCAACGCATATTTCCAGTTTATACTAGTGAAATTTTAAGCCCCGTATTTTCTATTCATAGCTAGGTCAACTGCTTGCAAACAGTATCACGAACAAAATCATATGATTTTGTGTAAACCAGGTCAACCAATGACTACCTTTTATCCCACTTAAACAACTGGATAACAAATTTATCTGTCAAAACTGGAAATAGTCAGTTAAATTCCCCACGCATATACATGTATGCGAGTGGTATAATAAAGGGCAGCAACTCTTTTATTCATTTTTTCTATTTTATGTAATGTCCTGTCTCATTTACTTGCACCTCCTTCTGGAGTTAGATTGTTTGATTTTGGATTTCTCCTTGGACCTTTTTGTCTTTCCTTATCCAACCCGTTCTTACACTGTATCAGTCAATGGGAAATGGATGTCTAGAACTGCATCATAGACCGAAATTACAAGTACATTAAAGTCACTTACCCACTAAGAACTCCAAGGACTAAATTGAGCATGAAGAAGGATCCTAAGATGATGAGGGGATAAAAATAGATCCAGTTGAAATATTTGCCGCACGCATCATTTGTCTGAAAGAAAATTCATAATGATAGAGTGAAATAAAAATAATCTCGGTTTAAGATATCATACTTTTTAGTTTGTCAAATATATATTCACATACAAGGATTTAACTCTTTCCTAATAAAAACGTGTTTAAACTGGCAAATAGAACAGACCCTAAGATAAATAGCATACCTAAACATATTAGAACATTTTCTTAAAGACTTTCATCGGGTTACCACTGATTTTAAATTTGATATTTTTTTAATGTCTCATTTATTTTAAAAATAAACATCAACTTTGAGATTCATGTATTTGTATTAAAATGTGATGAAAAGTATATTCAAAAATACAATTAGTTTTTTTACACAATTTACTTTTTTCGTTTTCAGAAATTTTTATATCAGAGAATTGAATCTGAACAAAAAATGTTTTTTTTTATCAAGAAAAATATATATATCATTTCATAGCTTTTGCGTAGTTCGTGTATATACATGTATGT
>CM037785.1:6405172-6455172 GCA_021229015.1 Solen grandis
TAGTCCAGACACAATGGCTATTTTTGCACATAGTGTATTTTCCATAAGTAATAAAACACATTATGAGTAATAAATTAAGATGAAAATATTATTTTTATATATCAATAAATCATTAAGAATGCAATCTTTCTAATTTTTTATGCTTCGATTTTTTTATCAAAAAAATTTAGCAAATAGTGATGTTTTACCATAAGCTAAATCTCTACGACGAGCATGGTTACTAACAATTTTTTTATTCATGTGTCTTTTAGTTATAGTCTAAAGTACTTATGTGAAAAATTCTAGAAAAATCTGTCCGTTAGAAAAACAAAACAAAAAAACAACAAAAAAACAAAAAACAAACAAACGCGAAATCGCCTTTAAGAAATCAGTAAGTACATGGAAAATGAAGCATTTATATGGGAAGAACCTTCGGTTTGATTATACGAAAATAAGAAAGAAGAACATTAACAGAACAATTTTACCGTTAGACTATTAAATATTTGAATAGTGCTTACATAATATAAAATTTGCGTCCAGCCCTCCATTGTAAAACACTGAAAGACTGTTAACATTGCATATCCTATATTATCGAAGCACGTGATGCCGTAGTTAGGACCACGCCAATACGACCGACACACAGATATATTCTCCTGGCAACGGAAGCCCCCGATGGTACCGTCCGAACTGCCGCCCTTCCCGCCGGTACTACAGGGTCGGATGCTATCCTCGTCACCTATCCAGATGTCATCTGCAATTGTTATATATGCTAAAGATAATCGAGTGTTGACTGTTAACCGCACTAAGAAGCAACCTTTGTCAGCTATGAACTGCGCTAAGCAACTATCTTTGTCTCCTGTACTAAGAAGCAATTATTGTCACCTTAACTAAGAAACAACCATTGTCTGGAGTCACCTGTGCTAAACAACCACTTTTGTCAGCTGTTACCGTGCTAAGCAATCACTTTCTAATCAATCACAATTATTTTTCTTGATTAAGTACCGGATTCAATATTTATCATTTATTTTTGCACGATCAAAAATTTATCACATAGACTATTAGCTACGTTTGTCTTTCATTGTCCCATTTCATCTTTAATGAAATATTTGACATGTGATATAATTATGATGATAGTATTTATTGTCAGGTAACACTATATTAAAACCAGTAACTCTTTTCTGTGTCATCCTTAACATAAATTGTTTTGTGACATGACTATATTTATGCATACACCTGTTAATAGTTTTGTATGTTATGATATGTATATGCCATGCAATTGTACATTATCATGTTGAATAAAATCTATCTATCTACTTTTGTCAGCTGTCACCTGTGATTAGCAACTACTTTTGTCAGCTGTCACCTGTGATGAGCAACTACTTTTGTCAGCTGTCACCTGTGACAAGCAACCCCTTTTGTCAGCTGTCACCAGTGCTAAGCAACCCCTTTGTCAGCTGTCACCAGTTGCTAAGCAACCACTTTTGTCAGCTGTCACCAATGCTAAGCAACCCCTTTTGTCAGCTGTCACCAGTGCTAAGCAACCACTTTTGTCAGCTGTCACCAGTGCTATGCAACCACTTTTGTCAGCTGTCACCAGTGCTATGCAACCACTTTTGTCAGCTGTCACCAGTGCTATGCAACCACTTTTGTCAGCTGTCACCAGTGCTAAGCAACCCCTTTGTCAGCTGTCACCAGTGCTATGCAACCACCTTTTTCAGCTGTCACCAGTGCTATGCAACCACTTTTGTCAGCTGTCACCAGTGCTATGCAACCACTTTTTTCAGCTGTCACCAGTGCTATGCAACCACTTTTGTCAGCTGTCACCAGTGCTAAGCAACCCCTTTGTCAGCTGTCACCAGTTCTAAGCAACCACTTTTGTCAGCTGTCACCAGTGCTAAGCAACCACTTTTGTCAGCTGTCACCAGTGCTATGCAACCATTTTTCTCAGTTGTACTAAACTTTATAAGAATGCTTCACCTACTTGCATTAAAGACACATACTGACTGCAAACTGCTGACAAGCATGTCATCATGTACATGTATATATTTTACTAATATTCAAAACAATTTATCCTGAATGAAACAAACTGACATCAGATATAAGACATTAAAATTATACTAGAACGAAACATGAGAAGTATACTACCTATCCTTGTCTTTTTAATTGTAAACCCTTTTTTTCAGAAGGGCTCAACAGCCTTATTTTCCTGTATAACGACGAGCCCTTTCTGGCTTTCATTCGACGATATAAAAAATACTTTAGAAAATTTTCGAAATTCCTTCACCAACATTTACTTGATAATTATGCCATACATTAATCTTAGAGGAATGTAGCAATATTTTTTACGAGAACCTTTTTCGTGTTTTCAAAATTTCAAGAAATTAATTTACACATGAAACAAATGAATCGATCCACTTACATGTATATTTACTTCTACAGTTAAATAAACTATATATTACAGTTTTTCATGTATGCGGTATCTAGTTCTGAACCAGTGATAAAAATGGATAAACAAAGGAAAATATGGTTAAATAAGTGAATTGATTATTTCTGTCAGGAAATATTTTTGACAAGTATTTGATTCATTTAGCAAATTAACAAAAGAGTACAAACGTTGTTTGATTTTAGAATATTACAGTAGAAATTAAAGCAGTATCAGTTACAATCAGTCATTGTCGTTTCGGCTTTGAGCTTTATTGGTTTCCAATACAGTATGAAATTATATTTCATGACAAATAACCTATCTGAACACAAAAGAAATATTTCATATGCTGACAAGAGCTTAATCACAAGTACAGTGAAAAGGCGTTATTCGTACAATATACTGCAAAATCATTCATTTTCAGTGACATTAAATTTCGTTGATTGTGTGTCTGAAAGAACGTGGATTCTTGTTTGAGAAAATTGAGGTCTTTGAAATAATACCAAGTTTTCGTGGGGTTTAATATTCGAGAATGTAAAATCCTTTACGAAATCAAACGAAAATTAGTATCCCGTGAAAAAATGGTACACAATACCAACGAATTTGAAATGTTCTGTAAAGTCATTAGTTTTCGTTGACAATAAATTTTGTTGATAATGTTCTTACGGAGATTTCGCGAGTGACTTTATTTGTGGATTCTTGAATGAATGGATTCGTGAATTCTTGAAGTAAAATGAGGTACACGTAAAAACCGGTTTTAGTGGGGATCTATATTTGTGGGTGAAAGCCTCAAAGAATTCGACAAAAAATCTAAGTCCCCCAAGAAAATTAGTGATTTCACAGCATCTCATACTACGTATATTTAATAAAGGCATATTGCATAACGTAAAATTTATTATTTAATACTGATCAGACATTCAGAAAACTTAATACAGATTGCCTTGAGGGTTCTCTTTCTGCACCTCATCTTAGACAGGTGACATTTTACTTGAAGTACATTCAATCAAGCTTAGAAATATGATATTACAGTACATACTCTACATTCAGATATGAGCAAAGCCAATACTTGCATGTCTATGTGCTTTATTGCCCCTTTCTTTTACCAGAATATCAATGAAACAAGTATCATGTGAAATAAACGTAAATTTATCCATCTCGCAAAAAACAAAAAAAAACAAAAAAAAAACGTAAAAATGTAACCCTCGCAAACATATCCGATTTCACTGTGTAAGGCAATCCATCCATTATTAAATTATAAACATGGTCCTCCAAACGCTTAAAATGAGTTCAGTGCAGGCACAAGCATCCACTGACTTGGGAGTTATAGGCTATTATGCTCTAACTCTATAAAAGCTTTCATTTACTATAAAATTCCACCACTCACTTGCTGGACCATGCTCACGTTTTAATTACAGATGGATTACCTTAAAGTGAGACGATCATACCTTCTGAGTGACTGGGATAGGTGTTAACTCTGTAGCAGGCGAAGTGGAACGCACCGTTGTAGATCTCGAGCCCAATGATGGCAAACATGATAATGGCGAATACCACGAGCAGACAAACCTGCAGCAGTGGCGCCATGGCCCGGATGATGGACTTCAGGACCACCTGTAAACCTACGTGGGAGACAAGTGCACCAAATATATGTATATGCTGAACCTGTATGAGCGGTCACCTGCATTAAGCGGTCATCCTGCATTTAGCAGTCAATTTTGATATTACTCACCTAGGGTTTTGTTATACGTTTGTATTCATTTCATGGTCAGTGTTGACATTACCTAACTAGCATTTTGTTACATTTTTAACTTTCATTTAGCGACAACCTCTGTTAAGCGGTCACTTTCTCTTGTTCCCTTGAATGACCACTTAAAACAGGTTTGACTGTATATTTTTTTTTCCAATTCATTATATAAATACAAATACATTTATATAGCACAAAATTATTAAAAATAAATATAATATAGATACAGCAAAAATATTTCATTGTTTTAATACAGTATAATTCACATTTTATCTATTAATATAAAAGTTGTGAACAGATATTTTATTTATTATTTAAGTATTTGGAGTTTAACGTGTATATACAAATTAATACTGGTAACATGGGACCCAGCCCTGTGTTCACGTGCTTATGTACAATTTCCATACTCAAACTATGGCAATTAGTTGCAATAGGGATTTGAGCATAATATTCAAATTTGAGCCTGAGATCGTATTTGTATCAAATTTCGTACTTTCAAATTTGATCTTACTTAGTCACTGCATTATACGAACTCATCACTTTTCGTGACGTAAAAAATACAAGGATGTCTTTGATTTTGCTTATACAAAGATTTTCATTGCACGATATTAAGAGAAACGCACCCTTGTAGTTCATGTGGTTTGGAAATTTATACAATTCATTTTTTGGGGGGATCCGCATGTCTCAATATATTTATGTTTTCTTCAAATGTGTTTGAAAGTGGAATTCTTAAATATATCATTACGTGTAAAGCATTGCTTGTGATGATGTCATAACCTATAATGATTTGAATAAAAAAAAGGAAAAAAAAGAGAAAAAAAAACAACAAAAAAAAACAAGAAAAAAAACAACAACAAAAAACACACAGAATATTTTGCCTGATGTGACCATTTCTTACTGGACATTTCGTATTGTGTGAATTGATTGTGTTTGACTTCATTTTTTTAATATGTCTCATTAAAATGGGATGGAAAAAATAGGCAATACTATTAAATCATTAATTTTCGTTGACATTGAATTTCATTGATTATGAATTTAAGGGAATATCGTGGGTACATTTATTCGTGGATCCATGTTCATGTTCCATGAAATGAACGGTTTTCGTATGGTTTAATATTAAGGGATAAGACCCTCTATTAAATCAATGAAAATAAGTGCCCCACAAAAAATTAATCATTTCACAGTATATGCAAGTTTTTCCTGTGAAAGCTTATAGATTTGACATCACAACATTCGTCTGTGATTTTAGGGGACACATAACATGACTTGCTCACTAATACAAAGGGAGCTATTCAACTCAAGGCTTGCTAAGCACTAATTTTCACAAACCAATGTGAAATGCCCTGAAATTGGAATGTCTATACATTGTAATGTCATACGGCTTGGAATTCTACAATCATCCGTTACCCAAACTTTGGATATATGCAAAAAAAAAAAAAAAAGTTTTTAATAGAAAAAAATATATTCATGTAATTTTCAAAGCATTTATATTAAGTTATTAAAATTTCAAGACTGTTTTGTAAAATATGATATCCAAATTTAAAATGACAGTGTGATATTGTGACTAGCCATTTGTGATTTTGATTTTAACCCTGTTGGTTTCATCAACTGAATGACATTATTATCAAAAACCTGGCTCGAATTTCATCAACAATACTTAGCGCTAAGTAATACTTAAATTCTTTAACGAGTGGATACATTTTCATTTTTTTGACTACGCTAAAATGAATTATTACCTTAATAACTTACAAAAATCATTAAGAAATGAAATATATGGGTATTTTTATTAGAGAAACAAGACTAATGAAATTCGCCCTTAAGAATTTAAGTTTTACTTAGCGCTAAGAATTGTTGGTGGAATTCGACCCCGATACAAACATTTTAAAGATTCATTATACATAAAACTAATTAAAATCAGGTCTCCGTTTTAGCTCCGATACTCTACAGTACCCTATATGCTTGTAATGAGATTTTCCTGCTAAAAACAAAAATAATACTGGAAAAATACTTTCTTCGCTTAGCAAGCTTTGAGTAGTACATATTTGAATACAAATGAAGCCTCTGCTGCAAGTCTCGATCTTGGCCCAAGTTCGCGAAAATACGAGCTCAGTGTTCAAGCTTTAACTCAAATACTGTACACAAATCTTTATTGAATTTAAAGGCCATATTTTGAACATGAAAATCACACTTGAAATTACATAGTATTTGCCATGATCATCCTGGGGAACTACGAGTAACAAAAAAGCTTGATAAAAATCTACTCCTTTGACACTTACTTAGAAAACAAAATATATCTATGATATATTATGTATAAAATGTTTGAATTAAGTTGAATTCCACACTCTTTCCTTTTTTCCTTTACATATTTGTGTACTTTTCCCCCTGTTTTTAGCAAAAGAAAATTTCCCCGCATTTCCCATCCAAAGCTAGGCCATCTACTCACAAACAGAAACTCAAACAAAACCATCTGATATTTTGTGTAAATCAGGTTTACACTTTGACTGACTATTGCCCCATTGTAGCCAATGAATAGTCAGTAAGTCAATTTGAACACATCTCTTATCACTGGAAAGATATATTGTAAAAACTATGAATAAGGTATAACTATGAATTCAAACACCTCAACTCACTACTTAAAGATAGACATATCTTTAAACCCATGTATGAATTAACCAACAAAAAATATGAAAGTTAAGCAAATTAGGTTAATGGCAATGCTAGTATCTCAAGCTAGGATCTAATTATATTTCTGACTTTGATAAATACATTTCTGAAACACAGAACTGAGCTGTACACATATGGATAGAATTACTTCTGTATGCACTTTGACCTAGAATAAATTCGAATGCTTTGTGGAAATAAATTTAGAAATACATATAGTCACATTTTCTGATGTCACCCTATGGCAAATGCCCTATATGTCTACATGTAAATGTCTGAGGCATGTGTCACCAGCTTAATTACATCCCAATGTAAATATAATGATAGAAATCTATATGCTTTGTGAATAAAGCGTGACTATTAATGACATCATATGTTTGTGAACAGCTGTCACAACACTAGCTAACAGCCTGTTGCAAGTTGGGTGGCATACATACTTGGGATCCCGGACACCAATTTTAGAGGTCTCAAGACACGCACTGCTCGCAAGGTCCGTAGGTCTAGGGTACTCGAGGCGGAAATGGTTACAAACCTGCGGAGAAAACAAAAGATGCCCGAAACAGCCGACACCCAACCAATCAAAACTGAAAATAAACGTAATTTTATCTACACGGAGGGATAGTATGAAGTCATCTCGTCAAATTGCCATGGTCATTATAAGAATTAATTTAAATACACAGTGAAAAAAGATTTTAAATGAATATTCACGGTAACACATTTTCTCATCTTTTCATTTCTTTGTTTGTACTTAATGCCATATCATACACCGAAATCAATCTCAAAGAAATGAACGTCAGCGGAAAAAAAATAAATGAAAGTCACATGACAGTAACTCTTATACCTTTTTAAAAGACTCAAACGTACAAAATGGTTATTTGATAGAAATTCGATTACGTATCCAGGAATTGTTTTATTCGATGACGGAATTAAAGTTTCGAATACGTGACTAATTATGATTGATATTAAATGTAAAAGAAATAGAAGACATGTAGAAAAAAATGAATGGAACATTTTTAATAGCAGTATCTGGTTTGGGATAAAATTTTGAGAATAAAGGAGTCTTAATACCATGGCAAAGTGATGTCGGGACATTATCTTGAAAGACAGACAGAGAGTTTAGGAAGAAATCAAAGAATGTTATGAAAACCACAATGAATACATTTTGATTCATCTGTTATACGTATTTTTGAAGTGAAACATTTGTTTTTACTACAATTTTTCCTCTAATTTAGCCTTTACCCCGCAAAAACAAATCACCACAATGCGTGTAAAATTGCTTCTTATACATCAAAACAATATAAACTATTTTCAGGTGGTTTTCATGACAATGGTAGGCTATTTTCAGAATATACGCATACTTTGAAAAAAAAAAATCAGAAGGGTTCTGGGTTTAAATCATGTTATAGTTTTGCATCGTAAAAGCTGCCAGCAGAGCGGGGAACTAATAAATCTACACCTCCGTTTCAAACGAAAACTTCAGTCTTGTACTGATCCTATTTATTTTTGTTATTTATTTTTATTATTATTATTTTAATGACCTTTGGATAAGACTAGAAAAATGGCAGGTTAAAAAACGCTATTCGAAACTAAATGTATTCGATTATAGTTGAAATTGAAATTACAGAATTACATGGAAGTTTTCGTAGAATGACGGAAGTGAACGAAGGGGTTCGGCAGGCCGAGGAACTTACTCTCGATGCCAGTGACCAATTTTAAAGGTCGCAAAACCCTTAAGGATCTTACGGCTGGTTGGTTAAATGATGGATATGTATATTCCAGCGTGCTTGTGTTAGAAAATACATCAGTTAACAAAACATGAGTTCATCTTCATTCTCATTTAAGGTAAATCCACCCATCAGTAAATTATGATCATGGTCCATTAAGTGATCGTGTGAATTTTAGAGTAAATACAAGCTTTAAAGACCTAGAGGAAAAGAGCATATATATAGTCAATGGGTACTTGCATCTGCACTGAAGACTTTTTATTTAAGCATTTCAAGGACTATGATTACTATTTAGTGATGGTTGAATTACCTTAAAACAATTACAATTCATTTCAGAATATACATATGAAAAGACCCTGAAGTATAAATATCAATAAATCTAGCTTTTCATTGATTCATTTTCATTGAATGACAGAGGTGTGTAAAATCTCAGTTGTCAGTATAATGCAAAATAACGCCTTGAGCTACACACCAGTATGTACTGATCAATATAAGAGCATGGGGAACTACTACCAAATAGTATGATGGTGCTAATTCAAAAATATCTCATATTGTGCATTTTTTCAGTTGTTAGAACTACCGAATCTTGGAACAAGTATGTGTTGATCAATACATCAAGTGCAAGGGGAAACAGTAGTTCCAAATAGCTTGTTTGGTGCTAAAATCTTCAAGAATATTAAGGTTAGGAACTTGTCTCTCGTCCTCTCTTGCTGGAGACACGCACGGGTCTTGAGTCCCTTAATCAGATATTTTGTCTGTGAAGAAACTAATTCAATGAGTAAAGTTCTTGGTGATAAGAGTAATGAAATTTAAATCTTGATTTCGCCCTTTTGAAAATGTCGACAATTATATTTAAACTAAGTTCCAGTTTAATATTTTACAATTATATTAAAGTCTAGCCCATGGTTAATTCCATCACTATAAATAGAAACACAAAAAGGGATCAGTTGCTCTTAGTGACGTCACATATCAAACGTATGTGAGTGCAATCGAAAATCAGTCGTACAATATCGAGCTTTACCGAAAATAAATTATCCAATTGTACTATGTTAAATAAATGTGCTAACTTATTTATGCTTACTCATTTTATTACTAAAGGACATCATGTTATGCTGTTTTAAAATCATATTTTTTAAATCAAAGTTTAGTTGGAAATTCATGTTCAATAGATATGTTCAAATTTATGTCGTCAATATACGGTATATATAATATTTAAAATTTTAACTGTTGGACAAGTGGTAGAAAGCCTATTTTCTGAGTCCGAACTACAATGCATTCGAAACTTGCTGTATACATGGTATATTCTTCCATGCTCCTTTAGCAATGAGCTTGTCCAATCAAAGAACGCACTCTGGTGGCTTAACTTTGATAGTTCAATCAAAATGTCGTAAATGGACAAAGTATGAGCCTATGTCAACAATTTTGTAAATATCCAAACACCCTTCTACCAGTATTGAAAAAAAAGGAATTATTTCATGCAAAAAAATTAAGTACTAAAATATATGTTGAAAGCAATTAGCATAACCAATTTTATTTTGATCCGATACTTGAGTACGTTTTATATTTCTAGAGAAAAATCTACATTTTAGACAGACTTGATTTTCGAGTTACTCCAGACAGACACGATATTGTACCATTGGAATCGAAGCATACAACTGGGGACAAATTAAAGCAGCTCGTTCACATTTGATCGGTAGAAATTGCAGCTCTCCCTCGTTCATGTTGTATATCAAGTTTTTCTGACATATAATCCCGGCTTGTGTAGGTCAAATTGTGTGGGAAAACACTATTGCGTAAAGGCCAACTTCGTGGATTTACGTTTAGATGTAGAATATGGTATCCCCGAAGCGGGTACCTGCTGTACCATGTGACACTTTCAGTGAAATGGCACATTTGCAAATATTTTTTGATATTGTGAAGTGAGCGCATGTGCAAAGAGTGAATGTGATCAGTCATGTGACGGCACATAAAAATCTAAACATAGGCTTTATACTGTTCGTAACGCTATAGCCTGTGATGGAAAAAAAACTCTTTACAATCACATAATGTTTCAATGGGTATTGATAGCAGTAATTCATATATATAATTAAATCAAATTCGAAATAAATGGCCATTTGTGAACGAGCTGCTTTAAGGGGAGAGAATCCTTGCATACACTTACCCTGTTACTACGACGACGAAGTCCATGATATTCCAAACGTTTCGGAGGTAAGAACCGCGATGTAAACAAAATCCTAATGCTACGATTTTTAATAAAGCTTCTACACAGAAAATTCCTAAAAAATACACTTCTGTTTTTTCCTGAAATATAAAAAAATAAAACAGTTCATAAGTAATCTGATATGGAAATAAATGCAAGTTACAAATAATTCATATTAAACAGTGTGGCCATACCACGTCATTTTAAGCTAACACAAGCAACATAATTTGCCTCGATTCGGCAAAACTGCTGTAATTTTTTCATGTCTTCACCAATTTTAATGGGATAGAGCCAAAAAGATGAGCTCTACACAAAGCCCGATTACCGCGACACATCAGATTCGTTAAAATTTGTATGGGATACCCATATTTGGTACTTAGCATATATACTGGGTAGTTCTAGGACTGGTTGGCCCGGTGTCAGGATAATGTGACTGGGTGTGGTATCATGTCACATGTCTACAGCACGATACTGCCATGTGACATCACTATATCTGTCTCAAGCAGGCACAGGCTCCAATGAATGAAATACTGTAGGTATTATCTTGAAATTTAAGATCTAATAAAGTAAAAATGAATGGGGTAGATCAATTTATTTCCGAACGTTTTACTGTGGCTTCTATGCCAGTCTCTTCAAAATTTCCAACATTTAAATAAGGAGATTAAACTAGAGATATCTCTGACAAGCTATACAGCCTGAAAATATATTTAGCGTTGTTTTTTTCCTTTCAAATTTGACGCAACACAATCGGTCAGAACAATGCGTCTGAATCCTGTGAAGCCCAAACTTTATTTTGCAAGGCGGGGATATAAGTAAACTTGGTATTCATTTTCACATAAAGTATTATAATGCCAAAATTCTTCGAAGAAACCAGATTGTTTTATGCGTGCTATTTATTACTAAAAAAAAAACAATAACAAAACAAGAGGGCCATGATGGCCCTGAATCGCTCACCTGAGTACCATTGCTTCAACTGATGTCAAGGTTTTTAAACAGACAAGGATTCTGATATAACTTAATCTAAAACATTTTACCCCTGACAATACTACACACCAAATATCTAAGCAATGGGCCATATGGTTTCAGAGAAGACTTGGGCGCAGGGTCATTTATCACCGTAGGGCCAAGACTTTGAAAATCTTTGTAATGAACCATTAGATGCTACTACATACCAAAAATCTTAGCTCTAGGCCTTATTGATTCATAGAAGAAGATTTTTTAAGATTTTCCTATTTAACTCTATGTAAAACAAGTGACCCTGGTGCGGGGTCATTTATCATCATAGGGCTATGATTTGTACAATCTTGGTAGTGGCCCATAAGATGATGCTTCATACCAAATATCTAAGCTCTAGGCCTTATGGATTCATAGAAGAAGATTTTTTAAGATTTTCCTATATAACTCTATGTAAAACAAGTGACCCCTGGTGCGGGGTCATTTATCACCATAGGGCTATGATTTGTACAATCTTGGTAGTGGCCCATAAGATGATGCTACATACCAAATATCTAAGCTCTAGGCCTTATGGATTCATAGAAGAAGATTTTTTAAGATTTTCCTATATAACTCTATGTAAAACAAGTGACCCCTGGTGCGGGGTCATTTATCACCATAGGGCTATGATTTGTACAATCTTGGTAGTGGCCCATAAGATGATGCTTCATACCAAATATCTAAGCTCTAGGCCTTATGGATTCATAGAAGAAGATTTTTTAAGATTTTCCTATATAACTCTATGTAAAACAAGTGACCCCTGGTGCGGGGTCATTTATCACCATAGGGCTATGATTTGTACAATCTTGGTAGTGGCCCATAAGATGATGCTCATACCAAATATCTAAGCTCTAGGCCTTATGATTCAGAGAAGATTTTTTAAGATTTTTCTATATAACTCTATGTAAAACAAGTGACCCCTGGTGCGGGGTCATTTATCACCATAGGGCTATGATTTGTACAATCTTGGTAGTGGCCCATAAGATGATGCTACATACCAAATATCTAAGCTCTAGGCCTTATGGATTCATAGAGGAAGATTTTTTAAGATTTTTCTATATAACTCTATGTAAAACAAGTGACCCCTGGTGCGGGGTCATTTATCACCATAGGGCTATGATTTGTACAATCTTGGTAGTGGCCCATAAGATGATGCTACATACCAAAAATCAAAAGGTTAGGCCTTGTGGTTTCGGAGAAGAAGATTTTTTCAAGTTTTTCCTATATTAGCCTATGTGAAATCAAGTGACCCCTGGGGCGGGGCCAATTTTGACCCCAGGGTCATAATTTGTACAATCCTGGTAGAGAGTCATAAGATCATGCTACATACCAAAAATCAAAAGGCTAGGCCTTGTGGTTTCAGAGAAGAAGATTTTTTAAATTTTCATTTTTAAAATCTATTTTTAGCTCCTGTGACCTAATTATGCAATGGACCAGAACCATTTATACAACTTTAGTAGAGCTTCATCCAAGGAACATTCCTGCAAAATATTTTTCAAATTGGCCAAGCCGTTTAGGAGGAGATGTTGTTTGAAGCAATTGTTGACGCCGGACGCACGCACGCACGCACGCACGCACGCACGGACGCACGGACGACGGACGACGGACGCCGGACAAAAGGCGATCAGAAAAGCTCACCTTGAGCACGTTGTGCTCATGTGAGCTAAAAAAACAACACAAAACACACACACACACACACACACACACACACAAACACACACAAATACATGGATGGACAAGCAAAGGGTTTTTGGAAGTGTTTGTTTCCTTGTTTTTTTTTTTTGTTTTTTTTTTTGGGGGGGGGGGGGGGGTTAACGTGCCATCAAAAGTATTTCAGTCATTTGGAGACTTATCTTCTTAAGACAGATATATTTCTGTAATACTGATGTAGATATGTGACACGATATATACCACACCCAGTCACGTTATCTTGACACCAGACAACCAGTCCCGGACCTATATACAACACCCAGTCACGTTATCCTGACACCAGACAACCAGTCCCGGACCTATATACCACACCCAGTCACGTTATCCTGACACCAGACAACCAGTCCCGGACCTATATACCACACCCAGTCACGTTATCCTGACACCAGACAACCAGTCCCGGACCTATACACCACACCCAGTCACGTTATCTTGACACCAGACAACCAGTCCCGGACCTACCCTTATATGCTGACCGCAAATCAAGGGAGCTATACCAGTACCATTTTTTACGACTTTGCTATGTCGTGACTGGGGATCAAACCCACAAGCTCCTGATTCCACAGCGGACGCTCTAACCATTCGACCACTGGGACCGACCAGTTGAGAATGATTTAGTTTTACATCCTACAAAACAGCAGCTAAGATGATTTATTCAAACCTAATAAAGAAATATTTGAAACATGAATACTGAACAAATGTACATTAAAATGTTATAAAAACCTACCATAAAACTTTAATAACATAGCAACCAGAGAAGAAGTAGCGGAATAAATGATATAAAGCTGATATCTTAATTAGAAGAGGAATAAATTGTGTTTCAACTTACTACAAAAGATGATATTTTGTTATTTCTAACAATAAGTAATATTATACGTTACGATAAATGATATTGTCACACTGTATATTGATACTCATATATGTTGCTGAGGGTTTTTTTTATTAAGAAATACAACTGTTACAACTTAAACTACAACCTCTCCTACTACTACAACAATCACAACTACTACTGTTACTCTAAGGAATATATTGCATTTAAATAGAAATGACCAAATGATAGCAGAGACGAATTTTGATTGAGGCGTCAGGGAGACGGATTTTAAATGTTTGCACTTATCAGTTGACTACTGTTACCACTACTGTTACCACTACTACGAAATGGCCAAAGGGTAGTTGAAACGAATACTAAGGCGTGTATTTACTAGCTGAGACGCCAGTGGCGTCATGTCGTTCTAAGGAAGATGAACTTCAAACTTCTAATGCTAACACTATACAGCTGGCGATGATTGTAACTATTTGTATTTACTACTACTACCACCACAATTACGACTATAACTACTGACACTTCAACGAATATATTGCATTTAAATGGAAATGGCCAAAAGTATCAAGGCGTGTACTTACTAGCTGAGACGCCAGAGGTGTCATGTCATTCTCAGGAAGATGGACTTCTAATGCTAACACTATACAGTTGGCGATGATGGTAAGTAGCACCATGTATTCGAATGGCGTAATCAGCAGTTAAGGAATATACTGGTAATGGTTGGTGTTAAACAACATACATATGATAAAATGATATATAATGTCAAAATGTGTTAAAAAGACGTGCATGTATCAAACAAGAGTTAATTGCATTTACACTAAGTTGTACTGTCTACGCCACAATATGACCATCCATTTGCCAATCAGCCAATACATATCCCGACAATTGGCGGCCATTTTGAGGTGGAAATTCACGGGATTTTTTTATATGAATTATATAGGTTCATAAATTTCATTTTCTTATATTTTCATTTTTTAGTCTCCAAAAATCGAACTGGAAATACCATTAAAAGCTCTTGAAATTCATATTTTTAAGATTTAAATATTTCTTAAACGGATACATGCAAATAATAATAATAATAAAAAAAAAAGCATGGGTTCATCCTTAAAATATATTATATTAATATTTAAAATTAAGATAGAATGAAAAATAAAAGCAAATTGATGATTTAAGAACATATTTCAGATTACTTACCCTATCAGATATGGCTGCTAAAAAGTGTCCTCTCAGTTTTTTAAGACATCACGAGAGAACTATGTATAACAATACAAATTGATATTTGCCACACACACACACACACACACACACACACATACCAAACCGTACGCTTACAGTCAGCTATGAAACTGTCGCAGTGTCAAAAACCACGATGTTACGTTTATTAATCTACAGCACAAGATGCACGTGCAGAGCATGGTGTATGGTCATAAGACAACCATATAGCTGACTGTAAGCGACTGATTGCATACAGTTTAACATACTGAACGCCTGTTCTATTTAGCTTTATTTTCTAGTTCATTGTGACATGACATATATACAGTATGACTGTACGCTCAGTGTTTATTCTGTTATTTTGTAATCAAAAACAAAACTCTGTATGCCTTTCGAAAACACACTCACACATCAAATAAATGTTGAAATTGTGTCACTTCATTTGACAGTCAACACATATGACCTTTCTTAATTACCACGATGGAAAAAGGTAGCGAAGAAATTAAGGAATATATACAAAATTACCCATTTAATGATAAAACATATATGGAACATTGAAAATACGTTTGACTATCCAAAGACCTATTAAACAAAAATTGGCAACTCGTCTAAATCTCACAGAGGCAAGTAAAAAAATTGTCCAATTCTCGCACAGTCACGTTTACAAATATCTTCTTTTCTACTGAAAATATGTGAAAGAAAAGTGTATTTTGATTAACATCAATGTCTAGAAATAAAAACAAATGTTTTATGGAAAATAGGAAGGATCTGCATGATTGTAAAATGAGTTGTGTTTTTCTGCTACACGTCTTGAATTTAAATCATAATTTAAATTATTTTTTAAATAAATCAAAATTGAAAATATTTCTTTGCAGTAGATAAATGATTATTTTATAATATGATTACATTTTCCTCTGTGCTTGATCCATGCTTTTTGAAATTTTGCAATTTATTCAATGATCTGCTGTGTGCCTTAACATTATCCACTGGCTTTTACAGGAGTTTCCTATCTGTTTAATTTTTCTTTTGAAGATCTAATACTGAGTCCAAAGACACACGCAGTTCTTGTTTTCAGTACGTACACGCATGCATAACGAACAATCTTGAAGAATTTACATACGTGTGGTACATTTTCAACTTGACGATGATAATAACAAATGACTGGGCGTTTCAGAGATAATTGATATACGGCCGCAGGATATCTTGTGCAGTTAACATGTCGGTAGCAAGAAAACCTTGGGATATGTTTTTCTTTTTCTTCTTTTTAGGATCTGCAGTCAATCACAACGCGACAGGCTACTGTAATACAGCCCTGACTGTTGGCAATCGTTCTCCTCGTTTCCGGTAAGTTCAGACTTAACCATCCCCAAAGGACCTCAGTTTTTAACCATTTTACCATGGTAGCCATAACTCGTTTTGGCACAACCTTTTCATGGATGTTCCATATAATTCTTTTCGTATTAAACATTTACCTCATGAATATTCATGTACAAGATTATGATTTGATGAATATTAATTAACTGAAATTTAAATGGTATATAGTATACGTATATATGACAATAAAAATGGATATTTCTTTGCCCCACCGGAAGTAGAATCTGTGCTACAATATTGTATGAGCAAACGGATGAGACCCTGATCAAACAGAAAGGAGCTGTGGGATCTTGGTCCGCTATATTAATAGAGTATGTATGTTGTATATCATCAAATGTACAGAAGAAAATCGGTTGGAATGAAATATGGACCTCGGCGTTAGATCGATAATTACAGGCTCCCGTCAAATGGTCACTGCTTCGCAGTTACAGATGTATCTGAGTCATTCCTTTGACGCCTCCTATTAATTCTTAACACGGAAACGTTTCAGGCTTTGAAGAACAGATTTGTGTATTGTTTTATCTGTTGACTAATGGATGATCTCGAATGTATATGTGATTTATTTTTCCGGAAATGTCGGTGTGTTAGCAACATACAAAATTTAAACTACACAAGGACAGGTCATTATAGGGGACTATCGTATTATTTCATACGAGTTTACGGAGTCAAGAACAAAAACATCTCTCTATGATTTATTTATAAACTCCCGCTGTTTAAAATCAGGATTTTATATAAATATAAGCTCTAAATGTTCGGAATGTATTAATTAACATTTTCCACAAATGGCAAATCTATCCAGAAACCATTAGGTCATATTTTAGCGATTGAATTATTTGACAACCATTTTTAGTTGTGTGTGACGTCAATCATTCACAATTCGTCCATTGAAAGCCAGAAGGGGCTATCAGCCTTCTTTTTACATATGCTGATAGTCCCTTCTGGCTTTCAATGAACGAATTATACTACCCACTTTCCGCGCGTTCGATTATGATGCTATTCAGTTGCTCTTCGTATCCGGGAACTTATTTCAATACCCATACACAAAGGCTTCTTTCTAGGAAATTCAGCATATGCATGTTCATTTGTTGTTGTTGTTTTTTTTTCTGTCAGAATATCTGACTAAAAAAATCCTGCTGTATTAGATATTTTCATTGTTTTAACGACATGTTGTTTTGAATTAGAATCAAAATGATCATTTATGCTAAAAATGAAGGAGGTATAACTAAACGCTGCGCCTCTCGGTACTCCGTGGAACCTCGTGGTTTTCCGCGTCAATCCGGGGAATCTCTTAGTACTCCGAGTCATTTCGAGGAACCTCGTGGTTTTCCGCGCAATTCCGGGGAATCTCTTAGTACTCCGAATCATTTCGAGGAACCTCGTGGTTTTCCGCGCCATTCCGGGGATTCTCTTAGTACTCCGAGTCACTTCGAGGAACCTCGTGGTTTTCTGCGTTATTCCGGGGAATCTCTTAGTATACCGAGTCATTTCGAGGAACCTCGTGGTTTTCCGCGCCATACCGGTGAATCTCTTAGTGCTCCGAGTCATTCCAATAAACCTCATGGTACTCCGCATTATTCTGTCGAGTGTCTCGCAGTTACCCGGGTCATTTCGACGAATCTCGCAGTATTTCTTCGTCGTCAGAGATTTTCTTACGAGGACATAAGCCTCCGCGATGACAATTATTCTAATCTATTTTTATACTTGCTTGATTATGCATATAAACATATAAACATTTATTTTAATTGAAATGCAAATAATTTAAGCTAATATAATACATAAGATAAACCAAAGACTAAATCATATATACTTCTCCCTTGATCAATAAACATCCTATGTTATTTTCTTCATAATTTTTCGATATTGTAGTTCTTACGTGTTGACTAAATATTACATTAAGGTCGTTTGTTTTGTCGTATTCCTATTTACAAGGTCAATAAGATACATCAAGTGATATGTATTTCAACGATTATCCTGTATATCTCTTCATTATAAATTACATAAGCTTTCATAAATTCTTTGATACGGGCATCTGCAAAACTTGTCAGTACGAAGACTAGATCGATTTTCAAAACTTCGAGATAGAAGAGCGTTTGCAGAATTGGCAACACTTAAGGCTTTCAACATTTCTTTCGGGTTCTGCAGGGTTTTTGAATAAGCTTATCTCCAGAACTTCATCGTCTTGTCTGAGGACTATACAATGATGTAATTCATTTCAATCCAAGTCTAGAAGCTAGTGGAACGCATATTTAAGAATTGATTCCACCAAATCAATGACACTCGGGCTTGCGTAGGCGTACAGAATAGCCAAAATATGGACCAATCGTGCAGATTCGAGACGGATTCTGATGGAAATGAGCGGATTGTATGGTGGTGTAGGTGGTAATATTACAACGCTTAATTAAAATGTGAAAAACAGGCTATTGTATTACCAAGGCGGAAACCGCTGCCAAAATCCACGCTCAACAACAGTAAATAGCAGTTATAATTAACACAGACAGGTTTATTGCAATTTCCACACTAATAAAGCATTTGAAATGAACAGACCTCAAGAAAAATGTATTTAAATATTCAATTTTAACTGCATAATGGTATCTTCATTACTGTCTTAATTCATCTAAACATTAACTACCTTTTTTTTTTTTAATAAAAAGCTGCGCGTTTAATTGATTTCAAACACTTTGCATACCTCTGGCCTACGGATTTAATGCACATTTTCCATTTTCTTTTGATCGGGATGAGACATGCAGGGCTATGTCGTCTATATAAAGGGCTATTGTATAAAGAGGTTAATCATACATTAAATCCACATAAATATATTTAAAAATATTTTTTGTAGTTTATAAAGGTCTATATAGGTAATATATAGGACTATTTATTATACAATGTTTATGTAAAGGATTTTTCATATATATAGGATATGAAAAGGACAGTTTTTATGTATATAGTTTTTGAAAAGGACAATTTTCATATACATAGTTTATGAAAAGACTATTTACATACATAGTATATAATCAGGGCTATTTTTAGACACATAGTTAATGTAGAGCACTATTTATATATATAAAGTAAATGAAAGGGAATTTTGGGGGTATGTAAAGGACTATTTTATCTATATATTTTATGTAAAGAACTTATCTATATATTCAGGGGATATGTAAAAGACTAATATACTTATAGATATGTATAGATAGATATGTATGTATGAGTGTTAATCAAAAGGATTGATATATGCACCGAGTATGTAATCGGCTTAATACTATGTAGGCTATACAAAATGAAAGTAATCATATGAAGCTGAATGTGTATCTCAAATTCCAGTTTATAAATATTTCTGGTAGTAGAAATCTAGGGTCTGACCACCATTTCCTGACTCATAAACATTTATATAATTTATATATAATACAATATTATGTACTGTATTGTGTATAATTTATATATGGTCACTATCAGGCACACATATTGGTGATATATATTATTTTGTACACAGCATGAAGAGACGCCTGTATGATCCTTACCATGCTAAATTTCTCAATTGGATTTGTCCTTTCTTTATTTTGGACTGTACCATTGGTTGTTTATGGCAGTGGTGATTGTTGAAAAGTCATAGACTGGATAGCGAATAGTGCAGACCATGATCAGCCTGCACGGATGTGCATGCTAATCTTGGTCTGCAATGGCTGCAACGGCAGTCACGGGTGCCCACAGCCTTTTAACCCTTTCCCTCATAGAGGAAACCATGAAAAGACCTATGCGAACAACATAAAACCAGATCAGCCTGCGAGTAACTCGCAGGCTGATCAGGTTTTATGCTGCTCGCTGCTCCTCAGTGGTCTGGAAATGAGGATTTTGTAATTAAATTTGGTAAGGTTTAACTGTGGTTTTCTACAGATCAGGCTTTATGTGGTACCTATTGAGTGCGTCAAAATGAGTCTATATGAGGGAAAGGGTTAAGGGTAAAGAGCTTGTCTATACTAGGTTGAAAACAACCCCATAAATAACCAAACCAAAATGATCGATAAGAGCGAACAACACAGCTTTATTCAGCATTGCATTTCTCGGTTCGTCGAGACAGCTGTATATAGGCAATTTATTCAATAATTCTGAGAAGCTCGGTATAAAATCGTTTCATTCTGAATAAAACTTCCATTCCCTTTTTTATGGTTTTCGCATGAAATGTTTAATGTTTCTGAACATATAGTTTTGATTTCGGATATAAGCTTTTAGGTAAATCACAATGCAATTCGTATTATTCTTTCAGATCTGAAATCTACAGTTTCGTAAAATAAAGTTATCATTGCTTGGACGACCTTTTCTCGTTAAGTACCTATAGGAAGTAAAGGCGTCGGTGGTAACAAACCCGACTTCGGATCCGGAGGTTGAGGATGCGAACCCCGTTGGCGGCCAAAGACCTTCATGACCTTCTCAGGCACAAGGTACTAGCACAACAAATGAACAATCAAGAGGGATTATAACAAGTTGTAAGAACTTGTTTTTCCCCGATCGACGTAAAATAAATAAGACTAAATAAATAGGTATAAAATAAACTAGATATAAGAAACACATGTGATCTAAGTATCATTTCTATGAGTAACCAAATCAAGATCAAACTTTTAATACATTTACTACACATATAAACAAGACAATCGATATTTGGAAGAGCAGATATAAGGGCAAATGCAGGAGAAACACTTTCATATCTCTCCAGTTTTAGGTATGAAATATGTCTTGATTTAGTAGATTGCTTGAGGGAAACGCTCTTCAACAGTCTCACATGGTTGATTGTTGAATTGTCCAGCACTATGTTTTTGTTTACAATTTCTCCAGAATTCGTTGATTCCTTGCAATTGCTTAAGGCGGGGACTTCCAGAACAATATTGTAACCTTGATACTCAATTCCATATGAAATATCAAATTTATGCGATTGCAATGTCTCACTCTTTGCTTAACTGAGAAACGACAGGAAGCACCTATTATATTTTCCCCCATTAACAAGGCCATAAAAATCTCCAAGTCTTAATCGATACTAATGAGTGTATTGTAAAAGTCTGCTACTGTCAACATTAAACTTGCACCACGGGTCCGATTACCGCGCGGACTCCCTTCGAAAAGTATTTGTTTAACAAAGGTATTGAGAAAGGTGTTAACAACTCTAGTTAGACCAGCCGTAACATGAAGCTCAACATTGTCCTTAACCCTGGTCATAAAACGGGTATCAAATATCAATCAATTGGAACTCTTTGCCATGTCCTGTTTTAAGATGTTTGAGCGTTTGAGACCTGTGAACTGTTGCACAAGCAACTGGAACAAGCAAAGCGATTGCAAATGAACAGACAAAGGTTCTTCATACCAGAAGTGCATCTCACTCAATCAAGTTCAGCGCTTCCGGACGCGAAAGTCCTCGCAAATAAATCCAATAAATCTTCTAGCAGCAGGACGAGATTGTATTGACGTCCCAACTCCTGCCTTTATTACCCTGCTCTAATAAATTGGCCTGTGCCATACATAAACTCAATTTGGTGCTTAAACGTTGCCAGGAATTTTGAATGACGGGAGAACCATGGAAGATTCCCTTTAGATTTTATTTTTTATCTTCACTCCCATGTACGTTATTCAAAGCAATGCGTCTTGGTAGTGATGTAAATCTGCTTGTATGTCAGTTTTCTGATCCCTGAGCACATCAGATGTTGCACTTTCATTTGTAGTACTACTGTACCAGTTAACGCAGTCAATAATGCTCTTTTATAATCAAATTAATTCAAAATGAAAATCTAAGAAGAGCCAATGTTAATTAAGAGAAAAAAACATCAAGATACAATCAAGTTTAAATATACTTATGTATACTATCATTACTATGCTAAATCCAAATCACTAATGAATGTTCTACCAACTAAACAACCGGGTCATTTATACCCGCCAACATCCCCTTCGCAAGTTCGCGGTAACATTCCTTAATTAATAATGATCATTATCATCAATATCATTATCATTATCATCACTATCATTATCATTATCATCAATATCATTATTATTATCATTTTGATCCATATTTCCTCTACATGAATATTATTGTCTCTCTTTCAGAATCACCCTTCTTATCATCTCGATTAAATACTAAATCATTCTTTTAATACTCCTTTAAAATAGACAGACAGACTTTTATTCAGATTTGTACAATAGAGTACATCATCATATACAGAATTTCGAAGAAATAAATTATAATGTCACAATTATCTGAAAATAAAATAGATAAGATATAGTTAATTAAGGCTGGAAATATATCTAAAATATGTTAACAGTCAGTGATACATATCAGTTTGAATATCACGGAGAATGTAGTATGCTAATACAAATAAGTAAATAAAGATGAAAATATTACACGATTTCACGTAAAGTAAGTGTGGAAATTACACATAAATAAACTTAATCATTCTGAGATACAGGCCTTTCAATATTTCTTAGAATATTATCTCTTCTTTCGTGAGCTAGTTTGAGATATTTACATAGATTTAACAGAGTAAGTTTGTTATTTGTATTTAAGAGTTGAAAAAATTTAATCATGTTTGTATTATTGTAATAATATTTCTTTATATACTTCTTACGTAAGTCTAAAAAACGGTTGCACTTAATTACACATTTAAAATAGCTAATTCATCTTATATGTTTATTCCATTTTTATCTATTTTTTCGAAAGTAATACACTCAAACCATTTTTAGAATATCAACTTAACCCTTTCCCTCATAGAGGAAACCATGAAAAGACCTATGCGAACAACATAAAACCAGATCAGCCTGCGAGTAACTCGCAGGCTGATCAGGTTTTATGCTGTTCGCTGCTCCTCAGTGGTCTGGAAATGAGGATTTTAATTAAATTGGTAAGGTTTAACTGTGGTTTTCGGTTTCGTCAAAATGAGTCTATATGAGGGAAAGGGATAAGTCCTTCATTTATCAAGGACATTGACTGTATAATTCTGATGAGCTTTTTCTGAAGGAAATGTGAACCCTTTATCAGCTATGTAAGCCTTAAGTTTCCAATAAATATATCCGCTTTCCTGACACATGTCTCTGGAAAATCTCAATTTACCCAATCGTACAAAACGCTAAACCTTTTTAATTATTCATGCTTTCAATAATAAATAATGTCAAATCGGTCGCCTGATCGTTGATTCATTCATTTTCCCCATCCTTAACGCGATTCCATGCCAGTTTTGTATCGATTAACTGCACCATCAGTGTGGTCCGTTGCATACGCCTTCCTTATCTGGTAGTGAACAACAGCAGCCCGAGATTGGCTTCTACACACGGATCAGGTGCCACTGTTATTATATCTTTAGTCATTTATTTCTGGCAAACGAACGATTTGTTTATTTAAATAAAAGCAAGGGTGGGGATATATAGTGTGAATACGCTTGATATTTGTTTAGCACAACTTAAGCCAACATATAACGACATTGAATCAGAATGGCGCGTTTGAGTAAACCGTTACTGCTTCAATATTTTAGTCATATATCGACATCTAACTTCATTTGAAGGCCCAATATGTTTCATAATGATATACTTTTCATGAAAAAGAAAATATAAAACAACCCTGACATATTGTAGACTTACGCAAACGGTACATATTGTGCAAATATCTGCTGTAAAATAAATTTAAACGCACTGAAAATGTTAATCAAATTACGCTAATTAGTATTTAAATTTTGCATTCTGCATTGGTGATTATTCCCGAGAACGGTTCTTAATCGGAAATAATTTGAATTTGAAAAATCGTCGCCGAATAATTTTTTTTATCTGCTACAGTATCAATTTATATACTCGCGATTCGTTAACGGAGACGTACGGAAAGTCTATGGAAAACGTCAGAAAATAGAAAAAGTAATGCGAAATATGCAAAACAGGTTTTTTTTTTTTTTTTTTTTTAATGAGTATGTACAGATTGCATGTCTTAATCTGTAACACACGCTGTTTTATCCACTGCTTTTGGAAGAATAATGGACGTGATATTTTGTCAGTTCAGTCCATTACTCTTATTTAAAATATTGTACAGTATTAATATAATAAGTTCATTACAGTCTAATAAAAATGTTTACATTGGACAATCATGCAGAGTTCCCGTCCCTCATGTTTCTAGGGTATAGTAAATCACTCAGTAAATCATTCACCAAAAAAAACAAAAAAACAAAAAAAAAAACATGAATGCTTCCAGCTCCTTCCAGCTGCTTCTTTTGTTGTGTTAACACAGTGTTTTGAATGTGAGAAACGTCACAAACGGTCCAACATTTCACAGATAAACAAATCTCGGCTCTACGTTCTTCGAGATGTGACTTTATAATGAAATATTGGACAGTTTTTTTACCTTACACAATCATGTAATCAGACAGGGACTCAAATCCAAGGAAATAATGTGCTAGATTTTAAGAAACGGATTTATTAGTCTTATCAATTAAAGATCCAGTGAAGTATATTTTATTTTACTTTAAGCAATTCAAGTTTTAAACCTGAAAACATTAAGACAAGTGTATCGTATGTAAATAGATTTATTTTAAAGCGTGGATATTGGTATATGATTAGTTTTATAGATATCTTTTTTTCCAAATGATATATTGCTAAACTTAAAATGTATCAAACTGTAGGTTTGAATTGACAATACAATTTCTGACAATGCCACATATTCCTATCTGTTTAAATGTATCTAGTAACCATTATGAAGAAATTATCTATGGTACTTTTAATCAAGATCAAAAGTTACATAGAAATACACAGTCACATTTGATTCTAAATGTCCAATCTCGGCCAGATTTAACCCTTTTCCTCATAGAGGACACCATGAAAAGACCTATGCGAACAGCATAAAACCAGATCAGCCTGCGAGTAACTCGCAGGCTGATCAGGTATTATGCTGTTCGCTGCTCCTCAGTGGTCTGGAAATGTGAATTTTGTGATTAAATTTGGTGCGGTTTAACTGTGGTTTTCTGCAGATTAGGCTTTATGTGGTACCTATTGAGTGCGTCAAAATGAGTCTATATGAGGGAAAGGGTAAAGCTATGCTATACATGTTTGATGATAATGTTCAACGGAATCTGGGCCTGCGTCTGTCAGTTTGATACGAGATATTATATCATCTGAAATAAAAAGGATGCCCACGATCTTAATGAACGTCCCTCGTACTGTAACAATAAATTGGTGACGACATCGAGCCCGCAAGTAGTGTAAAATCTGCCTTAAGTGGCCATTTTGTGGGAATATGAGAAAGGGGCTAATAAGTGAAAATGACATCTAAATAAAAAAAATCTTTATGAAATATATTTTAGTCTTGAAGTTTGCCGTCGTGGCGACAGTAAATCAGCCACGTTGTAGAGTCTAGCACGAAAAGCGGGTGGGGATTGACCTCGAGCGAACAGAGGTACGTGAGCAGAACCACTGACCTGCCGCTTGTCAGTCGGATCGCTTTTTCAGTGAAACGATTCGGACTCGAACTTATAACGAAAAGAGTCATAGTGATGAAATCAGAGCAACTATTACAAATCCGTAACGGAGGTCCCCAAAAAGTGTACATGACATAATAGCTTGCTTCCTTACAGACATCGGCTACAGATGGCCGCTAACACAATATCAAGGTATTCCATCCAACATTAATTTGTGATCATGGTCCATCAAGTGGTCGTGCGAATTTTATAGTAAATGCAAGCCTTTAAAGACTTTGAACAAAAGAGCCTAAAACTCTAAATCAAAAGATGCTTGCATCTGCACCGAAGTCTTTCTAAACATTTCAAGGACCATGATGATAATGATGGATGGGTTACTTAATTCCATTGAAATGCCCCCCCCTCCCCCTCCCCCCACACACACGGAATGATATAAATGCATCACCGAACACACAAGACCTAAGTGAACTATTGATGTGATAAACAATACAAATGCGGGGCAAGAAGGCTACATAATATGGTTTAATGCGAAGAGTAATCAATGTAGTGCTTCGGCTGGTTTGTTACACATCTAGCACTGTTTGTACCGAGATTTATCTTAGTCAGCTACAAATGATATAAATCATCGCCTGCCTCAAGCGACTTTGCAGGAAAAAGTCAAGGGAGACTGCAGTTTGGCTTTGGATGGAAAACATAAAGACTGAATATAAACAATGGATATTTCGTTCATTGAAGGCCAGAAAGTTCCACGAACCTTGTTTTTATTGGCTTTCAATGGACATTATTTCGATGACACCTCGACATAGCTGACAGAAGAGCTGTATTCTCGCTTGACACAATGTACATTAAAAACAATAACGAGAAGGGAGGACAAAAATCAATACCCCTCACATTCAGAGGCATCTAGATGCGAACATTTCGTGTAGAAAACGAAACATCTATTGGTAAAGTTGTGTGTGTGTGTGAGAGAGAAATAGAGAGTAAATACAGTGAGCTTATTCAGGCATACGCTTAGCTTTTAATCGTAAATATTTTCATTATACATTCACTAGAAACCAAAATCTGTCCTAAATCACAAATAGAAGAAAGACATTGCATTTGTTATTATGCATTTATTTGCATTGCCCTTCTGCATGTACTTAGGCAACTGTTTTAATACAAGATAGTTTATGTTCGACTTAAGTATTTATAGAACAGAACAAAACTATTGTCATGACCAAAGGTGGCAAATTTCTCTCAAAAAATCTTAAATGGAATCAACCTGTCACAACAATGACAAATCGCCAGCATACATTTATTTTGCGTTTGATTATTTAAACAATGGCGACCCAAGAAAGACTGTGTTTTAAGTTAAAAAAAAAAAAACATAACAAAAAGGCAATATTACAACTTAAACTCTTCCATTGGTAAGGAACGTATTTCTACATTTCTTTTTCACGAAACATTCATGTACATTATTTTGGAAAACAATATTACCTATGCAACCTACCATTATTTGTTTAGATATGAAGTATTTTGGTATTTTAAATGAGAAACAAGAGTGACAAAGGTCTCTCCTAAGTATCAAAATTTTACTTAGCGCTAAGTATGATTCGTGGAATTCGAACCGCACGGATAAGTAACATGGGAGATATGGCCAACGAAAAAACGATAATCGTTAATGACGGGCGAGTAGATGGTGGTTTAACCTACATCAAAGATATGCTCTTTATTTGTCTCATTTGTAAATGCACGTGTATTGTCGATCAGAGACTTGAAATAAGAGCAAGGCCGTACAAACGGATGACAGATGTTCGGATATAAGACACCAGAGAAAACCCATTATCGTTAAATTATGCTTTTTGATGGTATATATTATGTCCGTATCAAGTAAGTTAATGTAACAGCAGTGAGTCCTTGGGGGAAATCGACATGATGTTCTACGAACTGAAAATTGCTAATGGACCGTTCGAAGGAAGATGCAATGTCCAATTTAGCAAGTTATGTATGATAAAGGCAATAGAATGCGTTCTAAACATGACGTTCTGGGAAATGCTATGAAACGAAACGTCGTGCTCATACAGCTTGTTAAATTTATTAATTTAATTAAGTTTTGCATGGTATCCAACCAATTTGATCTCCCTGCAATGTTTGGGTTGGACTAGTACTTTGCGCAAGGTAATGTTATAAAACAATATCCCCCACCCCAGCGAGGTTCAAACTCTCGTCTTTCGGATACTCAGTCAGCTATCAATAGCACGTAATTATAACGCCTTTAAGATATTTAAGCTTGAATGCTCTATACAGGGTAGGTATATTTAACAAATGCAAGCGCTGCACTCCAATCGTGCTGTTGTGAAATAAATACAATACCTAAGCCCTAAATTAATTTAATTTCTGGTGCTAGGCTATCCACACTGAATGTCTGCACCGGGACAGAGATATGCAGCAGCAGAAGGCAGGTAAATAATTAACAAGATGCTAATTAAACATAATCGATTTCTCGGCCGCTAAACGCTGGTCCTAATTTGCATTACTGTCATTTTGAAAGACGTAAATAGCGCTACAATGTATCAATATTTAAATACATTCCTGATATATTTATCTAATGTGAATGCGGATTGACTTTGTGGGCATAACATGTGAAGAAGGGTGTCGATGACCGATACTTTAGTGTGCCCGTCCTAGTATCGAGAGGAGGTGAGTTTGAATCCACGACCGCGACACACCAAATGCGTTCAAATGGTCCTTGCTTGCTGATCAATGCATAAGAGCAGCTCCTGGATCGGATGTTCTAATATAAGGATTTGGCGGCGTGGTTCATACCACAGTATGGTATCGCTTTACGATTGCCATGTTCCAAATGACTGAAATACTGCCGGTGGGAGTAAAGAACAAAGCATATCAAGAAAACAATAAAACATTGTTATTTGATAATTATATTGAACCTACGAGGAAACCACTCAGTAACATACTTCACGATGTTTTTCGTATAATGTATACTTTAAAATCGCAATATCCCGAGAAGCGAATTTCCAAGCACCACGCAAGTACGAGGCATTCAAGTTTGGTAATTACTGTACTGTTGTTGTCATTTCATTATCGCCCAGCAGCATTCGAATTATCAAAATATCCCAGTATCTTATAAGTTTACTTGTTTATCCGTTTGTTTTTTTACGTCCCTCCGATAGTATTTCAGTCATTTTGGGGCCTTTGTCTACATTAGACAAATACAGTACACTGCAATACCGTGCTATAGACAAGTGGCATGATACCATACCCAGTCAAATTATCCTGATACCGGGCCAACCACTCCTGAAACTACTCCTTTATGCTAAGCGCCAAGCAATGGAGCTATATCAGCACCATTAATTACGATTTTGGTATGTCGCGGCGGGGACAGATCCCATGACCTCCCGATTCCGGGGCGGATGCTCTAACCACATGACCACCTGGACCACTGTAACTGATATAAACAGATCAGTGAAGCACATTTAAAACAATCGACGCACACCATCACTATCACAGAATGTCTCCAGAAAAGGAAATATTGATTTCATCCCACTTGAGTTGCTGATGATATCGACAAAAAGTTTACCCAGAGAGACCATAGACAAAGAAGTTATAAAAGACATAATGTGCAATTTCAGAAAATATTCCACTTACTAACGCAATATATGCGTGCGTCAACGGAGAATCAAAATCCAGTTTACTTCAACTTAGTTAGATGCGATAAAGGTTTTAAACAACATTAATAATAAAGCCTTCCGTCTGTACTTTTAAAGACGGAATCGTGGATTTGGTGGTAGCCGAACTAAAATGACAGCATTTCAGAGCTGGAAAATTGAAAACTTCGGAGAAGGCAGCTGGTTTTGACATAAAATCCAAGATAAACACCGCAGTCTGTGGAAGTTTAATACAAACATGTCAAAACCAAGCCTGCAATACTGCACTGACTAAGGCCATATTTATATATTAATTAGATTCTCTCCATGGTCCTTTCTTGGGAATGAGGAAACACAAATAGTTTCTATAAAAAATCCAACATTAAACATGAACTAATTAGTAATGATTAATATCAATAATTCATTTTTTTTCTCAAAATGCTAATGCACTCCTATTTGAGGAAGTATTCCGAAGACAGTAACCCTTTCCCTCATAGAGGACACCATGAAAAGACCTATGCGAACAGCATAAAACCAGATCAGCCTGCGAGTAACTCGCAGGCTGATCAGGTTTTATGCTGCTCGCTGCTCCTCAGTGGTCTGGAAATGAGGATTTTGTAATTAAATTTGGTAAGGTTTAACTGTGGTTTTCTGCAGATCAGGCTTTATGTGATACCTATTGAGGGCGTCAAAATGAATATATATGAGGGAAAGGGTTAAAGGCCCATTATTCATCAAAAAGCTGTGTATATTCTTAGGACAGAAAAACAAAATGCGTGTTATGGATTGTTCTGATGTTTTTATAGACATTCCGGATGTTTCCGTTAAAGAATCGCGAGTACATAAATTGATGACGTAGCAGATAAATAAATCTTGACGGTTTATTCCCGATTACGATCCGTCTTCGGGAATGTTCGCCAATGCAAAATGTAAACAATTAGGGTATTTTGACATTCACACAAAATACTATATCAACATTTTCAATGCGTTTAAATGATATTTTACAGCAGATATTTTCACATTATGTTTCATTTGCGTTAGTCAACAATATCTCAGTGTTGTTTTATCTTTTCTTTTTCAGGAAAAATAAATCAATAAAAACAGAATGAACCTTTATATATTTCAAATCTTGATCAAATTTAAGTACAGTTAAATCATTATTTTTCGGTGACATTATATTTTTTTTTAGTTAAGTATGTACTTCGTGGAAAATTAATTCGTTTATCATTAAATCAATTCCTTGTGTTCTAAAATGTTCGTCGGGATTTATATTCGTTGATAAAACCTTCTACAAAAACAACGAAAATAATAATTGATGTTTTTTTGTACGTCTGAGCTACATTCTTTGAGGATGTTCGAGGGACTGTACAAATTTGAATTAGTTACTTTTTAGTTCATTCTTTATCATTAAAATAAACATTGTTTCTTCTCTGTAGTTTTGCTAATTGGAAGGCAAATCCTAATTAAAATAATAAATTACAATTGTGAAAACAATTTTACGATTTTCTCGTGGTTTTTTTTTTTTCTTTTTTTTTTTTTTTTTTTATATAAATTAAATGAGTGTGTTTGAAATATTTGCTAACATGATTGTTTTTTATCTTGAGCCTGTTTACGTTTGATAATTAGATACCATACAAGCTTTCGAACATAATTAAACCCATTGCAAGCGAAATTATGTGAAATATAATCTATCTTCGATTATTACTCGAAATAATTAGCTCATTGTCATAGTGTTCATTTTATCATAATCAGATACAATCAGTGTTTCCAATACGAATTCAACGAACAAACTTAGCAAGTCATCTAATGATTTCTTATTAAACTCACCCCCACCTCTTTTTTTCGTCTGTTTCCGGAATCCTCCGCACTATACATTATACATTTCACTCCGAAATGAGACGTAAACCTACGTAAATCAACGGCCACTTCCCGAAAACCTAATCTAATGCTGATTTATAATTCCATGCGTTGTTCAATTGGATAAACATTCAGTACGTTTGGGTTTTTTCCCCATTTACTGATCAGCGAATTATACCAGGTATTGCCAGATGGCACATTGAAAAGAGGCACATTATTTACAAATCTAGCAATCGACTTAAGGTGAAGTCCCTATAATGGTTCCGCTACATTTCGGACCTCATGGTCTTTCACGGAGATAACCAAGGTTTCCTAATTGTTCATCAAGGTACCTTGGTAAAATATATATATAACGTTCCATCTAAATAATATATTCAATGATAAATTCGGACTATTATTAAGATCATATAACAGGGCTTCAGTTATATATGATTGTATATTTCATGCACATCGGGCAGGGTATTCCCGCAGTTGTGGCATCAAACCACAATTAATTTTACTTAGGACAAAAAAAAAGACTTGTTTCCGCTATCGGCTCTGAAAAAAATAGGGTCGGTAGGTAGGGATTTCTTTCTTTCTTTTTTTTTTTAAGAAACATGATTTTCAGTCAATTATTTAAAGCTTTCCATGTGTATGAATGCAATAAGTGACATTTAATGTAATTTCACTCAAGACTGTATGTTAATGTCCATAAGATGCTATAAAATATTGAAATAAATTTAAATGACTTTATTTCAGTAGATGTCCTAAATTGAGTAGAAGGCTTAATAGAGACTGGACAATAGGCTGTCACGAAAGACATCAACGTCAGAGCACTTTAAGGTCAGGCTTGCTGAACAAGTATTTTTGATGTGAAATAGTTATATAAATTATAGGCATCTGAAATTAAAAAGGGTGACATCCAATACAATTTATTTCAGAATTTATACATTTGTGTTTCCCCATATTCTGTTGTCAGATTAATGTATTGTTGAAACTTCTAGTTGTTAACAATATCAACTATAGACAATATAAAGCTAGAAAATAAAATTGAAATTAAATTGCTTTGTATAGAATAATATATTTTTGTGATGTCAGATCGTTTTTTAAATAAAACTTTTCAGGGTTCAACACTTTTCAGCCAGGAATCCTGTCGGGACATCTGCTTTTCAGATCAGAAGTCTTGTTAAATAATTTTTAAATTTAATTATGTTTATATTAGATTAAATGGAAGTTTGTAATACTTTTAGATCATTATATCTTTTATGATATACAAATATGAAAATAATATATTATATAATTTTTAATCTTATCATATTTTTATAGAATGTTAATGCAAGTTTCTCTCGATGAATTACCCCACCCACTTCACTACGATCATACCGGAAGTAAACAAAGTTATATTTAAATAGCTTTTCACGTGCTATTTAAACCACCAAAGGCATTTAAATTGAATTTTAATTAATATAAATATTATGAAAGAATGATATTGTGTCAAGGTTGAATGCCAGATTTGAAGTATTACAAATATTTGTGCCGATCAACTTAAGCCGTGATCATTATGTATAGGTTTGTATTCACACATTTCCTTTTCAGTCATCAGCAATGAAAATGGTGCTGGCTGTTATTTTTTTTCCCGATGATTTGTTAGAGTAATGTTATTGATCCAGGTGGAATTCATGTTGAAAAAAAAAATACGGTCGGTGGCAAAAAAAAAAAAAAAAAAAAAAAAATAAAATTTTTATTTATTTCCGGTTTCAATTTTTGAAAGATTACGATGTGTATTGACAAATTATACGTCACACAACAATTGATTTCATTTAATAATTATGTTTTCTCTTGAAAAATCAAGAGTCCCGACGGAAGGAATCCCTTGCCAAGTTTTGGTGTTATCTGGATCGCGGGAATGCGTTCGTGTCTAACAATTACAGCTAAGATACGGAAAGGACCGAAAATGCCCGAAATGAAATGGCGACTGTCGAAGAGATTTTAATCTTTTATCAAAATTTTGGCAAAAAAAAAAAAAAAAGATTAGGGTCAGCGGCAAAAAATAGGGTCGGTCGGGGTAGCGGAAACAAGCTATTTTTTAGGCCTTATGTTTCTTTTAGAAATTATCTGAGATATTTTCAATTTGTGGACTCTCTGAGTCTGAAAAATGAACATGGACTGGATAACATAAGCCTAGAGAAGAAATTCTGGTTGGAATAATATATTGGTTATGTAACTTTTCTTAATTTCAGAAAAAAGGCCATGCACATGGGTATTTTATAACAACAGCAGCAAAAAAAAAAAAAAAAAAAAAAAAAAAAAAAAAAAAAAAAAAAAAAAAAAAAAAAAATTACTGGGTTGAACTTTGTCCCTAAGAAACATTAAGACCACAAATCTCTGTAAAAGAATTAACATCTGATTTATCTTTTAGGTCTCCTCTCACAGAAAATTCATTTATCTTACCTCTTTCAAAAAACAGCAGGACTATTTACTGGTTAACCAGGGGCAGGTAACTGTAGTCTGATGCATTTTAGGGGTTTGGGCTACCTTACACGCCTATTCAGATAGTTTCCTGTGAATACATCATGGCTTCCTGAACCAGTTAAAGTGGTTTACAGCACTACATATATCTGAGGAAAATGTTCTAATTATTCACTCAATTCAGCAAAATATAACTTCTGAATAGTTTAAAATATACAAGAAAAATAATCATTTATACGTAAGAAATATTACTACGAAGGGTCAAAATAGGGGCAGAAGATAAGTATAGGGATCATATCGATAAATAGGCAAACACGTGAAGAATGATAATAATTATATCGGTCTTTGGGTAAGATATTATTTTCAGATCTTTGGTAAGACTTTTAATTAATTTGTACTTTGTGTCTGCATACAATCTTGCCCACGGAAGTAACCCACAATCTTTTTTTCCGTTATCAATGCACACAATCTTAATTCCAATGAGTTATTTTGATAAATTTAAACATTTTTTTCTGCATTATTATATAAACATATGCGAAATATGAAAGAAAACAAACGCAAAACAAATGTTAAAACGCGTTTTACAGACTATCCTGTGTACTGTGCCGTTTTAATTACTAGATATAAACTTTATAATCAACTATACCCTTCACGTACTTATAGAAGAGTTTTATTTCACCTCGAGCACAAATCAAGGTTACCTTGATATGAAGGAAAGAAGAACCCCAGGGTAGTGAAATTATATTAACCTAAGTATGAAATCCATGATTGTACAATCTGACTTGGATATTAACCACATATTACCCGTCCCGCCTCATTTTAAAGGGACTACTCTTCACTTCTTAAACTGTGTTAGCTAAACTAATGTTCAAGATAAAAGTTTTCTTGTTTGAGGTAGTCACAATAAATGTTTAAACAAAACTGGTCCCTTTGAAAAAAGAGCTGACCAAAACAGCGCGCTCCAATTTTCTCAGTGCTGAATAGTATAATGTTAGTTGTTTCTATTTGTAGTACATAAAAATTGTAATTAAAATTGTGATTAGCTGTATTCTGATGAATCTTATGAAAAAAAAAGTCCTGTCCACGTGCGAGGTCATTTTCTAAAGAAGTAAACATTTTATATCCGCTACATTGCGAAAGTTTAAGAAGAAATGACATTTTATATTTAAGTTGTACACTTACATAAATTGTTTGAAATATTTCACATGCGTTTAGTAATGTTTCACTTAACCCCTAAGAACACGTACTTTAATTTTGGTTTATGCTCCAAATACGTACATATTATAGGGATAAATGTATGTACAAAACAAGTTAAAGCTCTGTCTGAAATAGACAGCCTAATCCTATTTGAAACACAACTATCTCATAAGAAAATATTATTCTTAAAGCATCTTATACAGTTTAGGCTGTTATTTGAAAGATATCATATGATTTTGCACAAATGAATGAGGATTTGACAAATGTTACTGCTGATAGTACATGCGAGTTGTTACGGTTGACATAAATCTGACACTGGTACACATCTAGCACGTGTAAAATGTAGCACGTGTAAATGTAATGGAATTTACATAAATGTGGGTCATATAGCTAAATATGTGCCATACATTAAGGACCGTTTGTCTGTAACAGAATTAAACAAATTAAGACCGTGTTACACCCTACAAAGATTTCAAATATTAATTTCTACACTGTAACAAATTAATTCATCACAACAATCTATAACTCAAAACGAATTCCAGAAGCTCCAAAGCGTCAAATAAGTTTACAATGAAAACGCTGTATAGGGCTAGTCATACTAAAATCATGATGCCGAAAGGGGGAGTTTGTTAACGATTTAAAAGATATTAAGCAACCACCTGCGCCAAACGGCCGTTTATTACTGTTCCCTCTGCTGGCCGCTTAAGACGGTACAGTGACAGTTGGTTTAACTGATTCTCTAAACTGTGAAAGTAGCTTGTATATATTCGGATATCACGCCTATTGTCACAAAGCGATCTGTCACGTGATATGAAGCCCACTCTTTATCGTTTAAACTTAATTTTTTCGATTGACTTTAAATGCTAATTTATAGGTTGGACCAGTACTTTGCGCCTGGAAAGGTCATGAAAAATTCTTGTCCCACAACAGGGTTCGAACCCACTACCTTCGGCCCCTCAGTCGAGTAGGTTACCACTGGACAACGCGGCCCATGACGATCTCAATGCAACGGGTACATTCAAACTCAGACTTCAACGTTTATATATCAGAATTACACGCTGACCAGATGTTACCAGCTGCCTGCACACTAATTACGACTTGAATGACAATGCAGAGCTGGTCTCATGGACCATGGATAAATGGTAAACCACGGCATTTTACAAGAATTGTTCTGATGCATGTCGACCAATTATTATGCAAGTTTGTGTAAGTGTGTGTGTGGGGGGGGGGGGGAGAGAGAGGGGGGGAGGGAGGTGAGAAGTGTGATTTCAGACACATACACACATATTCATAAACACAATATAGTCAACCAGAACCAAATGAGACACAATTAAGACTAATTATATGCCTATACCATCTGTGTTACTTTAGAATGGCCGTAGCAACCGGTCTACGTTTTGCTGATGCAGATAATTAGAGAGACACAAAAAATGAGCCAGAAAGTAAGGGAAGGCCTTTGACAATATCTATTGATACTAGAACAGAAACCGATCATACGTACAGACTTGTGCTTGTTAGGCAGAAAAGATGAGCCACTTTGACAGCTGTATTAAGGGAATAATGGAAGTCTGACACGTATACAACAGAGAGAATATTTCAATTTGACTTCCCCGAACGTCGGTCTACTGACTTGAGTTATATGATTGTTTGTGTGAAGCAATATTTTGCAGCACATCTAGGTACTTTGTCTAATATATGGTACTGCGGTTTGAGGCCCATTATGAAGAGTGAGGTACACGTGACTAGAACTCATGATGGCTATTTCCAAGACCTCATTATCCTGAGAAAAATATTATTCTGTCATAAATCTTTGAAAGAAAAAAAAAAGAAGAAAAAAAAAAAGAAAAAGAAAACACTGAATTTTTTTTGTTCTCATCAAGAATCATGAGAAGCACACGTCTAGAACACGTGATAGCTTTAATTAAAGGTTAAAAAATGGAAGTGAATTATGATCACTTTGTAAAATCCAATTAATCTGTATAAAGTATTATGTCGATGCTAAGTCTGACAAAATTAATGATGGTTGAGATTGAGATTTAAGATAGACAGATAGATTCAGTTACATAGCAACGTCAAAGCTAATCAGAGGTGATTAAAGACATCAACTACACACAGGCACCCGGGTAGAACCACCCGACCAACCGCAAGCAAGGTAGAAGGCCTCTTCACGTGAGTTTACAAAATGTACTACTAATGAATATTAAATATAAATTCATCTTGTTTGCTACTTACTATTGGAAATCTAGAATAACAATTGATGTTCACTTCTATCTAAAAATTATAATAGTGGTCCTTCAAGTGATTATAAAGACTTCTTCAGTGCAGATGCAAACATCCACCCACTTATGTCCAGACTCTTTTGCTCAAAGTCTATAGAAGCTTGCAAATCCTACAGAATTCTCATGGTCACTTGATGGACCATGGTCACAATTTGATGGAAGTTGGATTACCTTAAATAAGAATTTTCAGCTGGATATTGCCTTTATATATAGACCAATGTTCTACTGTCTGTGCATTTTGCTGAACCTCTGTACAAGGTTATCACAAAACTTAGTCCTGGACAGGTATATTTTAGAACTCGAACAGCAAGGATTTCAAACTTGTCGATGATGTCAGATAATTTTCAAATGAATTATGGATGTTAATAGCTACCAAAAGAGCAAAAAATCTATATACTAATGAAAAGACCATGGAGTAAAGATACCAATTAAATCCAATATATTCAAGTTCAATGGCTTTGACATTTAGACGGAGGCTTAATTCTAAAATGTCAAAATAATCGTTAATGATTATTTTTTAATGAATGATATGTGAATCCAAAGGCTAACCTTGGCGGAATATGATATAACATTTCAAATTTTGTCAGGGGAAAACATGTAGCAAAGATGTTTATTTTGAAAAAGTAGCTACATGCATTAAATGGTGAAAAAAGAGATGACCAACCAGTTATACCTAAATGTAATATAACGTATCAAGGCGTGCACCCAATTTACGAAAATAGATTTGAATATGCTTCTTATTGACCCAAAACAGCATTATTGTAAAAGATGGTAGCTACAGTGTACATGTCAATAATTGAAAAGTTACAAAAATAGGTGTGTTGAATTTAAGTTCAGTGCATTGGAAACTATCGTTGAACTTTGTTCTCCTCATCGTACATTTTAACAAATTAAAAAGAAAAAAATCGACGGATTCATCTATTTCCAGATTCATTTCGGCCAGATAAAGTTCACAAAATGACCCGATCAGTTACATATAATGCATTCCGGTACTGGAAGTAACTTCATTCTACATTAAATATTGATGATCTAGCTCACAGAAACGCTCAATCGATTAGCTGTCGACTTAAAGAGAGTGTTTTTTTTTGCTCCTGGTTTCCCAGGGGACTTCTTCTTAAAATATTCATTAAAAGCAAGATTTCTGTGGACCACTGTCATCTCGAAATAAAAATGTTGAATAAATGCATAATACAAACATACATTGGATATAGATATGAATTAATGAGTTTTAGCGCTTTAGAAAAAAACAACAACGCAAAATGACATTTTCTTTTGCATTCTGGGACCAAAACAAGTGCTTACTGTTAATATTGCAAATCATTAATGCATACTATCAGTCGACAAGATCCGTAACAATGATTTTGTTTTAAACGGTCTCCATAACTTTACCATTCCTTATATATTATATTGTCGCGTATTCATAATAATGCTTATGTTTAGGTGACCCTATAGGCCCAGTGGGCTGGGTGTTTTTCGTATTGTGTTCAATATATATTGATTCTTGTGATTTTTATTACACATGTCACTATAATGAACAATTTACTTTACTTATTTACTATTTCCCCGCTTCGATATAGTAAAATTGGGGGAAATGAGAACCAGCCGCGTTTTGTCTCATCACGACATTCAAATTACATGAAACTTGGTAACTGTTGTTGTCATAATAAGAAGGGCAGATAACTGTGTCAAGATTTTTGTAAGAATCAAAGCCCCTTTTTGTGTCAAAGCGGTATGCTGGGGCATCAATAATCTTCAGTGAGCTCTGGTTATACGGGGCTATGTAGACAAATACAATTATCTGTTTCTTGTATCGCTCAGAACTGTTCAAATATCTTTAATCAGGTTCAATGTCTCAACATAGTGAACATTAATTGTTATTTCTAGATTTCAAATAGTAAGAAGCAAACAAGACATGTTTATATTTAGAACACGACGACAGCAAGTTTCTAGAATCCCTCGATGTACTGTTTCAATCAACAACATTGACCTCTAGTGTCCAGACATGTACTCTATCCGCCATCTTTATGAATGCATCTCATGAACAAAGAACTTTTTATTTCATTTATACATATATGAAGGAAGTAACACACTTCACACTTTACGTTGACCACAGAGACCATAAATCCTAATCCTAACAAAGGACGCTATGAAAAAAGAAACAATAAGTTTCATTAGGATCAGGTGTTAACGAACATCACACCTGCCAAGTTTCATTATGATCTGGTGTTAACGTACATCGCACCTGCCAAGTTTATTATGATCAGGTGTTAACGAACAGCGCACCTGCCAAGTTTCATTATGATCTGATGTTAACGAATATCGCACCTGTAAAGTTTCATTATGGTCAGAGGATGTTAACAAACATCGCACCTGCCCAATTTCATTATGATCAGATGTTAACGAACATCGCACCTGCCTATCAACCCGCTTAGGGTGATCATACATGGCTTCAATACCTGATATCCTGAAGTGATCTCTAAAAATCTAGCTTGCTTCATGTGGTAGATCATTTAATGTCCGTAAAGGCCATGTACATCACTTAATTACAGACTGTAAGACAGGGTATTCCTGGTTAGTGATGGACCAGAAATCTTGAGTGATTAATTAGGTCTTAATGATCAACTAGTAATATCGACATGTGTATCTTAACGTCTGTTAATACAGAAGATCCCTAACAAACGTTCTATGTTTCAAATATAACCTTTCTTAACGATAAATATGAATAGTTTTATTTTACTACAGAGTCTTTTAAATCATGTTACAATAGGCAATTCAGGGAAAATGTTTATGGTAAAAGCAGCGGGAGTTTTGCCAATATTGACGGGAAGAACACAGTATTACCAAGTATAAAGTTATGAGAAATGATACTGGCAAAACGCAAGATAAACCTATAGTGAAAAGAAAGGCAATGCATGAACCTTCGTTATGTCCCTCGAGAAAGATAAGCATAGTTTAAAAAGAAAGTGACTGACCGGAAACACTAGTCTATATTGTAGCCCCTAGTTGTTCATCTGACTGATCTATAATTGAACTCTTTGATGTGAGTCACAGCAGAATGGTTGTGAACATACAGCCGCCTACATTACCATCTCAACAACCTCCTGTATCATTCAATACACAAAGGACTGCCAGGTCTTCGATCGTTTTGCTCATTCAATGAATATTAACTTGGATGCTGTTAGAGTTGCTTTGGTAAACGTTTCTGGCTCAATGAAGAATGGCAACAGTATGACTAACAGTTTTGTTGGTTCAGCATTAAAACCATCAAACCAACATGCGATTGAATTGATGATCTCTGGGAAGCTAGTAAAGCAGGGTCAGGCGTGTTGGCGAAAGTCAAACCAGATTGCAAATGGGCCGTTGTTGAGTGATGGCTAGTGTTTCATCAGCTATTTTTCATATGAAATACGTTGTTGGCATATTTTAAATCTAAATATTATTGGCGTTTGTTTTTTGTCAAGAATAGCATTTTCCAGCTCATGAGTGTAAGCTATCCGAACATGGCTCTAGCAGTTGCCAACTTTCCAAAATGATTCAGAAGAAAAATGAAACAGCATGAGAGAGATTGAATCATTGGAAAACGGGAAAACAGTCATTTTCATATATGCTATAATTATAATGGTGGGTAATTATGCCACGCGCTAATTTGCTTGAACGTGGCATAGTTATGGTTATTTTTAGAATGACACAAACTGTTTGAAGTAAAACTAAAAAAAGCGAAAAACCATACAACGTGTCCGTTTTAGCAGCTTACACGTGTCTGACGTATAGAGAAAATGTCAATGCATTTTATGGTTAGATCTGTGAAAGCCGCAGATAAGTGACTCTTAATATGTTAGAAGTAACAAAGTCATGTACATTTAACCTCAACAATCAATCAACAGGGCCCTAATTCATCAATTTCCCGAGTCTATATTAGACGAAAAATGTTAGAATTTGAAGTTGTCAATTTCTACTCATGAATGAATTTACGAAAACTCAATAATAGCTGGTAAGGATTTCTTTTATATATTGAGAGATGTCGTTGAAGTCACTGAAATATCTACAGAATTATTAAAATAGTTCTTTGAAAATTTGCACTTCTTGAGTATCGAGTCTAAAATATGGACTTATCATATTGATGAATTATAACCCAGACGCTTGAAATAGATCTTGTTATCTTAATTACTAGTATTTTCTTTATGCCTGACCAGGAAAAGCGTCTGTGGCTATTAACTGCATACTGAATCAATGGAAAAAAAGATGGCATGCCATAGACTCCTCCTCATTGTATTATGATCAAGACATTAAGATAAATGTATGTTTAACTATCGATAAGAATAGGAAATCAATTTTGAAATTTTTGCTTATGCCCAACATAAAGGCTGTGTTCTGGTGGCCCAACCGATCATACTTTCTGACCGATCACTGATTTTTTATTTTAAGGCTTTGAAAAAAATGTCAATGCCGACAATACAAAATATGAAACGTTCTCGACCTTTTAAATAAAACTTGAAATAAAACTTGAAAGAATCGAAAAAAGTTAGTTTGAACCACTAAAATATGACAACAGCAAAACAATAAGCCTGATTAATTTGTACAGCAAAACTGAACATAACGATGCATTTTAACAGAAAAATGCCTACACATTATTCATTATTATTTTTTTGTCTTCCCACTAGGTACCAATATTTTTATGGTTTTTTTTTGGCCTTGGTAATATTCACATCATTTTATCGGGACTACTAAATACCATTTGATAAATACCATTTGATAAATACCATTTTATATCATACATTGATAGATATAATTAAGTTGTTACCATTAATCTTTAAGTTTTTTGAACTGACTGAATTTTACCGAATATTGTACAGAGTGATCAATATTCGAAGGAATGAGGTCATATATCTCTAATAAGAATGTACTCCTTTTTTCAAAGACCAGTGTAAACATTCATCAAATGATATACTGGATACCTGAGGCGTTCTCTGTGAATGAAGCGTGACAATCATAGATATATAAGCAATACTTACAATTTCCGCATGACTACATATAATCCAGAAAACAAAACAATTACTCCTTCCTCTCAAACGCAAAAATTAAATCCAAAATCTCGCGAAATACTTGAAAGGATATCCCCACTCGATAATGATCTTGGCGTATTTCCTTATGAAGTTTTCTTCACTAAAAATAAACAAGGACCTAGTATTCGCCTTGTTGAAGCCCGGTAAACTGAGGTGAGCGGCACGGCTGGTAGCCTGCCCTAGAGACCCGTCCATTGGCCCAGACATGTCGTCTTTGTTCATACTATGCGCCGTGAAAGATGAAAGTCTGAAATAGAGAAAAAAGGAGCTATTAAGAATATGGATAAAGATGTTTAGAAGACCTGAAAATAACGCGGGAACTTATTTTCGATAATTTTAAGGTAAAGTCCCTGTAATGGTTCCACTACCTTTCGGACCTCATGCCCTTTCACGGAGATAACAAATGTTTCTTAATGTCCAATATGGTACCTTGGTTATCTTGGTAGAGGTTAAGTGGTCCAAGACGAAGCGGAACCATTACAGGGACTTTACTTTAAACCAATGGCAGACTTCATTAACAACATATCCTAAGGAACAGAACAGAGGGTTCCAATTGTGGGACTGTCGCGAGAGACGAGTCACTTTGGTTGCACTCTGTTGCAGCTTATTTTCAAACCCATGTGAAATAAATTAACTATATTGTTGAAACTGTGGAGAAAATATTGCTCATTAATTGGGATATCCAAAGTATATCATTATACTCTGTACAAACAACAAGAGCAAACACACCACATGATCAACAAAAGAAAAAATGATGAATTTGACTTGCAGTTGTATTTATTCTTTGTCAATAAAATACACGTTTTACGTTTTAAGTCGATTAGGGAAGAAAATCGTACGATTTTCGAATAATTCTTAGCAATTTAATGGTTGGACCAGACGTTTGCGCTTTGGGAGTCATAAAAGAGTCTTGCCATCGACGGGATTCGGACCCGCAAACTTCGGTTCATCAGCTATGTGCATTACTACTAGACCAAGCCACAAAAATAAAAATAAAGTGTTCTTAATCGTGTACACAAATGTAGGACATTAAAAAAATAAAAAAGTTAAATGATCATTCGATACACCATGCACCAAGGTAGAATGAGAAATGTTTGTGTCGAATCTGACAATCCGAATTCCATACCTACAAAGGAGTATCGCTTTATAGAATATATTCTTTCCTATTTGCACTAGACTGACAATCACTGGCATTTATATTAAACTTACCCTTTTAATATGACAAAGTGCAAATCACCTATTTTTTTATGACTTGATTACAAATGCCTATGATAAGACTATGTGCGAATGACCCATTTCATATGACCTAGTACAAATGACCCATTTCATATGACTATGTACAAATAGTCCATTTTATGTGACTATGTACAAATAGTCTATTTTATATGACTATGTACATATAGTATATTTTATATGACTATGTACAAATAGTCCATTTTTTTGCTCATACAAACGAAATTGGTCGGGGGGAATTTGAAGTGGCCGTTGTTAGCAGTTGGTCGCTGCTAGCAGGTGGCCGTTGGACCAGGTTCGACTGTATGTACAAAGAGTCTATTTTATATGAGTTTGTACAAATGTGCCATTCATGACTTCATATGCATGTACAAATGACCCACTGATATTTTCACTCAAACGTTTAAGCCCTTTAAACTAAATGAAACTAAACTAGTTATGATCACAAACAAACAGTACGCTAAACTATTGGGAAAATCACACAACCTAACAATGTATAATAAGTTAACAGAAAGGAGCTAACTCCAAATGCCAAAAGAGTATTGAACTATGTGACAGTCCAATTATAACAAGAGAGACAAGTCTGAGGGATTTCCATTAGAGCAGATATCGCGCTTAATTAGATCTTGTTTCACATTAAGAAATTCTAGATGATAAAGTCAGTGCCAGACTGTACAAAACAAAATGTATGGTTATGCATTTTAAGCCTTCCATACCAATTGATGACTTATTCTCCAAAAGAGCATGACTTTGGATGTCGTTAATAGCTGTATTATTATACACATTGGTAAGACTTTCAGACTAGACTTGACTATTTGAAATTACCGTCGCTTCGACAGTATTTCAGTCATATAGCGACGTCCAGCTAATTACAGGTGGAGGAAGACCCCGAATGCACGGAGGCATCCGGGTAGAACCACCGACCTATCGCAAGCCTCCGGGAAGGCTTCCTCACATGAAAATCCGAATGACCCTGCCGGGATTCGAACCCACGCGGTGAGGGGTGGAGTGAGTATTAAAGTCAGCGACTTTACCCTCTCGGCTACGGATACTTTCAGTACTGGGCCGAATTCCATCAGTAATTCTTAGCGCAAAGTATAACTTAAAAACTTAAGGGCAAATTTCATTAGTCTTGTTTCTGTATTAAAAAAAAAAAAAAAACATTTCTAAACAATTATTGTTAGTTATTAAGGTATTAAATCATTTCAACTTAGTCATGAACTTGAATATTTCATAAAATAGTAATGGTGGAATGTGTATCTACTTAGTTTAAGAACTTAAGTTTTACTTAGCGCTAAGTATTGTTGGTGGAATTCGAGCCTGGTCTATCTGCATAGGACAGTGGTTTAGTGATTTCTCAGAATATATTTTTCAATCGATGAATATAAGCCTTAAAATTAATATTTAAAGAGCTGTGTTAAAAAATAAAGGGTAACCAGCACTTGAGTCGAGGAGCTTTTCAAACCGGGCGATAATTGTTTGCAAGGATGGGTTGTTAACTCTGATCTGCGTTCGAAATATTTGGAGACTATACCCAAACGTACGCTCTGAATATTAAAAGACGCTAAAACTCCACTGAGTGTCATAGAATACGGAGAACTCAGCAACATTAAATAATTAATGTAGGAAGGAGAGATCTCTTTGGATTTTATGAACTATGATAGTTCAACGTCAACACAGACGTGCGTTATTTAATAAAATATGTTGAAATACTCATCTGTTACATAAATAGCGTGACACTTTGTAAGCAGATTTGATTTAAATATGAGTTCAGTTATATATAATATTTAACGACGAGATATTTCCATTGATTGTCAGGAAAATGGCCAGAAAATGATGAAAGTTTCAGTAGTTATAACTGACCATGAATAAGTAATATTAGGAACATTGGAAAAAAACTCCAAAGCGGATGTCGGTAGAATATTCATAGTCATAAATATGCTAATCTTAAATAATCCGCGACTCATTTGCATATTAATGGCTGACTGTAACTTGTTAACACACTCGCCTTCACTACAGACCAACGATGTCTCGTAACCTTCGCTACTCAAACACAATAAAAGCCTGACGGAAAATGCGACTAGCGATAATTACATTTAATGTTTCTAATTATAGAACATTTACATGCGTGTGTCGTCAAACAATACATGTGTACAGAATTGCAAATAGCCGATCATGTACATAGCCTGTTGCCCTACCAGCAAAATGTGATATTAGGTTGGACAGCGTGTTTCTATATACTGGAAGAAAAGATAAACGATATTTTATTTAAAAATGGCTTGGCAAAATAAATGGCCTGGATATGACATGCTCTTGCAAAATAAATGGCCTGGATATGATATGCTCTTGCAAAATAAATGGCCTGGATATGATATGCTCTTGCAAAATAAATGGCCTGGATATGATATGCTCTTGCAAAATAAATGGCCTGGATATGATATGCTCTTGCAAAATAAATGGCCTGGATATGACATGCTCTTGCAAAATAAATGGCCTGGATATGAATGCTCTTGCAAAATAAATGGCCTGGATATGAATGCTCTTGCAAAATAAATGGCCTGGATATGATATGCTCTTGCAAAATAAATGGCCTGGATATGATATGCTCTTGCAAAATAAATGGCCTGGATATGACATGCTCTTGCAAAATAAATGGCCTGGATATGATATGCTCTTGCAAAATAAATGGCCTGGATATGACATGCTCTTGCAAAATAAATGGCCTGGATATGACATGCTCTTGCAAAATAAATGGCCTGGATATGACATGCTCTTGCAAAATAAATGGCCTGGATATGATATGCTCTTGCAAAATAAATGGCCTGGATATGACATGCTCTTGCAAAATAAATGGCCTGGATATGATATGCTCTTGCAAACGGCTCAGTTGTTGAATGTTTTTGTAAACAAGCAGTAAAAGATATTTCAGTCAAAACGCACACACAAACACACACACAGAATCTTTTATGACTATCTTCGTGAGGTGTCCTATGTATGACTCCTATCTCACCATAGCGGCTTGTACCTCGGTCTGTATGTAGAATGTTGTCGAGATGTATACTTCAGTATGTAATTCAACTTTGAAACCAATCATTATTTCAGTCAAAAACCTAAACCAAACACAAACCCTTACACTGACCCAAACACCGAAATATATAAACCGAAGTACGAGATTTGTACCTCACAACGACAGGTATACAAAAACATACACACAGACATACACACACTCACGCACACCCTCACACACACTGCACATGAACAGTGAAAATCAAGTATTACTGGCTAAACTTAGTTAATTTAACTTTTCCGTTTTTAGTTCCTCTGGAAAGAGTGGCCATCCTGTTCCAATAATAAGGCAAAAATTGAAAAAAGGCCAACTGCTTCTGACACATGTTGACGTCAAACTTGATACTACTTCAGTCTTCATATTAAGATATTGGACATGGCGCACGTCACGTTATGCGCTTCCATCAACAAGAACGGGGAAATCGAATGTCTGATTTAGATGAGTGAGTGATACGACCGCCCCCATCGGCACTCTCATTTCAAAATCTTGGGACAATATCGAGTGAGTTTGCATCTGTAATTGTTTAGGTCTTGACGTCAGAGGCTTGCAACAGTTCTGTTTACGTGAATGAAAAAAATCACTTGCTTTAGTCAAAGTGTTCACTCCCTCAAAATACGTACAAATTCGAATTCTTCTAGAAATGCATGTTTAAAGTACTAAACACTACGCCCATGTAAACACTTTACCTCATATACACGTGCTATTTGATGCCCTGAAAACCGAGCAGACCTAGATTAGTCAGCTTTGGATGGAGCTTTCCGATCGGGATCTCCTCTGTTATACATAAATGAAGATCATATTCTGCAAAAGTCTCATTTGCTTGCTCACACAAAATTGACGATCAGAGAAAACTGAAGATCAGATTTTACAAAGATCTCATTCAGGTGAACATCAGAGAAAACTGAAGATCAGATTTTACAAAGATCGCATTTGTTTGCTCATACAAAATCGAAGATTTTACAAAGATCTCATTTGTTTGCTAATACAAAATTGAAGATAGAAAAAGTTGAAGATCGGATTCTGCACACGTATCATTTATTTGTAGATCAGATTCTACATAGGTCTTATCTGGTTGTTTGCTCATTCACAAGTTACGATCAGGTTCTACATACTCTTCATCAAATCATGTCACATGAATATTCATGAGATAAAAGGGTTCAACACAATCCCATTTTTTCGCATATCAATATCAAACACTATCAGAGGCAGGCCTTGGCTTTTTATATCCATGAACACCTATAATTCTTTGTATACATGAAAATATCGATACAGCCATCAGCTGCGTGTGAATCGTGTATTGATCACTGTTCTAGGTACATCGTCACACACTCGGGCAGCTTCATTGTACATCAGGATAAAGTGTAAACATCTCTTTTCTCCTATCTTCGCAAACATAGTCATTATCTGGTCCCTTGTATATTCAGCTTAATGTGGCATATGCGAGATACTTGGGCTTGGTTTGTAAATGTGAGTGAGTGAGGAAGGAATGAAGGGGTGAAGTTATTATCGTGTCATGTGCTAATACATGTAATATACATGATAAAATATAAAAACACGGGGAGCTATTCAGGTGACACAACAAATATATACATACATGTAGGTATAAATGAAAGAAATACTGAATCATTATACTAAACACTTACAGCTAACAATCTTATAGATAAAAACACTTGACGTCTATTGTAATGATATGGCCATAATAACCAAATGTGAATACTAGCCAATAAAAGAAAGAAGAAGATGATTTCTACGATTAAGAAAGTATTTTAAATTTAAAGAACTCGCAATACTTTTCTCGGAAAAATAAGTTATGGCTATTTTCTTCTTTATTTAAAGTAGCTATCATATCAGAGTTAAACTGCTTCTTAAATGCATGTCGTTTGAGTCACAATCCATTAGAAAATGAAATTCATTCTCGAAAGATGATGTTGCACAAAAATTGTAAACTTTAAGTCTTTCGTGTATGTTTGTATGTTGCATGAAAGATTAAAACTGTTTATATGTGTTTGTTTTTTTTTTTTTGTTTGTAGAGTTTAAGGTTAGAACTGTTTATGTGTGTTTGTATGTTGGGTTAAGGTTAGAACTGTTTATGTATGTTTGTATGTTGGGTTAAGGTTAGAACTGATTATGTGTGTTTGTGTGTTGGGTTAAGGTTGGAACTGTTTATGTATGTTTGTATGTTGTGTTAAGGTTTGAACTGATTATGTGTATTTGTGTGTTGGGTTAAGGTTGGAACTGTTTATGTGTGTTTGTGTGTTGGGTTAAGGTTTGAACTGTTTATGTATGTGTGTATCTTGGGTTAAGGTTAGAACCGACTGTTTATGTGTATTTGTATGCTGGTTAAGGTTAGAACTGTTTTGTATGTTGTGTTGGTAAGTTCAGAACTGTTTATGTATTGTGTATCTTGGTTAAGGTTAGAACCGACTGTTTATGTGTATTTGTGTTTTTGGTTAAGGTTAGAACCGACTGTTTATGTGTATTTGTTTGTTGGGTTAAGGTTAGAACTGTTTATGTATGTTTGTATGTTGGTTAAGATTAGAACTGTTTATGTATTTTATGTTGGTTAAGGTAAACTGTTTATGTTTTTGTATTGGTTAAGTAAACTTTTATGATGTTTGTATGTTGGGTTAAGATTAGAACTGTTTATGTATGTTTGTGTGTTGGTTTAAGATTAAAACTTTTTATGTATGTTTGTGTGTTGGTTTAAGATTAAAACTTTTTATGTATGTTTGTGTGTTGGTTTAAGATTAGAACTGTTTATGTATGTTTGTGTGTTGGTTAAGATTATAAACTTTTATGTATGTTTGTGTGTTGGTGTTAAGTTAAACGTTTTTATGTATGTTGTTGTTGAGGTTAGAATGTTATGTTGTTTTATGTTGGTAAGTAGAACTGTTATGTAGTTTGTATGTTGGGTTAAGATTAGAACTGTTTATGTATGTTTGTATGTTGGG
>CM037785.1:6455272-6478538 GCA_021229015.1 Solen grandis
AGGAAGGCACACATACCCTCATCTGCACAGTTTTTTGCGAGGTTCGAACTTTCAACCTTCCGTTGCTAGCTCAAAAAGTTTCAGCCACTCATACCTAGAAACTATCATATTTTATTCGGCTATCAACAAGAAACATAATGCAATAAACCGCATTTGGATCAGGCTTTAACTTTTTGAGTTATAAGTAGAAGAGTGCTTTCAATCTAAGCGCCCCCTAGCGGCAAAATGAGAAACAAAATTGATTAAAATTTTACCATTAGGTACCTAGCAATGCAGGAAATAGTTCAATCAAGTACGCAAGTCCCACTAGTCGAACATTCTATTTCTTATATATCACAATTTGAAGCATAAAAACTGATTTACAATTATTCCAAAAAAGGATCAAACTTTGGACTGCCGTAATATGACCAAATCAAGTCCGATCTTCGAAAACTAAACATCACTGGAAAGAGCTCTTAAAGAACTAAAACTTTTGTTCATATACTCTCAATGAAATATTTTTAGTTTTTGAGCTATTTGGGGCCGAATAAAAACACAATAATCGTAACATGACCTTGACCTTTTCAATTCCCCATATATTTTGTGCTTATATGTCTTTTCCATTTGCGAGGACAAACCATACATTTCTTAAATTCCCACCCCATATATTTTTGCAAATCATTTGCAGCAAACAGAATTCTTCTATCTGATCTCTAACAAAAATGGATAGGTTTTTCGTAGACCTACCCTCATTTGCACAGTTTTTTGCGAGGTTCGAACATTCAACCTTCTGTAGCTCAAATACTTTCAGCGACACGTACCCTCGAAACCTATCATATTTTATTTGGCTATCAACAAGGAACAGAATGCAAAAAACCGCATTTGAATCGGACCTCAAATAAGTGAGTTATTAGCCATTAATAAATTTCATGCAAAACGCCCCCTGGCGGGAAAAGTAAGACATAAATGAAAATTTTCTCAACGTTAGGATCAAGTTCAAATACGTGGTAATAACTGATTAAAATTTCAAACATGTGACTTTTTTCTATCATGGTGATATGCCGTTCAAAAAAAAAGGTTAGAAAAATAAAAAAAAAAAAAAAAAAAAAATAAAACAGAAGAAGAACAATAGGTTTTCGCACTGCGAGGTGCGAAAACCTAACTAGAATCGCTATCGCGATATCATCGGTTTTCGCAAAAGCAATTTCATTCAGTTCACGAGTTGCATAATTCGAAAACCATATTTCTTCGTTCACTCGCTTGTCAAATAGTACTAATAATGATATTTCAAACATTTTGTCGCAATGTTTAAACAGACTTTTTACCCAGTAGAAAATTTTTGAGTATTAACTGTAAGTTATGTAGTCGCAAACTTGAAAACCTTTTTAACCGAATTCAGTTAGTGCCGCGTTAGATGTGTGTGTTACTTTATGATGGCGACAAATGACATTTGTAATCGATAAACAACAATTGCAAACGACACACACGAGTATAGAATGACAAACGATAATGCCACTTGACACGCGACATTATTACGAACTAATGAAATATCACATGAAGTGTTGAGTGTCGTTTCAAATTGCTGTCACCAAGGAAGTGAATGCAAAAAAAAAAAAAAAAAAAAAATGGCACAAAATTCAGATTTCAATTTTTTTAGTTATAAAGAGTATTTCAAGCCAAGCGCCCCATAGCGGCCAAATGAGAAACAAAATTTATTAAAATTATACTATAAGGTAAGCAATGCAGCAAATAGTTCAATCAAGTATACAAGTCGCACTAGTCAAACATTCTATTTCTTATATATCACAATTTGAAGCATAAAAACTGATTTACAGTTATTCCAAAAAAGGATAAAAATTTTGACTGCCGTAAAATGACCAAATCAAGTCCGATCTTCAAAAATTAAACATCACTGGAAAGACCTCTTCAAGAACTAAAACTTTTGTCCATATACTCTTAATGAAATATTTTTAGTTTTGGACCTATTTGGGTCCGAATAAAAACACAATAATCGTAATATGACCTTGACCGCTTCATTTTTTTTAAAAGATTTTAATTGTGAGGTACTTTGAAACATAACAATACATAAGGTATGAATATATCAAGAACAATGGACAAAAAATAAGTCAAGAGCGACAAAAAACATGTTTTTGAAATTTTATATTTTCCTATATTTTAGTGAAGTTTGACCGTTTCTAGTGGACTTAACATCACTGGAAAGTGCTCTTTAAGAAATAAAACTTTTGTTAATATACTTTCAATGAAATATGTTTTGTTTTGGAGCTATTTGGAGCCAAATAAAAACACAATAATCGTAATATGCCCTTGAACTTTGCAATTTCTTTTACCTTTTTAATTGTGAGGTCCTTTCAGACATAACAATACATAACTTGTGAAAATATCATGAAGAATGAACAAAAAATAAAGTCAGGAGCGACAAAAACATGTTTTAGAAAGTTTGATTTGTCCTAAAATTTAGTGAAGTTTGACGATTTCTAGAGGACAAACCATGCATTTCTTAAATTCGCCACCCCATATATTTTGTGCGTTTATGTCTTGCAAATCATTTGCAGCAAACAGAATTCTTCTATCTGATCTCTAACAAAAATGGATAGGTTTTTCGTAGACCTACCCTCATCTGCACAGTATTTTGCGAGGTTCGAACTTTCAACCTTCCGTTAGTAGCTCAAAATGTTTTAGCCACTCATCCACTCATACTAGTACCTAGAAACTATCATACTTTATTAGGCTATCAACAAGGAACACAATGCAACAAACCGCATATGGATCAGACTTCAACATTTTGAATTATAAGTAGAAAAGTGCTTTCATGCGATGCGCCCCCTAGCAGCAAAATGAGAAAAAAAATTGATTAAAATTTTACCATTAGGTACCTAGCAATGTGGCAAATAGTTCAATTAAATATACAAATCGCACTAGTCGAACATTCTATTTCTTATACATCACATTTTGAAGCATAAAACCTGATTTACAATTATTCCAAAAAAGGATCAAACTTTGGACTGCCGTAAAATGACCAAATCAAGTCCGATCTTCAAAATCTAAACATCATTAGAAAGAACTTTTCTGAAACTAAATCTTTTGTTCATATATTGTTTATGAATTGTTTTTTGATTTTGAGCTATTTCAAGCCGAATTGATATACAATTATCCTAATATGACCTTGACCTTTACCATTAATTTTTTACTTTTTATATTGTGTGACACTTAAGAACATAGTTTTACATTAAATGTGAAAATTTCATAGAAATTGAACTAAAAATAAAGTCAGGAGCTGAAAAAAATCTTAACAGTCATGCTTTGAAAATGTTGATTTTTCGAAAATTTGGTTAAGTTTGACTGCGTACTGTGGACAAACCATGCATTTCCCGAATTCGCCACCCCATATATTTTGTGCGTATATGTCTTGCAAATCATATGCAACAAACAAAATTCTTTTATCTCAATTCCAATAAAAATGGGCACTTTTTTGTAGACCTACCCTCTTTTTCACTGTTTTTTGCGAAGTTCGAACATTCAACCTTCCGTAGTCAAAAAGTTTTATATACGCAGATTTTCAAAACCTATCATATTTGATTAGGCTTTTGACAAGGAACACAATGCAAAAAACCACATCTGAATCGAACCTCAAATAACAGAGTTATTAGCATTTGTTAATTTTTTTTCAAAGCGCCCCCTAGCGGCAAAACTAAGACAAAAATGAAAATTTTCTCAACGTTAGGATCAAGTTCAGATAAAACTGCATAAACAGTGAAATAATGATGAAGAATGAACAAAAAATAAAGTCAGGAGCAGCAAAAAAGAGGAAACATGTGGATATTCAATTGTTTTATAAGAGGATCAAACTTTGGACTGTGGTCATTTGATCAAATGAAGTCCGATCTTCAAAACCTAAACACCAATGGAAAGAACTCTTCACAGACTAAAACTTTTGTTCATATACTTTCTATAAAATATTTTAGATTTGGAGCTATTTTATGCCGATATAAATAATACTAATTGGTATATGACCTTGACCTTTGCATATTATGGGTAATTTTTTTTCTATGGTTTTATTTTTTTTATAAAACTGCATTAACAGTGAAAAAATGATGAAGATTGAATAAAAAATAAAGTCAGGAGCTGCAAATAACCTTAAAAGTCATGCTTTTAAAATGTTTATTTTTCGAAAATATTGGTTATGTTTGACCGCGTACTGTGGACAAACCATGCATTTCTCAAAATCGCCACACCATATATTTTGTGCGTATATGTCCTGCGAATCATATGCAACAAACAAAATTCTCCTATCTCATTTCTGAAAGACGTGGATAAATTTTTCGCAGACCTACCCTCATTTCACCGTTTTTTCGAGATTCGAACATTCAACCTCCTGTAGCACGAAAGTTATATATACGCAACTTTTTGAAAACTATCAAATTTTATTAAGTAACTGACAAGAAACGAAATGCAAAAAACCGTATTTCAATCGGACATCAAATAACAGAGTTATTAGCCCTTAGTCACTTTTACAAAACGCCCCCTAGCGGCAAAATTAAGACAAAAATGAAAATTTTCTCGACGTTAGGATCAAATTCAGATCCTAGGACAAAACTGGTAAAAAAATCAGAACTGTGACTGTTTCCTATCTTGTTGATATGCCGTTCACAAAAAATAGACGGAAAAATAATAATAAAAAAAAAAAAAAAAAAAAAAAAAAAATAAAACAGAAGAAGAACAATAGGTTTTCGCAAGCGATGCGAAAACCTAACTAGAACCGCAAGCGGTATCTCGGTTTTCGCTTTTAACCTTATTTCGGCTCAGCCACAATTTCCAATAATGACTAAAACTTTTGTTCATATACTTTCTATAAAATATTTTTAGATTTGGAGCTATTTTATGCCGATATAAATAATAATAATTGGTATATGAAAAAAATAAAGTCAGGAGCAGCAAAAAAGAGGAAACATGTGGATATTCAATTGTTTTATAAGAGGATCAAACTTTGGACTGTGGTCATTTGATCAAATGAAGTCCGATCTTCAAAACCTAAACACCAATGGAAAGATCTCTTCACAAACTAAAACTTTTGTTCATATACTTTCTATAAAATATTTTTAGATTTGGAGCTATTTTATGCCGATATAAATAATACTAATTGGTATATGACCTTGACCTTTGCATATTATGCTTGATTTTTTTTCTATGATTTTATTTGTTTTATAAAAATGCATAAACAGTGAAATAATGATGAAGATTGAACAAAAAATAAAGTCAGGAGAAGCAAAAAAGAGGAAACATATGGATATTCAATTGTTTGATAAGAGGATCAAACTTTGGACTGTGGTCATTTGATCAAATGAAGTCCGATCTTCAAAAACTAAACACCAATGGAAAGAACTCTTCACAGACTAAAACTTTTGTTTATATACTTTCTATAAAATATTTTTAGATTTGGAGCTATTTTATGCCGATATAAATAATACTAATTGGTATATGACCTTGACCTTTGCATATATGCTTGATTTTTTTTCTATGGTTTTATTTGTTTTATAAAAATGCATAAACAGTGAAATAATGATGAAGATTGAATAAAAAATAAAGTCAGGAGCAGCAAAAAAGAGGAAACATATGGATATACAATTGTTTGATAAGAGGATCAAACTTTGGACTGTGGTCATTTGATCAAATGAAGTCCGATCTTCAAAAACTAAACACCAATGGAAAGATCTCTTCACAGCCTAAAACTTTTGTTCATATACTTTCTATAAAATATTTTTAGATTTGGAGCTATTTTATGCCGATATAAATAATACTAATTGGTATATGACCTTGACCTTTGCATATTATGGGTAATTTTTTTTCTATGGTTTTATTTTTTTTATAAAACTGCATTAACAGTGAAAAAATGATGAAGATTGAATAAAAAATAAAGTCAGGAAATGCAAATAACCTTAAAAGTCATGCTTTTAAAATGTTGATTTTTCGAAAATATTGGTTATGTTTGACCGCGTACTGTGGACAAACCATGCATTTCTCAAAATCGCCACCCCATATATTTTGTGCGTATATGTCTTGCGAATCATATGCAACAAACAAAATTCTCCTATCTCATCTCTGAAAAAAATGGGGACTTTTTTCGTAGACCTACCTTTATTTCATCGTTTTTTCGAGATTCGAACTTTCAATCTCCTGTAGCACGAAAGTTTTATATACGCAAATAATTGAAACGTATCATATTTTATTAGGTTTCTGACAAGGAACACAATGCAAAAAACCGCATTTGAATCGGACCTCAAATAACAGAGTTATTAGCCCTTAGTCATTTTTAGAAAACGCCACCTAGCGGCAAAAATAAGACAAAAATGAAAAGTTTCTCAACGTGAGGATCAAATTCAGATCATAGGACAAAACTGGTAAAAAAATCAGAAATGTGACTTTTTTCTATCATGGTGATATGCCGTTCACAAAAAAAGGTTAGAAAAATAATAATAAAAACTAGAATCGCAATCAAAATTGCGATATCATCGGTTTTCGCAATTCAATCACTTTTTTAAGCAACAGAAATTGAAACGTATCATATTAGATCGTTTTAGATTTGGGGCTTTTTTGTGCAAATAAAAATGACAATAATTGGTATATGACCTTGACATATTATGCTTGCTTTTTTCTATGATTTTATTTGTCTTATAAAAATGCATAAACAGTGAAATAATGATGAAGATTGAACAAAAAATAAAGTCAGGAGCAGCAAAAATGAGGAAACATGGATATACAATTGTTTGATAAGAGGATCAAATTTTGGACTGTGGTCATTTGATCAAATGAAGTCCGATCTTCAAAAACTAAACACCAATGGAAAGATCTCTTCACAGACTAAATCTTTTGTTCATATACTTTCTATAAAATATTTTTAGATTTGGAGCTATTTTATGCCGATAAAAATAACAATAACTTGTATATGACCTTGACCTTTGCATATACTGCTTGATTTTCGTTTCTATGAATTTATCCGTTTTATAAAAATGCATAAAAAGTGAAATAATGATGAAGATTGAACAAAAAATAAAGTCAGGAGCAGCAAAAAAGAGGAAACACATGGATATACAATTGTTTGATAAGAGGATCAAACTTTGGTCTGTGGTCATTTGATCAAATGAAGTCCAATCCTCAAAAACTAAATATTAATGGTAAGATCTCTTCACAGACTAAAACTTTTGTTCATATACTTTCTATAAAATATTTTTAGATTTGGAGCTATTTTATGCCGATAAAAATAATAATAATTGGTATATGACCTTGACCTTTGCATATTATGCTTGATATTTTTTCTATGAATTTATTTGTTTTATAAAAATGCATAAACAGTGAAATAATGATGAAGATTGAATAAAAAATAAAGTCAGGAGCTGCAAATAACCGTAAAAGTCATGCTTTGAAAATGTTGATTTTTCAAAAATATTGGTAAAGTTTGACCGCATACTGTGGACAAACCATGCATTTCTCAAAATCGCCACACCATATATTTTGTGCGTATATGTCTTGCGAATCACATGCAACAAACAAAATTCTCCTATCTCATCTCTGAAAAAAATGGGGACTTTTTTCGTAGACCTACCTTTATTTCATCGTTTTTTCGAGATTCGAACTTTCAATCTCCTGTAGCACGAAAGTTTTATATACGCAAATAATTGAAACGTATCATATTTTATTAGGTTTCTGACAAGGAACACAATGCAAAAAACCGCATTTGAATCGGACCTCAAATAACAGAGTTATTAGCCCTTAGTCATTTTTACAAAACGCCACCTAGCGGCAAAACTAAGACAAAAATGAAAATTTTCTCAACGTTAGGATCAAATTCAGATTATAGGACAAAACTGGTAAAAAAATCAGAAATGTGACTTTTTTCTATCATGGTGATATGCCGTTCACAAAAAAAGGTTAGAAAAATAATAATAAAAACTAGAATCGCTAATGCGATATCATCGGTTTTCGCAAAATCAATTCCATTCAGTTCACGAGTCACATGTTTCGAAAAACATTTCTTCGTTCAATGGCTTTTTGAATACTGTTGAATACAGTGATCTTTCAAACATTTTTGTCGCAATGTTTAAGCAGACTTTTTACCAAGAAGAATACTTTTAAGTATTACCTGTCTGTAATGTAGTCGCAAACTTGAAAACTTTTTTTACAGACTTTGGGTACTGCAACATTATATGTGTGTGTTGCTTTATGAGGTTGACATACGACAATTGTACTCGATAAACAACAATTGCAAACGACACACAACAGTATAAAATGACACGCGACAATGCGATATGCCACTTAACATAATAACGAACTAATGTTGAATTGAATTACTATCATTTTCATGAAATATCGCATAAATATTTTAGTGTTGTTTCAAATTGATGTCACCAAGGAACAGAATGTAAAAAATTGCAAAAAATAATTTTTAAATTTTGAGTAAAATTTTACTATTAGGTACCTAGAAATGCAGCAAATGGTTCAATGAAGCATACAAGTCGCACTAGTCGAACATTCTATTCCTTATATATCACAATTTGAAGCATAAAAACTGATTTACAATTGTTCTAAATAGGATAAAACTTTGGACTGCCGTAAAATGACCAAATCAAGTCCGATCTTCAAAAACTAAACATCACTGGAAAGGGCTATTCAAGAACTAAAACTTTTGTTTATATACTTTCAATAAAATATTTTTTGTTTTTGAGATATTTGGAGCCGAATAAAAACACAATTATCGTAATATGACCTTGACCTTTGAAATTTCATTTTAACTTTTTAATTGTGAGGCCCTTTCAAACATAACAATACATAACTTGTGAACATATCATGAAGAATGAACTAAAAATAAAGTCAGGAGCGACAAAAAACATCTTTCGAAATTTTAATTTTTCGTAAAATTTAGTGAAGTTTGACCGTTTCTAGAGGACAAACCATGCATTTATTAAATTCGCTACCCCATATATTTTGTGCGAATATGTCTTGCAAATCATTTGCAGCAAACAGAATTCTTCTATCTGATGTCTAACAAAAACGGATAGGTTTTTCGTACACATACCCTCATCTGCACAGTTTTTTGCGAGGTTCGAACTTTCAACCTTCCGTTGCTAGCTCAAAAAGTTTCAGCCACTCATACCTAGAAACTATCATATTTTATTCGGCTATCAACAAGAAACATAATGCAATAAACCGCATTTGGATCAGGCTTTAACTTTTTGAGTTATAAGTAGAAGAGTGCTTTCAATCTAAGCGCCCCCTAGCGGCAAAATGAGAAACAAAATTGATTAAAATTTTACCATTAGGTACCTAGCAATGCAGGAAATAGTTCAATCAAGTACGCAAGTCCCACTAGTCGAACATTCTATTTCTTATATATCACAATTTGAAGCATAAAAACTGATTTACAATTATTCCAAAAAAGGATCAAACTTTGGACTGCCGTAATATGACCAAATCAAGTCCGATCTTCGAAAACTAAACATCACTGGAAAGAGCTCTTAAAGAACTAAAACTTTTGTTCATATACTCTCAATGAAATATTTTTAGTTTTTGAGCTATTTGGGGCCGAATAAAAACACAATAATCGTAACATGACCTTGACCTTTTCAATTATTTTTAAAATTTTTAATTATGAGACCCTTTCAAACATAAAAATACATTACATGTGAAAATATCATGAAGAATTAACAAAAAATAAAGTCAGAAGCGATAAAAAACATGTTTTTGAAACTTTAAATTTTCCTAAAATTTAGTGAAGTTTGACCATTTGCAGCAAACAGAATTCTTCTATCTGATCTCTAACAAAAATGGATAGGTTTTTCGTAGACCTACCCTCATTTGCACAGTTTTTTGCGAGGTTCGAACATTCAACCTTCTGTAGCTCAAATACTTTCAGCGACACGTACCCTCGAAACCTATCATATTTTATTTGGCTATCAACAAGGAACAGAATGCAAAAAACCGCATTTGAATCGGACCTCAAATAAGTGAGTTATTAGCCATTAATAAATTTCATGCAAAACGCCCCCTGGCGGGAAAAGTAAGACATAAATGAAAATTTTCTCAACGTTAGGATCAAGTTGAAATACGTGGTAATAACTGATTAAAATTTCAAACATGTGACTTTTTTCTATCATGGTGATATGCCGTTCACAAAAAAAGGTTAGAAAAATAATAAAAACTAGAACCGCAAGCGGTATCTCGGTTTTCGCTTTTAACCTAATCAACTTGAACACTTTATTTCGACTCAGCCACAATTTCCAATAATGACTAAAACTTTTGTTCATATACTTTCTATAAAATATTTTTAGATTTGGAGCTATTTTATGCCGATATAAATAATACTAATTGGTATATGACCTTGACCTTTGCATATTATGCTTGATTTTTTTTCTATGATTTTATTTGTTTTATAAAAATGCATAAACAGTGAAATAATGATGAAGATTGAACAAAAAATAAAGTCAGGAGCAGCAAAAAAGGGGAAACATATGGATATACAATTGTTTGATAAGAGGATCAAACTTTGGACTGTGGTCATTTGATCAAATGAAGTCCGATCTTCAAAAACTAAACACCAATGGAAGGATCTCTTCCCAGCCTAAAACTTTTGTTCATATACTTTCTATAAAATATTTTTAGATTTGGAGCTATTTTGTGCCGATATAAATAATACTAATTGGTATATGACCTTGACCTTTGCATATTATGGGTAATTTTATTTCTATGGTTTTATTTTTTTTTTATAAAAATGCATTAACAGTGAAAAAATGATGAAGATTGAATAAAAAATAAAGTCAGGAGCTGCAAATAACCTTAAAAGTCATGCTTTTAAAATGTTGATTTTTCGAAAATATTGGTTATGTTTGACCGCGTACTGTGGACAAACCATGCATTTCTCAAAATCGCCACACCATATATTTTGTGCGTATATGTCTTGCGAATCATATGCAACAAACAAAATCCTCCTATCTCATTCCTGAAAGACGTGGATAAATTTTTCGCAGACCTACCCTCATTTCACAGTTTTTTCGAGATTCGAACGTTCAACCTCCTGTAGCACGAAAGTTATATATACGCAACTTTTTGAAAACTATCATATTTTATTAAGTAACTGACAAGGAACGCAATGCAAAAAACCGCATTTCAATCGGACTTCAAATAACAGAGTTATTAGCCCTTAGTCACTTTTACAAAACGCCCCCTAGCGGCAAAATTAAGACAAAAATGAAAATTTTCTCGACGTTAGGATCAAATTCAGATCCTAGGACAAAACTGGTAAAAAAATCAGAACTGTGACTGTTTCCTATCTTGTTGATATGCCGTTCACAAAAAAGAGACGGAAAAATAATAATAAAAAAAAAAAAAATAAAACAGAAGAAGAACAATAGGTTTTCGCAAGCGATGCGAAAACCTAAAAAAAAAAAAAAAAAAAAACAATAGGTTTTCGCACTGCGAGGTGCGAAAACCTAAAAATAAAACAGAAGAAGAACAATAGGTTTTCGCACTGCGAGGTGCGAAAACCTAATAAAACTAGAATCGCTATTGCGATATCATCGGTTTTCGCAAAAGCAATTCCATTCAGTTCACGAGTCACATGTTTCGAAAAACATATTTCTTCGTTCAATGGCTTTTTGAATACTGTTGAATACAGTGATCTTTCAAACATTTTTGTCGCAATGTTTAAGCAGACTTTTTACCAAGAAGAATACTTTTAAGTATTACCTGTCTGTAATGTAGTCGCTAACTTGAAAACTTTTTTTACAGACTTCGGGTACTGCAACATTATATGTGTTTCTTGCTTTATGAGGGTGACATACGACAATCGTACTCGATAAACAACAATTGCAAATGACACACAACAGTATAAAATGACACGCGACAATGCGATATGCCACTTAACATTATAACGAACTAATGTTGCAATGAATTACTATCATTTTCATGAAATATCGCATAAATATTTTAGTGTTGTTTCAAATTGATGTCACCAAGGAACAGAATGCAAAAAATTGCATAAAAATCAGACTTTAATTATTTTAGTAATAAAGGGAGATTTCAAGCCAAGCGCCCCCTAGCAGCAAAATGAGAAACAAAATTGAGTAAAATTTTAATATTAGGTACCTAAAAATGCAGCAAATGGTTCAATGAAGCATACAAGTTGCACTAGTCGAACATTCTATTCCTTATATATCACAATTTGAAGCATAAAAACTGATTTACAATTGTTCTAAATAGAATCAAATTTTAGACTGCCGTAAAATGACCAAATCAAGTCCGATCTTCAAAATCTAAACATCACTGGAAAGGGCTATTCAAGAACTAAAACTTTTCTTATATACTTTCAATAAAATATTTTTTGTTTTGGAGCTATTTGGAGCCGAATAAAAACACAATTATCGTAATATGACCTTGACCTTTGAAATTTCATTTTAACTTTTTAATTGTGAGGCCCTTTCAAACATAACAATACATAACTTGTGAAAATATCATGAAGAATGAACTAAAAATAAAGTCAGGAGCGACAAAAAACATCTTTTCGAAATTTTAATTTTTCCTAAAATTTAGTGAAGTTTGACCATTTCTAGAGGACAAACCATGCATTTATTAAATTGGCTACCCCATATATTTTGTGCGTATATGTCTTGCAAATCATTTGCAGCAAACAGAATTATTCTATCTGATGTCTAACAAAAACGGATAGGTTTTTCGTACACATACCCTCATCTGCACAGTTTTTTGCGAGGTTCGAACTTTCAACCTTCCGTTGCTAGCTCAAAGGGTTTCAGCCACTCATACCTATAAACTATCATATTTTATTAGGCTATCAACAAGAAACATAATGCAATAAACCGCATTTGGATCAGGCTTTAACTTTTTGAGTTATAAGTAGAAGAGTGCTTTCAAGCTAAGCGCCCCCTAGCGGCAAAATGAGAAACAAAATTGATTAAAATTTTACCATTAGGTACCTAGCAATGCAGCAAATAGTTCAATCAAGTACGCAAGTCGCACTAGTCGAACATTCTATTTCTTATATATCACAATTTGAAGCATAAAAACTGATTTACAATTATTCCAAAAAAGGATCAAACTTTGGACTGCCGTAAAATGACCAAATCAAGTCCGATCTTCAAAAACTAAACATCACTGGAAAGAGCTCTTGAATAACTAAAACTTTTGTTCATATACTCTCAAAGAAATATTTTTAGTTTTTGAGCTATTTGGGGCCGAATAAAAACACAAGATTCGTGACATGACCTTGACCTTTTCAATTATTTTTAAAATTTTTAATTGTGATCCCCTTTCAGACATAACAATACATAACTTGTGAAAATATCATGAAGAATTAACAAAAAATAAAGTCAGAAGCGATAAAAAACATGTTTTTGAAACTTTTACTTTTCCTAAAATTTAGTGAAGTTTGACCATTTGCAGAGGACAAACCATACATTTCTTAAATTCGCCACCCCATATATTTTGTGCGCATATGTCTTGCAAATCATTTGCAGCAAACAGAATTCATCTTTCTGATCTCTAAGAAAAATGGATAGGTTTTTCGTAGACCTACCCTCATTTGCACAGTTTTTTGCGAGGTTCGAACTTTCAACCTTCTGTAGCTCAAATACTTTCAGCGACACGTACCCTCGAAACCTATCATATTTTATTTGGCTATCAACAAGGAACAGAATACAAAAAACCGCATTTGAATCGGACCTCAAATAAGTGAGTTATTAGCCATTAATAAATTTCATGCAAAACGCCCCCTGGCGGGAAAAGTAAGACAAAAATGAAAATTTTCTCAACGTAAGGATTAAGTTCATATAAGTAGAAAAAACTGGTAGAAATTTCATAATTGTGCCTTTTTTCTGTCATGGCGATATGCCGTTCACAAAAACCGGCGGAAAAATAATAAAAAAAAAAATAAAACAGAAGAAGAACAATAGGTTTTCGCCCAGCGATGCGAAAACCTAAATAAAAAAAAAAATAAAACAGAAGAAGAACAATAGGTTTTCGCAAGCGATGCGAAAACCTAACTAGAACCGCAAGCGGTATCTCGGTTTTCGCTTTTAACCTAATTAACTTGAACACTTTATTTCAACTCAGCCACAATTTTCAATATGAAACAGAACGAAAAGGTTTTTGAAGACCTACTCTCATTTGCACAGTTGTTTTTCTTTGCAATGTTAGAACATTCAAACTCTTCCAGCGCAAATATTTTCCCATACCCTGTCCCTTGAAATCCATCACATTCTGTGGTGCTGTCAACAAGGAACAAAATGCTAAAACCGCATTTCAATCAGACTTTAACATTTTGAGTTATAAGCAAAAGAGTGATTTTAAGCAAAACGCCCTCTAGCGGCAAAATTAGAAACAAAATTGCAAAAACAGCAAATAGTTCAAACAAGTATATAAGTCGCACTAGTTGAACATTCTTTTTCTTAAATATCACAACTTGAAGCATAAAAACGGATTAACAATTATTCCAAAAAAGGATCAAACTTTGGACTGCCGTATAATGACCAAATCAAGTCCGATCTTCAAAAACTAACCAGCAATGGAAAGAGCTCTTTAAGAACTAAAACTTTTGTTCATATACTCTCAATGAAATATTTTTAGTTTTGGAGCTATTTGTGGCCGAATAAAAACACAATAATCGTAATATGACCTTGACCTTTTCAATTCTTTTTTATTTTTTGAATTGTGAGGCCCTTTCAAACATAACAATACATATCGTGTGAAAATTTCATGAAAAATGAACAGAAAATAAAGTCAGGAGCGACGAAAAACATGTTTTTGAAATTTTAATTTTTCCTAAAATTTAGTGAACTTTGACCGTTTCTAGAGGACAAAATACGCATTTCCTTAATTCGCCACCCCATTTATTTGGTGTGTATACGTCTTTCAAATGGTATACCGAGACAGAATTCTTCTATCTGATCTCTAACAAAAACGAATAGGTTTTTCGAAGACCTACCCTCATTTGCACAGTTTTTTTTTGTTTTTGTTTTTTTGCAAGGTTCGGACATTCAACCTTTCATAGCTCAAAAGCTTTCAGCCACATGGACCCTCAATTCCTATCATGTGTTATTATGCTATAAACAGGGAACAGAATGCAAAAAAAAACGCATTCGAATAGGACTTCAACTTTTTGGGTTATAAGCAAAAGAATGATTTCAAGAAAAGCGCCCCCTAGCGGCAAAATGAGAAAGAAAATTGATTAAAATTTTACTGTTAGGTATATAGCAAAGAAGCAAATAGTTCAATCAAGTATACTAGTCGCACAAGTCGAACTTTTTATTCTTATGTATCAGAAATTGAAGCATAAAACCTGAATTACAATTATTCCAAAAAAGGATCAAACTTTGGACTGCCGTAATATGACCAAATCAAGTCCAATCTTCAAAAACTAACCATCAATGGAAAGGGCTCTTGAAGAACTAAAACTTTTGTCCATATACTCTTAATGAAATATTTTTAGTTTTGGAGCTATGTGGGGCCGAATAAAAACACAATTATCGTAATATGACCTTGACCTTTTCATTTATTTTTTAAATTTTTAATCGTGACGCCCTTTCCGACATAACAATACATAACTTGTGAAAATTTCATGAAGAATGAACCAAAAATAAAGTCAGGAGCGACAAAAAACATGTTTTTGAAATTTTAATTTTTCCTAAAATTTAGTGAAGTTTGACCGTATCCAGAGGACAAACCCTGCATTTCTTAAATTCGCCACCCCATATATTTTGTGCGTATATGTCTTGCAAATCATTTGCAGCAAACAGAATTCTTCTATCTGATCTCTAAAAAAAATGGATAGGTTTTTCGTAGACTTACCCTCATTAGCACAGTTTTTTGCGAGGTTCGAACATTCAACCTTCTGTAGCTCAAAACTTTTAGCGACACGTACCCTCGAAACCTATCATATTTTATGAGGCTATCAACAAGGAACACAATGCGAAGAACCGCATTTGAATCGGACCTCAAATAACTGAGTTATTAGCCATTAATAAATTTCATACAAAACGCCCCCTAGCGGGAAAAGTAAAACATAAATGAAAATTTTCTCAACGTTAGGATCATCTTCAAATACGTGGTAAAAAATGATTAAAATTTCATAAATGTGGCTTTTCTGATCACGGAGATTTGCCGTTAACAAAAAAGGGTTAGAAAAATAATAAAAAAAAAAAAAATAAAACAGAAGAAGAACAATAGGTTTTCGCACTGCGAGGTGCGAAAACCTAAAAATAAAACAGAAGAAGAACAATAGGTTTCCGCACTGCGAGGTGCGAAAACCTAATAATAAAAGTTTGGAGAAAGCCGTAATGACAAAGGCAATATGCTTATCGGTCCTGGTGTACACAATTGCATCCTAAAATGCACCTCATTCTCTCAAATACGCATCGCAATTCACCTTTCAACACGGGCACTATTTCCTGCGTAGGAACGTCCGGATAGAGGGTAACCAACCCAATAACCGCCTTCTTTTCTTACTTCAACTTGCTAGATTTTCGTGTACAAGCCCTTATCCGAAAAACATGAATATCTGCCATGTTTGTTGAAGGAATCATCTGAAATTTTCAGGACTTTTTGCACACCGTAGGCTACGGCAATCCTGCAAATTTCAACTTCATACGCCAACTTGCCGATTTTATATGATTTTTTTTAATAATTCTTGCTTAAATATGCATGACGTCATAATCACGTGACCAAACAAATATTCCTTGCAGTATACATCACTTCACTTTTCAGTGTCTTAATCCTGAAGAAATCATAATTTTTGACTCAAAATTCATGAAACTACAGCGTTTCAATTTCGTTAAAAGTACACTTTTCGCCTTTCTGCCATAACTCAACCAATTCAACCCCGATCTTCAAAACTTAACATCACTGGAAAGAGCTCTTGAAGAACTAAAACTTTTGTTCATATACTTTCAATGAAATATTTGTAGTTTTGGAGCTCTTTGGGGCCGAATAAAAACACAATAATCGTAATATGACCTTGACCTTTTCATTTATTTTTAACCTTTTAATCGTGAGGCCCTTTCAAACATAACAATACATAAAATGTGAAAATATCATGAAGAATGAACTAAAAATAAAGTCAGGAGCGACAAAAAATTTTTATTTTTAATTTTTCCTAAAATTTAGTGAAGTTTGACCGTTTCTAGAGGACAAACCATGCATTTATTGATTTCGCCACCTCATATATTTTTTGCATATATGTCTTGTAAATAATTTGCAGCAAACAGAATTCTTCTATCTGATGTCTAACAAAAATGGATAGGTTTTTCGTAGACCTACCCTCATCTGCACAGTTTTTTGCGAGGTTCGAACTCTCAACCTTCCGTTACTAACTCAAGCTTTTCAGTCACTCATACCTTGAATTTATCCTATTGTATTAGGCTATCGACAATGAACATAATGCAACAAACCGCATTTGAATCAGGCTTCAACTTTTTGAGTTATAAGCAAAAGAGTGATTTCAAGCAAAGCGCACCCTAGCGGCAAAATGAGAAACAAAATTGATTAAAATTTTACCATTAGGTACCTAGCAATGCAGCAAACAGTTCAATAAAGTATACAAGTCGCACTAGTCGAACTTTCTATTTCTTATATATCACAATTTTAAGCATAAAATGGTATAACAATTATTCCAAAAAAGGATCAAACTTTGGACTGCCGTAATATGACCAAATCAAGTCCGATCTTCAAAAACTAAACATTAATGAAAAGGGCTCTTCAAGATCTAAAACTTTTGTACATATACTCTCAATGAATTATTTTTAGTTTTTGAGCTACTTGGGGCCGAATAAAAACACAATAATCGTAATATGACCTTGACCTTTTCATTTATTTTTTAACTTTTTAATTGTGATCCCCTTTCAGACATAACAATACATAACTTGTGAAAATATCATGAAGAATGAACTAAAAATAAAGTCAGAAGCGATAAAAAACATGTTTTTGAAACTTTAACTTTTCCTAAAATTTAGTGAAGTTTGACCGTTTCCAGAGGACAAACCATACATTTCTTAAATTCGCCACCCCATATATTTTGTGCGTATATGTCTTGCAAATCATTTGCAGCAAACAGAATTCTTCTATCTGATCTCTAACAAAAATGGATAGGTTTTTCGTAGACCTACCCTCATTTGCACAGTTTTTTGAGAGGTTCGAACTTTCAACCTTCTGTAGGTCAAATACTTTCAGCGACACGTACCCTCGAAACCTATCATATTTTATTTGGCTATCAACAAGGAACAGAATGCAAAAAACCGCATTTGAATCGGACCTCAAATAAGTGAGTTATTAGCCATTAATAAATTTCATGCAAAACGCCCCCTGGCGGGAAAAGTAAGACATAAATGAAAATTTTCTCAACGTTAGGATCATTTTCAAATACGTGGTAATAACTGATAAAATTTTCATACATGTGACTTTTTTCTATCATGGTGATATGCCGTTCACAAAAAAGGTTAGAAAAATAATAAAAAAAAAAATAAAACAGAAGAAGAACAATAGGTTTCCGCACTGCGAGGTGCGAAAACCTAAAAAAAAAAAAAATAAAACAGAAGAAGAACAATAGGTTTTCGCAAGCGATGCGAAAACCTAACTAGAATCGCTATTGCGATATCATCGGTTTTCGCAAAAGCAATTCCATTCAGTTCACGAGTCATATGTTTCGAAAAACATATTTCTTCGTTCAATGGCTTTTTGAATACTGTTGAATACAGTGATCTTTCAAACATTTTTGTCGCAATGTTTAAGCAGACTTTTTACCAAGAAGAATACTTTTAAGTATTACCTGTCTGTAATGTAGTCGCAAACTTGAAAACTTTTTTTACAGACTTCGGGTACTGCAACATTATATGTGTGTGTTGCTTTATGAGGGTGACATACGACAATTGTACTCGATAAACAACAATTGCAAACGACACACAACAGTATAAAATGACACGCGACAATGCGATATGCCACTTAACATTATAACGAACTAATGTTGCATTGAATTACTATCATTTTCATGAAATATCGCATAAACATTTTAGTGTTGTTTCAAATTGATGTCACCAAGGAACAGAATGCCAAAAATTGCATAAAAATCAGACTTTAATTATTTTAGTAATAAAGGGTGATTTCAAGCCAAGCGCCCCCTAGCAGCAAAATGAGAAACAGAATTGAGTAAAATTTTACTATTAGGTACCTAGAAATGCAGCAAATGGTTCAATGAAGCATACAAGTCGCACTAGTCGAACATTCTATTCCTTATATATCACAATTTGAAGCATAAAAACTGATTTACAATTGTTCTAAATAGGATCAAACTTTGGACTGCCGTAAAATGACCAAATCAAGTCCGATCTTCAAAAACTAAACATCACTGGAAAGGGCTATTCAAGAACTAAAACTTTTGTTATATACTTTCAATAAAAATATTTTTCGTTTTGGAGCTATTTGGAGCCGAATAAAAACACAATTATCATAATATGACCTTGACATTTGAAATTTCATTTTAAATTTTTAATTGTGAGGCCCTTTAAAACATATCAATACATAACTTGTGAAAATATCATGAAGAATGAACTAAAAATAAAGTCAGGAGCGACAAAAAACATCTTTTCGAAATTTTAATTTTTCCTAAAATTTAGTGAAGTTTGACCGTTTCTAGAGGACAAACCATGCATTTATTAAATTCGCCACCCCATATATTTTGTGCGTATATGTCTTGCAAATCATTTGCAGCAAACAGAATTCTTCTATCTGATGTCTAACAAAAACGGATAGGTTTTTCGTACACATACCCTCATCTGCACAGTTTTTTGCGAGGTTCGAACTTTCAATCTTCCGTTGCTAGCTCAAAAAGTTTCAGCCACTCATACCTAGAACCTATGATATTTTATTAGGCTATCAACAAGAAACATAATGCAATAAACCGCATTTGGATCAGGCTTTAACTTTTTGAGTTATAAGTAGAAGAGTGCTTTCAAGCTAAGCGCCCCTAGTGGCAAAATGAGAAACAAAATTGATTAAAATTTTACCATTAGGTACCTAGCAATGCAGCAAATAGTTCAATCAAGTACGCAAGTCGCACTAGTCGAACATTCTATTTCTTATATATCACTATTTGAAGCATAAAAACTGATTTACAATTATTCCAAAAAAGGATCAAACTTTGGACTGCCGTAATATGACCAAATCAAGTCCGATCTTCGAAAACTAAACATCACTGGAAAGGGCTATTCAAGAACTAAAACTTTTGTTCATATACTCTCAAGGAAATATTTTTAGTTTTTGAGCTATTTGGGGCCGAATAAAAACACAATAATCGTAACATGACCTTGACCTTTTCAATTATTTTTAAAATTTTTAATTGTGAGTCCCTTTCAAACATAACAATACATTACATGTGAAAATATCATGAAGAATTAACAAAAAATAAAGTCAGAAGCGATAAAAAACATGTTTTTGAAACTTTAACTTTTCCTAAAATTTAGTGAAGTTTGACCATTTGCAGAGGACAAACCATACATTTCTTAAATTCGCCACCCCATATATTTTGTGCGTATATGTCTTGCAAATCATTTGCAGCAAACAGAACTCTTCTATCTGATCTCTAAGAAAAATGGATAGGTTTTTCGTAGACCTACCCTCATTTGCACAGTTTTTTGCGAGGTTCGAACTTTCAACCTTCTGTAGCTCAAATACTTTCAGCGACACGTACCCTCGAAGCCTATCAAATTTTATTTGGCTATCAACAAGGAACAGAATGCAAAAAACCGCATTTGAATCGGACCTCAAATAAGTGAGTTATTAGCCATTAATAAATTTCATGCAAAACGCCCCCTGGCGGGAAAAGTAAGACATAAATGAAAATTTTCTCAACGTTAGGATCAAGTTCAAATACGTGGTAATAACTGATTAAAATTTCATACATGTGACTTTTTTCTATCATGGTGATATGCCGTTCACAAAAAAAGGTTAGAAAAATAATAAAAAAAAAAAAAAAAAAAAAAAGAAGAAGAACAATAGGTTTTCGCACTGCGAGGTGCGAAAACCTAAAAATAAAACAGAAGAAGAACAATAGGTTTTCGCCCAGCGATGCGAAAACCTAAAAAAAAATAAAACAGAAGAAGAACAATAGGTTTTCGCAAGCGATGCGAAAACCTAAAAAGAAACAGAAGAAGAACAATAGGTTTTCGCACTGCGATGCGAAAACCTAATAATTCTACGTGAAACTGAAAAATAATTCTTTGAGGCTGAAAGCCCTAATAAAAGTTTGAACTAAGGTACACCATTGCATCCTAAAATGCACCTCATTCTCTCAAATACGCATCGCAATTCACCTTTCAACACGGGCACTCTTTCCTGCGTAGGAACGTCCGGATCGTGGGTAACCAACCCAATAACCGCCTTCTTCCCTTACTTCAAATTGCTAGATTTTCGTATACAAGCCCTTATCCGAAAAACATGAATATCTGCCATGTTTGTTGAAGGAATCACTTGAATTTTTCAGGACTTTTTGCACATCGTAGTCTACGGCATTCTTGCAAATTTCAACTTCAAACATCAACTTGTCGATTTTATATGAATTTTTTAATAATTTCTGCTTAAATATGTATGAAATCATAATCACGTGACCAAACAAGTATTCCTTGCAGTATACATCACTTCACTTTTCAGTATGTTAATGATGAAGCAATCATAATTTTTGACTCAAAGTTCATGAAACTACAGCGTTTCAATTTCGTTAAAAGTACACTTTTGGCCTTTCTGTCATAACTCAACCAATTCAGCCCCGATCTTCAAAAACTAAACACCAATGGAAAGATCTCTTCACAAACTATAACTTTTGTTCATATACTTTCTATAAAATATTTTTAGATTTGAAGCTATTTCGTGCCGATAAAAATAACAATAATCGGTAAACCTTTATTTTCATCGTTATTTACTATGAGTTTATTTGTATTATTTAAATGCATAAACAGTGAAAAAATGATGAAGATTGAACAAAAAATAAGGTCAGGAGCTGCAAAAAAGAGGAAACATACGGATTTACACTTGTTTGATAAAAAGATCAAACTTTTACTGGGAATTTATCAAAAAAAGCCGTCTTCAAAAACAAAAAACCCAAAGGGAAAGATTCCCTTTACAAATAAAACTTTTGTTCATTTCTTCTTAAAATATTTTTGATTTGAAGCTATTTCGTGCCCGTAAAATAACAATAAATCGGGTTAATGACCCTTTACCTTTTCATATTTTTTCGTTATTTATTGGTTTTTTTTGAAATTTTTAAATGCAAAAACAGTGAAAAAATGATGAAGATTGAAAAAAAAATAAGGTCAGGAGTGCAAAAAAAAGGGGAAAAATACGGATTTTCCGTTTTTATAAAAAGATAAAAATTTGGAATGTGGGGTTTGATCAAATGAAGTCCGATCTTAAAAAAAATAAACACCCAAAGGAAAAATTTTCACAACTAAAAATTTTGTTCATATATTTCTATAAAATTTTTTTGATTGGGGCTATTTTATGCGATAAAAAAAAACAAAAACGGTATATGCCCTTTCCTTTTTCTATCTTCGCTGTTTTTTTTTTTTCTTGATTTTTTTTGTTTTATAAAAAAGCATAAAAAGTAAAAATGTGAAGATTGAACAGAAAAAAAAATTAGGGCTGCAAATAACCTTAAAAGTCATGCTTTTTTAAAATTTGTTTTTCGAAAATATTGGGAAGTTGACCGCGTACTGTGGGCAAACCAGAATTTCCCGAATTCGTACCCCCATATATTTTGTGCATATGTCTTCAGTAATGCCACAAACAAAATTCCCTATCTCATCCGAATAAAATGGGTAGGTTTTTGTTAAAACCTACCCTTAATTTTCCCGTTTTTGCGAGATTCAATTCAACCTCCTGTAGCACGAAAGTTTTTTACGCAAATTTTTGGAACCTATATATTTATTGGGGGATTTACAAGGAAATTATGCAAAAAACCCCTTTGAATCGGACCTCAAAAAAATTGAGATATTGTTATTAAAAATTTTCATATAAAAACCCCCTGGCGGGGGGAAAAACAAAACAAAAATTTAAATTTTCCGACGTTTGGTCATTTTAGTACGTGGGGTTTTACTGATAAAGTTTCTTTTGATGTGGCTTTTTTCCCCTCGGGCTATGGTTTACAAAAAAGGGGGTTTGAAAAATAAAAAAAAAAAAAAGAAACAGAAAAGAACAATAGGTTTTCGCACGCGATGCGAAAACCTAA
>CM037785.1:6478638-6528638 GCA_021229015.1 Solen grandis
GGTCGGCTAGTCCTTATATATTCTATACAGAAAATTAAATTCTTGTTTTGCACAAATGATTACCTCAAGGTTTCAGACCATATTTAATATTTAATATTTTTTGATTCCTTGAAAATTGAGGCCTCTAGATGATTTACTACCTTAAGATTTTTTTTAAATCTGAAACTTGAATCTGATTGCTGCTGGAAGAAACCAGGTAAAATCAAGTGACTTGATTTGTTTTAAATAAGCTTAAACACACTGGTGAGCGATATAGGGCCAAATGGCCCTCTTGTTCATATTTTGTCAAAAATATCTTCTCAGCCCAACTCCCCCTACATTTCTGAACGGATTTTGACCAAACTTCACAGGATTATCAACTGCCCCAGCTATACTGTTTTGATTTTGTGATAAAATCATTTTTGACAGAGTTATACCCATCTTTTAAATTTTGTCCGAAATATCTTCGGGGTTGGACTCCTCCAACATTTTTTTAATAAATTTTACCGAATTGTCACAGGATTAATGTCATGAACTGCTCCAGCTAATATTGTTGGGCTTTGTGTGGTTTGATCATTTTTGGCAGAATAATGTCCTTTATTAAAATATTTTCAGAGTGTAGCTCCATCTACATTTCTGAATGGATTTTCATCATTATTATTATAGATACCATCTGCCCCAGCGCATACATGTATTGTCTGGGTTTTGTGATTCAATTAATTTTTGCAGAGTTATGCCCCTTTTTAAAATTTTGTCACAAACATCTTCCAAGAGCATCTCCTGTTACCATTGGACCATGGCGCCCCTAGCAAGTAAATCATTATCAGCAAATTCTGTCATTATATAGGAAACCAGTATGACTAGACTGTGGAAAAGGTTGCCAAGGTGAAATGCATGATTAGCTTGATAATATGACCCTTCTTTGTGAAATATGATGGTGGTAGATGACTATTAAATTTTGTCATACAAGTTTATGTTACCAAGAAAGCCATACATATCATGTTTGTTTTTGTCTGTAAATTGAAATCTGGAGGGCTGACCATGAAACTATATTATCTTCCTTAATTTCTGTATGCATCTAAAATAGTTTTGCGACAACCCTTAATGTATGCATGTGTTACAAAGATAATCCTGGTTTATTCAGTATCGTTTTACTATAGCTTTTGAGGATAGGGAATCTTTTAAAGTCGTCGAAATATCGCCTCCAAATTGTGTTTTACAGATGATGTATCAAGGTCTGTATATGAGGATGAAAATCAATATCATGTAGAAAGATGCCCGTTTAAATTTCATAAGAACATAGGAGGTATAGCACAAGAAATTTGTCAGGAAAATGTCTATGAAAAAAAACAAAGAACAAAATGTTAAGATATATATAAAAACAATGGTGCTATAAAATTTCCATAAGAGTCTGGTTTTATTTAACTTTTGACTTATTGTTTTAGGCAAAAAAAAAATAGTTCTGTTTCAGGTCTCCCAACAGACCCTCTTTTTTTTTATAAAAAAAAAAATCCCAACCTACTGTACCTCTTTTTTATTTGCTGGAGACCAGAAACGGAACTATTTCTTTTTGGTCTTATAAATACAATGAAAATAAATCATTATGAAAAGAATATTCTTTTTTAATGCTGAGGTAAATTAGTTTAGAAATTGATGTTAATGAAATCTAACATTCTGTTTTATAGAACCAAAAAATTATCCATTAATGTTTTGACTTGATTTGGAAAGATTTTCGGAATAATATAAGACATTGACTAATAAAGATGGTGCTTCTTATCGAAGAATACAGTACCAGTGAAGAGCAGTTTATAGACTTATATAACATCCTTAACTGGTTGGTTTACAGCAGAAAGGAAGGCCCCTTGGGGGTAAATTTGAGAAAATCTGGTTCACAGTAGGAAAGGAGTTAGACAAATGACTTGCCAGACTAATTAGTGGAAATTTCTGTGTAGGTTGCAGATCCATGGGGAAAATAATTACCAGTTGTTTAACTTCTGTATATTTATGGTCAGTATGTGGTGACTGGGCAGGCTGTGTAGATTATCAGTTGACTGTTAAAGACAACAAACTACATGTACTGTAATCACCTTGTCAAGTTAGATAATGAAAAAAATTTAGATACGAAATAAATTTTTACTCATTTTCCTTGTTTATACATATTATATGGTATTATAAATTGTAGCCTCATCCTAAAATTATATTTGTCTGCCTCAGTGGTGGTGTGGGTTAAGTCCATGGTTCAAGCCAATAGTGTCTTCTGACATTTTTAGCTTGCTTGTTTTTCAAAGAAAAAAGGTTAAGGTAGTGTCATCACACTCATGTGTCATCATTGTTTGTGTCATCGTGGTGAAAAACTTTAACCTTGAACATAACTTCTTAACTTATAAGAAACCGTCTCTCATCAAACTTCATGTTCTTGTTTATTATCACAAAGTCTACATTCTTGTCAAGGGCCACAACTCTTAGGTCCGTTTAGACCTCATTTATTTCCCATTTTTTTGAAAATATGAGTATTGGCATCTGCATGCCGTGATCTTGTTGAAGTTCCCTCACCTCAGATTTTAGTTTTTTGCAGACATCTTGTCTCCAACATTAGTTCATTCAGGAATGGATTGAAGAATCCTAGACTCCTATGGGTATTGAACCCACAACCTTCAGTATTGTGTCTTCGTAAAATGTCACATGCCTATTGAGCATGATCTCACTGTGAGGCAACACATTTAGGTACAAACAATTAACAATGTTTACATTGAATGAGATTTTTCTATAGAAGTGACTTACTATATCTACCCATATACATGCAAAAGCAGCAAATTATCCCATTGTACTACAATACATTGAGGCTATTGATGTATTAGCTGCAATATCAATATTCTACTTTTATGTAAACATTAAGTCTCAAAAAGCCCAAGGAGAAATAAAAACTTTGAGATGAAACAGAAAGTCTTGATATGACTGAAAAACAGTTGGTGAAATGTTAAGTAAATAAAAATCTTTACATATTGAGATGAAATAGAAAAGCAGTAGCTTCATGGGTCTAGCAATGTCCCAGTCGATGACAGTAAATAAAAGCAATGAAGGCAGACTTTCATGATATTGATTAACTATTTAAAGATGTAATCGAGTCATCTGTCAATAGGTTGATGCTGTGACTGGATTGCTAATTGCTGCTTGCTAATTGTTTGGATATTCATGGACTAATTGTTGAGGGCATGTCAAGGCTTTTGCTGACATATGTTCAGAATGTATTCGGATGAGAGGTTTTGATTAGAAGGCCTCTCTCGACAGTGTTGAGGTATAGATTTTTCCTATAAATATCTCTTGTTCAGTAGCTTCATATTTCATATTTATGATTTTTGAAAGACTCATATTTTTGTATCTAATTCAAGTTGTATTATTCATAAAGAATATTAAAAAATAATAACTTTTTTAATACCCAGTACCTATTGTATGTATTATTGAAATAAGTCCCTGCGGTGGGGATCATTATATGCTTTAGTTGTCAAGGGAGATATCTGAAAAATTTCAAGGGTAGATTTGCTGTAGAATATTGCATATTGATAGTCTGTGGATACTTAAGCAGTTTATTTATCTGAGACTTTTTATCTCTAATAAATATTGAAAAGATGAGTTTACCTTTAAAAATTAAGGCAAGGTCAAGAGAAGCCTATTTGTATTCATCAGGTAAGGTCAGCCTAGAGATAAAAACAGGGACCATTTTTGCAAAAATATATTGTAGCTACAGTTTCATTTTGTATCTTACAAGTATTCAGCGGTCTGGGATAAACATGATATTAACTCACTCAGTGTTTATCAAAGTAATCAGAGGCATGGCCAATGACTGCAGGTCCAGATGTTGAACAGTTTGAACCCTGCTTGTGGCTAGATTCTTGAGTTTGAATTCTACTTAAGACTAGAACTCTGCTTGTTGCTAGAATCTTGAGTTTTAACCCTGCTTATGGATAGATTCTTGAGTTTGAACCCTACTTGTGGCTAAATTATTGAGTTTGAACCCTACTTGTGGCTAAATTCTTGAGTTTGAACTCTACTTGTGGATAGATTCTTGAGTTTGAATTCAGCTTGTGGATAAATTCTTGAGTTTGAACCCTACTTGTGGCTAAATTCTTGAGTTTGAATTCTACTTGTGGCTAAATTCTTGAGTTTGAACCCTACTTAATGGATAGATTCTTGAGTTTGAACCCTGCTTGTGGCTAAATTCTTGAGTTTGAACTCTGCTTGTGGATAGATTCTTGAGTTTGAACCTTACTTGTGGCTAGATTCTTGAGTTTGAATTCTGCTTGTGGCTAGAATCTTGAGTTTAAACCATTTTAATCTTGAGTTTCAACCTACTTGCAGCTAGAATCTTGAAATTCAACACTGCTTTCGGCTAGAATCTTAGCACAACTCATGGCTAGATATTATATTTGAACCCAGGTAGTGGCTGATATGATTAATTACTATAATATATAATGAGTCCTGTTCCAAAAGGTGTAAATGGCTTCCCACTTGATATTGAAGAAATAAATTTAAATTGGATTTTAATAACAGATCAGCATGCAGGTTTAATCAACAAATAATTGCATGCATACATGGCCTGGTGACTAGAATCAGTTATATACCCGTATACTTTCTTCCTAATTTGTTTGACTGAAATATTGGAGTAGGGATGGAAAATTTAAAAAATATAATGCCGCAAGCGGTTGATCAGTCCTTAGGCAATTTTTGAAACCCCCAACAAATCAAAATATTTTTTCAAGGTGATTACCTTCTCCTGACAAGAAGATAGGGCAGTTTACAAGAAGTCTGTGAGAAGACATCAGGAACAGTGAAAGAGCTTGTGTAAATGTCAGGTCTTGTCAATGTTGTTTATACCATGGCTGTTGAAAGTGTTGTTTGTTTTATTCAGCAGTTTCAACCAGTTTTGAAGTTTATTTTCCCCAGCATACAAACATTGCTGTCTTTTCTAATTATTAACACTTCAGTCATTGTATTTAAACGAAGTACTAAATGGCCAAAAGAGGAATTGAAATTTTAGATACTTCCAAAATGTTGGAGGAAAAACAACAACTAAGAAAACCTTCAGGATCAGTTTGGAAATGTAAGGACCCACATTCCAAAGCAACTGTCTCTATTAACAGCTCTGGGTTTGAGTCCTGGCTTAATTTCCACCAACAATACCTAGCGCTAAGAAATACTTAAATACTTGGAAGTGAATTACATCATTATTGTTTCTTTACTTAAAATACCGAAACATTTCATTTCTTAGCAAAGTTTAGTCACATCCTTGAATATTTCATAGCAAAGTACTTTCATTAGAGAAACAAAATTATGAAATTATGAAAAAGTATTTAAGTATTACTTAAGGCTAATTATTGCTGGTGGAATTCAAACCTGGACTGGCCCCTTCCAGGGGTTTTGAGGTAGTTCAGAGGTTCTACCTGGGTGTTTCTGTGTCATTTAGGTTATCCCCACTTGCATATATAAGCAAGACATCGCTATATATGACTGAAGTTTGGTCCAGACAATGGTTAACTCAGAAATAACCACATCCAGGTTTACCATAGAGAAATATATTTTACACGCCAAAATATCAAACCTACACTTTATTGACCAAAATCACGGTGATGATTTATTCCTTAATTTTTTAAATGTAATTTTTTTTTACTTAACCCTTTCCCTCGTATAGACTCATTTTGACGCACTCAATAGGTACCACATAAAGCCTGATCTGCAGAAAACCACAGTTAAACCTTACCAAATTTAATTATAAAGTCCTCATTTCCAGACCTCTGAGGAGCAGCGAACAGCATAAAACCTGATCAGCCTGCGAGTTACTCGCAGGCTGATCTGGTTTTATGCTGTTCGCATAGGTCTTTTCATGGTTTCCTCTATGAGGGAAAGGGTTAAAGGCCAAGTGGTGAGACACCTTGCTCTCTGTAAGCATATTCTGGAAGTTCAAGTAAATATGACTGAATGGTATAATGTCACTTGTTTGTGATGTGATATTGTCACATGACAGTACAATCCCTAAGCATCATTTCCCACCACCCAACCTAGACTTTATAATGACTTCGTATTTATGACAACGGCGCTTTGTTACTGCTGATTTTTAGTTTGCTGAGTACCCTCTAACACCTCCCTTGTTCATGTCAGCATGGTATTCCTAAATGTGTGAAAGTATTGAATTTGATCAGAACCATCAGAAAAGTGAGCCCTTGTGCTATCACGTTTCTCGGACGATGCTGAACTTTTGCTCATCAGTTAATCCATATATGGCGCATATCTTGGTGATTTTTATTCCACTTGTGTTGCCAATTTTCTCAGAGCAGGAAGGCATAGCAGCCATTTTTATCTTGATCTTCCTCTCTGAGGGGTAATTACTCACACTTGAATGGATGATGAACCATGTGAGCCATCCATGTTGCAGGCTTCAGTGTAACATTTCACACACTAAGTGTGTCCAGTGACTCATGTCTTTCACTTGCTACTGCTTCATTAAGACCTTCATTAGTTTTGAAATACCTTACATAGAGGGGAGAGTCACTAGAAGCAGATGCTTTTACTCGTTCCTGTTAATCACACCATTTCCTTAAATCTCATGATTCAGAGCACCATAAGTTTCAGGAAAAGATGGATTTAATAGTTATGTGGTCTTAATAACTGTGTGGTCTTAATAGTTAGGTGGTCCTAATAGCTAGGTGGTCTTAATAATTAGGTGGTCTTAATAGCTATATGGTCTAAATAGTTAGATGGTCTTAATAGCTATGTGGTCTTAATAGCTATGTGGTCTTCATATGTGGTTTTAAAAGTTAGGTGGCTTTAATAGCTAGGTGGTCTTAATAGTTAGGTGGTCTTAATAGTTAGGTGGTCTTAATAGTTAGGTGGTCTTAATAGCTATGTGGTCTTAATAGTTAGGTGGTCTTAATAGTTAGGTGTTCTTAATAGCTAGGTGGTCTTAAAAGTGATTTTTTTCCAGTATAATCAGAACAGTACTTAAAATTATTTTGTTCCTGAAATGAGTGGTCTCGATAGTGAGGTGGTCTTAATTCCAAGGTGGTCTTTAAGTGAGATTTTACTGTATACCATGGAAACCCAAAATCTGACTGAAAGCTTTACTTATTCTTAATAATCTACTTTGTTTACTTATAGACTCCATGATGTTAAGGAGATGTGAACAGTATAAAGCCTGTCCATGCAGGCTGATCTGGTTTTGCTCTCCAAGAAAATTGAGTTGAAGAATTAGCAGGACTATGTAATGTGTGTGCATATGTACAATTGTGTGTGTGCTTGTGTGTGCATTTTGCTGTTACTATGAGAAAGCAGCGTAGGAGATATGATATAGATCTGTCATTGGACCACCTTTAATAAATTGTTTGTTTCCCCTTGCCCGACTGAGTTGACCCAAAAAATTTGTTGGGTAATTTGCTAAAAAAAATTTTTTTTACCAATTTTGATGTCATTATATGTAATTACATGTAGCAGGGGGGAAAAAAATTTTGCCTACCTACCTACCCACTTCTAGACTAGGGTCGGGAGAGGGGAAACAAAGAATTTTTTAAAAGTGACCTTGTGACTTCATTTATTTTTTGTATTAAGTGTGATATCAGTTATAGTGAGGAGAGTAAGCATAAAATTGTGCACTTTGGGTTAAAAGCATGAAACTTGCCACACATTTAAAACATTCCCTACTGATTATTTTTAGATATGGACTCATGTCAGTAGCGCCCCCTGGTGGCTGTGGCGGCCACTTTTCAAAATGGCCAACAAAATGGCAGATGATTTATTTAAATGCTTTTATCTTTGTAACTATATACAGTGAAACCTCGTTAGTCCGGGCTCCATTATTCCGGAAACCTCGCCATCCGGACACTTTTCTCTTGGAATGGATTTCCACAACGTAAAAATGATTCGATAATACGGAAATTCGCGTTCCGGATCTGGACATCCATTTTGGGAACCAATCTTCCATTTGCTATTTAAAATGACTCGATAATCCGGGTACCAGTTCAGACTGGATTTCCCACCTACTATTTTTAGACATCATTCGGACTACTCTTTGCGCGTGACTGTTATAGAAGTGTCACCTGCAGATTGTTTACACATAGCCGCGAGCGCTTCACACTAATCAGTCCAGAGAACAGGGGGCAATTAAGGGCTGGTATATAGCCGCAAGCTACATATATAACTAGCGAGTGAAGAAGGTAAAATTTATTCACAGCTGCAGATGTATGCTATAAAAAGAGACAGAAAAGCCAACCATCCTTTAGATCGTCTTTTGTTCATATGTTTTGTTTTCAGTGCGTACATTTAATATTCATTTGTTTGTGACTGTTTTGGCTAAAATAATTAAATCCAAATCATTTTGCTCACGAATGCAGAACAAGAAATGGGTCACAATTATGCTGTCACCTACTTAAGGTGTCTTTTTCTTCTCTTAAAGAATGCTGATGTCAAGGATGGATTTAAATAAAATTAAACCATCATTTGTAAATATCAATTTAAATACATAATCATATATAGTCCTAAGCATATAATTTTAAATATAATTATTATTAATGGAAAACAAACATAAACACACACACACAAACACAGTGTACAATGAGGAAGTATGAAAGAAAGAAAGAAAAAAGAAGAAGAGAGATATGGATTGATTCATTAATACGGAAAATTCATTAATCCGGAAATTTAAACAAGGACCAAAGTGTCCGGACTAATGAGGTTTCACTGTATAGTACATTTATACTCATATTCTTCATGTCTAAATATACATATTTCAGGCCAAAAAGGCCATTGGGCACACACAATGTTGATATATAAAGTACTTTTATATCACAAGAATGGCCTTTTTTGGCAAAATTACCATCTGCTAATTTGACCCTGATCCTTGTATCTAAGAAAACCTTACCAAGTTTAATTATAAAGTCCTCCCAGACCACTGAGGAGCAGAGTTACTCGCAGGCTGATCTGGTTTTATGCTGTTCGCATAGGTCTTTTCATGGTATCCTCTATGAGGGAAAGGGTTAATTTATAGTTTACAGCCTTACTCAAGACAAAGACCACTTCTGGTAACTTAACAAATACAAACTCAAAACCACTTTCCTGATCAAGATACTTGATATACCTGTGAAAAATGACATTGACAGGAGGGTATGATAATAAGTACAAGAAATCCAACCTATATGACCTTGTTAATAACAAGAATGAGTCAGAAGCTTATAAACAGTGACCCAAAAGTAAGTTTAACTCTGGGCAATGAAATCTGCTGGTTGTTTTCAAAAAGGAGTGGAAAATGGATACAAGCCATTTACTGTTACAAATCAAGAATTTCTAGACATTCACATTCATGAAACAATGAATAAACATTCAAATGAAGAATTATTTAAACAGTAGCTGATAACCAATGAACAATAATGAAGACATTAACCCTTTCCCTCATAGAGGAACACCATGAAAAGACCTATGCGAACAGCATAAAACCAGATCAACCTGCGAGTAAACTCGCAGGCTGATCAGGTTTTATGCTGTTCGCTGCTCCTCAGTGGTCTGGAAATGAGGACTTTATAATTAAATTTGATAAGGTTTAACTGTGGTTTTCTGCAGATCAGGCTTTATGTGGTACCTACTGAGTGCGTCAAAATGAGTCTATATGAGGGAAAGGGTTAACAATGAAGAAATGAAAGATATACAGGAAGTAAAAGGGAAACTACAGGTCAAGATAAAATATCCATGATTCTGAGATGAAAACAAAATTAGGATAACAAACATCCCAAGAATTTAGCCAAGAGGTAATAATAATAATAAATGATGATGATGATGATGATGATGGTGATGATGATATTTATAGATCTGTTTGAAAGTTAAGCTTATATATAATGATTTTTATTTTACATTTAAAAGCATTTATACAGCAATAATATTACTAATTAGTTTTGATAAAAAAAAAAATATATATATATATATATAAAATAAATGACATCTTCTTATTCCTTGATAATCAAAATTACTAATAATCAATCTACAATGAATGATTACAATGAGGATGAGCCACTAGTAGATCTGATCAGACCAGGATCTTAACAGGGGGTCTATTTCAAACAAGTATACTAGACACAAGTACCTGCAGAAGATGAAACCAGCCATTGGCTTTGATGTTGGGGGGCTTTTGAGATAATTTACTTCATAATTGGACCTGTATAAGACAGTGATGTCTTGTTGGGAAATTAATCATCCTGACAAAGCTTTGAGGTTCTTATCGGTATTATTTAAAACCAATGTCATTATATGTTGATTCAAGAAACAACGTTATGATAAGTTGGTCTAGTGGTTATAAATCTATTGACAAACACTCATGGGTTTGTTGTTTTTGTTTTTGTTTTTTATCTTTGGACTTTATTACAACAGGTATTGATTAGATAATCATACATGTTACATAATATGTGAACCATGATATTTTCAATATTTCTTTAGTTTTCTGTCTAAAGGAAAAGAAGAGAAAACTTGACCTACATGCAAATGTATACTTTCTGTAAATGTATTGTGTATGCTTTCATTTAAATGGTTTAGAAATTCTTGCATATCATCAATTTAATTGGTATTTGAATTTGTATGTACATCTGCTAACAAGCAAACGTTTGTCCTATATTCTGCACATTGATTATCAATTATAAATAAAGCTCTGTTTAAGAACATGTGCCCCTTGGTTGTCTGAATAATTAGTGGTTGAATATTAAATAGTTTCATGGTGTATGACATCATCAGTGACCAAGTTTTGAAAGTGTAAAAAAACTCATATAAATATGTACTATAAGTACACAATGCACTTAACTTCGGTTTGATGAAATCGTCTAATCTGGCCTGTTTTTGCAGTGTTTGAAATTCACATATCACACTTGAATTCTTCAATTTCATTTTATATTTAACCCTTTCCCTCATATAGACTCATTTTGACGCACTCAATAGGTACCACATAAAGCCTGATCTGCAGAAAACCACAGTTAAACCTTACCAAATTTAATTATAAATCCTCATTTCCAGACCACTGAGGAGCAGCGAACAGCATAAAACCTGATCAGCCTGCGAGTTACTCGCAGGCTGATCTGGTTTTATGTTGTTCGCATAGGTCTTTTCATGGTGTCCTCTATGAGGGAAAGGGTTAATTGCATGAAGGTCTGTGATTAAAAATAAAATATTTATTCTGAAGGTAATTATGAAATGTCATATCCATGCTTATTCCTTTTTTTTACTTTCATTCTGTGATCAAAATTTGAATATTCTGTGAAATCAAAATTTGTTTTAGAATCTCTTTCTCTCTCTTTATCTTTTTCTCTCTCATGGAAATACAAAAGAAATTACTTTTGAAAGTCAATTTACATTCACATTAAAGGATTAAAACATATTTTTGATATAATTGATTTGATGACTGTGTACATGAGGGAGAAGTGAAAACAATGTGAGGACTGATCCTGAGCTGCAATTGTCATGGCTGTATGGCTGGCAGTAATTTCTGATAGAGACATTAATTATGAATGGATAATCCACACTGCTCACTGTGGGGAGCTTGAATCAAATTGAACTGTAGATATCTGGATGTAACTGCAATAACCCTTTGGCAGTTGGTGGCTTCCAAAAATCATCCGTGTAGCCAGTATTTAATAAAAGCAGAATGTAATTAACTTGCAGGGTGGTCAGGTTTATTTCTAGTCACTTTTTTGTGTCATTTGCTGTAAGCAGAGGTGACACATAGGGATGACTTTTCCATCATCCGTCCGTCCGTCTGTCCGTGCAGCCAGATTGGAGTAAGGGGCCATCTAACTTTAAACAAAACAAAAGATGACAATACACTTCATTTTCTAACAATAGAATAAGGGGCCATGACCCCTTAAAAAACCAAAAACATATATAACAAGAAATCGCCCCTAACTCAAGTTTGGCTGCACAGACGTCTGTCTGTCCGTCACACTTTTTCAATCACGCTTCTTCAGGTGACACATGTGTTCCAGAGAACACTATTGTCGTTGTTACGTTTTAGATGAGAAGATAGTGCTGTTAGACCTAGGCAGGTGCAAAATTACTTTCCACCTGATCTGGTTTTTGTGTCACACTTCAACAAGTGACAAATGTGTTCCAAAGAACATTTTCATGCAATGGTGTACCATTATGTAAAACGCCGTGGCTTAGTGGAAAGGGTGACGGTCATGATATCATATGATCTACCTAAGAAGACACTGATCTATGTGACAATTGTATTATAACGCGACCAGCATACAGGTATCTGGCCCCAAATCTCAAAAATTACATAAGTACCATCTAGTGTAGGTCGTCAGATTCAAACTGAGTACCATCTATTGAAGGTCGTATAGATTCAAACTTAGTACCGTTCTGAATTTGTATATGGAATGTTCCTGGAAAAAATGGGATTGCATTGATCAATTACTGTGAAATAAGATACATCTAAATTGGCCTCCAGGGATCAAAGAGTCAAGTCCATGGCAAAAGTCATGTGACAGAATGTCTGATTTTGATTGGTCAATACTCCTGTTATTCAAAATTGGTTAACTGGCTCTTTAGAAGATTGGTGTATTGTGTCTATTGTATGAAATGCTTGCAAGAGAGTTTCAATAATGATTTTGAGAAATACAATTGGATTTTCTGGACTAAACATTACGATGAAAATGGCAAGTTGCACCATTAATGACGGGAAATTTGTTTCATTAGACAGAGAGAATATTTTAAGTGATATTGAATATAAAGATAATTATTCTAAATGAATTACATTCAATTGATTTGTTGTGGAATATTTCCTTGAACACAGAAAAATAGAAAAGCTGTATGAGTTTAATATTTTATTACTTTGTTGTAGCTCTGGAATTTATAGCGGACTGTACAATTAAGTTTTGTATGGAAAGGACCGGCTGTATTGCTTTCCATTAAGATTTCCATGCTCTGGCTAATGATACAGCTGTTCCGAAATGTTATATTATGTTGACATTATGAAATGGAAATAAGGTAATATTGACAATTTATGGTCTTTTACTAAAGCTTTTCGATTAGAGTTTCAATATAACGTTTAGCTATCGCAATAGTATTGAATTGTTAACTATATTTCCTGAGGATTCCTTGTAGTGTATGATTGATTTTGTCAATGTGCAGTCCCTTCAATAAAACATGTCTTTGGAACTAGATTGATATTAAAATTTGTGTTCGTCTGTGTTTATATTTTATGTCCTGTGTTATGTTACAATATATTATCAAAGAAAATAGTGTTATAGTCAGTATAAACTTATTTATATTGATTGTAAATATGTTTCTAGTTGCATGTGTGATCTAGTTGTTTGTGTATTTACAATATTAAATTATCTGTTATACAAAATATACACACACAGCTAGGATCTACTAACAGTCCTTAGAACTGAGTAATACTTAAATAATTCGTGGCAAACTAAATCATTCTTGTTTCTCTAATAAAAAATACCCAGATATTTAATATAAAATGTTTATGAGTAAATTGACCTGCATTATTACCTAAATAATTAACAGTATTTGCTAATAAATGAAATATTTGGGTATTTTAATTAAGGAAACAAAAAAGATGAAATTTTAGTTTTACTAAGCCCTAAGTATGGTTGGAGAAATTCAAGTAAGATGTTTCCAGTAGAAATAGAGGAATTTATTAGAGGGAAACTGGTGCTAAGTGATTAGAGCATCCAACCTGGAATCAGGAGGTCATTGGTTTGATCCTCAGATGCAACATACCAAAGTCAAAAAAATGGTACTGGTATAGCTCCTTTGCTTGCTGCTCAGCTTATAAGGGTAGTTCCAGGACTGGTTGGCCAGGTGTCAGGATAATATGACTTGGTATTGTATCATGCCACATGTCTATGGTGTGATACTGCAGTGTGGCAGCACTATATCTGTCTCAAGTAGACATCATCCCATACTGAAATACTGTCAGTGGGATGTTAAACCCAATATACCAACAAATAATTAGAGGAAGAAAGAGGGGATGAATGGGTGGGGAGAGAGATTGAGGCACACATTAAACTTAGATCAGTCATGTCATTGTTAGTGAGTTTGAACAATGTGTTTCAGGCCACAATTAACACCAACTATATACATTGTACACAGATTATGTGACATTCGCAGCTTAAACTGTTAATGATTTTCTGTATTAGATAATGGATGGATTGATATTGTGACATTAATCAAAATTAAATCCCTAGGTCCCATCATCTGATGGATGAGAGTGTTGGCACTGTTACCTCAGGAGGAGGTTATGGGTTTGATCCTCAACCAGGACTTGATTACCAAGGTCATTATACCTTTTCCTTAAATAGCCTCGTTTTGATGGCAAACAGAGCAGACCCCAGACTCATTAAAATCATATTCTAATTTGTGCTCCTCTATTATACGCATAAGGATCTGACAACATCGCATTAGGGGTCAGATTGACCTATTAAGTTATTTATATGCATAAACAAGAGCTTGATTTTAAACAAATTTAATAGTGCGTTTCTAACTGACTTTGGTAAAACATTTGTCACAGGATGAGAAAAATGTACAGCTTTATCGTGACCCGAACCCTGGGCCTTTTGCTTACATGGCGAATGCTCTACCGAATAAGCTACCCGGCCAGTTAAACATCTTTCTACCTTATCGTGGGATTAATGCGGTAACTTCCTCTGGTTATACCTTATGATTTGGTAGGCACCGATTCGATTGGCTTATACAAAGGTCAATCTGAGACGATCCTGAAACTATACAATGTTGTCAGATTCAGTTACCAATACTGAAACTGATTTCAATGAGATTGAGCAGACCCTGACCTATATACATATAAAAATGTGACATCTGCAGACGATAGGATGCCTTCAGCAGAGTCTCCTTTGATAATAATATTAAGAAGACCTGAGCTTTATGGCTTGGAATCCAGATAAAGTGACTTGGTGTGGTATCATGCCATGGTTAGATATTGCTGTAAAGCAGCACTGCATGAGTAATTGAATGTAGACAAAGTACCAGGATGAATAAAATTCTGTTGAGAGGACGTTAAAATTGTCGGAAATTTGAAAATATCTCCAATTGTTTCAATTTAATCATTTTTGCTCTGAGTCAAAATTACATAATGCAAACTCTTATCCGGTGACATTTAATGCAAAGTAAATATTTATCATTACTGCAGTACAACCAGGAAATATAAGTAATCCTGTATTTTATATACAAATTTTTAACAGTGCAAGACTTTAACCCTTTCCCTCATATAGACTCATTTTGACGCCTTCAATAGGTATCACATAAAGCCTGATCTGCAGAAAACCACAGTTAAACCTCACCAAATTTAATTACAAAATCCTCATTTCCAGGCCACTGAGGAGCAGCGAACAGCATAAAACCTGATCAGCCTGCGAGTTACTCGCAGGCTGATCTGGTTTTATGCTGTTCGCATAGGTCTTTTCATGGTGTCCTCTATGAGGGAAAGGGTTAAGTAGGAATATTATAAAGAAAATTAAAAATCCCATACTGATAATAATGTTCACATGATTGCAAAAATTATAATGATCAAGTACATTGATTTATGGCAAAAATATTTTAATAGCATAAATACGTTACCTGTTATTACTTCAGGTATGTGTCTATTTGTGCACAGCTTCCAAAACAGAGTCCGCAAAATAAACCATTCCCTAAACCCCCTAGTTACCGGAAGTGTAACCCCCGTTCTCCAATTGTGTTTTGGAAGCCATCGAGTTTCAGTGGGTAACCTAGCGTGTCCCTTTCTTGATAGCTTCTGTGCGCTACAGCTCTCCTTTTCTTATCTTTTCATAGCCTCGGCTGTGTTGTTTATATTGTTCTTATTGGTTTTATTCTATATACGTGTAGAATTCCCAATCCCCGTCCCGTATCGGGACCTTTTGCCTTGTGTCACGGGTTTCCGTGCCCCGACACTGGTTTTATTTTTGTCTCGTTTCGAGATTTTCTTTGTACGGGTTTTCTTCGGTCTTCCCGTTTTTTATTTTGCATACATTGTTCTTCTTGTATTGCTTTTTACTATGTCGCAGTCTCGGGGCTCCTGCGGACATGTCAAGGCGTCCTGGGATTCCCATCAGTCCTGCCTTTCATGTTCAGGGTGCTCTAGGGTCGACACCTGCACCGTTTGTGCTTCGTGGACAGACGAGATCTGGAAGAAAGCCTCTTCACGTCGGTCTTACTCATCCCGGAAAAGGAAGGCCTCATCTTCCTCCTCCTTCTCTGGGTTCAGTGCTGCTGGGGGTCGGAGTCCCTCTCCCCCTCCCAGAAAGAAGGCTTCCCGCCCCTCTCCGGAGAGGCCGCCTTCATCTCCTGGCTCCCTGCCCGGCTCTCCTTGTGTCAGCCCCAGGGGAGCAGTCAAGGAGACTACTCCGACCGGTCACCGGTCACCAGGCATGACCGGTCATTTGCTTGATCGTAGTCATAGCAAAGCTCACGACCGGTCACCGGTCAGGTCTAGCCACCGGTCACCGGTCAAAACCGGTCACCGACCATCACGGGACCGGTCACCGGGTATATCTACCAGGGACCGGTCACCGGTCAGGACCGGTCACCGACCACCGGTCACCAGGCACCGGTCACCGACCACCGGGGGCAAGGCCAGGTCGGCTCCCCCTAGGCGTGTGGGTCACCGGTCTTCGCCGATTTTGTCTGAAAAAAGTTCGGATTCGAGTTTTTCCTCAGGTAGCCCTGCGGTTTCTCCGCTTCGGCCACCTGCTCCCTCGTGTTCAAGGGTGCCCAAGAAACGGCCCCACAACCGTTCCCCGGGTTTTTCCGGTCACCGGTCCCCTAGCTCTGCTACTCGGGACCGGTCCCCTTTACGCTCCACCACGTCTTCGAAGGTTCAAGGTGCGGATGTTTCAGCGCAACCTCAGACCTTTGACCCTTCCACGTGGTGGTCCCACATGATGGGGGAATACGCCAGGCATTTCAGTTCTGCCTCCCCCCCGTCATACCGGGTGAGCCTTCATCTTCTAGGAGGGATCGGGTTTCTCTTCCACCAGAGACCCTAGATCACAGACTGTTCCTTCAGTCTCCTCCCTCCTCGGGTCCACAGGGCGCTTCTTCTGCACAGCCCCCTATGTGGCCCTTTTTCCCTCCATTTCCCTTTATGGGCTTTCCCCCTCAGGATGCTCCCCCATCTCGCCCTGAGGCTGGGTCTCCTCCCTCTACTCGCAATCCCCTACTAGTGGGACTGCTCTGAGCGGACACTTGGAGGATGAAATCTCCCTTCATGCTCCGGAGGAGGACTCCTTATTTGCTGAGGACGTGCCTCTTTCGTCCACCTCGCGCCGATCCAGCGCTCATTCCGAACCTCGTACTGACAATCCTCTCTCTGACGAGGACGAGGAGTCAGACGACAGTCGGTTTTCCATGGACAGGGCTGTTCAGGAGGTCTTTGCTACCTTACCTGCATCAGTATGCAAACCGGCCCCTCCTCCCTCCCGGAAGAGGTGCGAAGGTTACCTTGACCTTGTCGGTAAGCCTAAGGAATCCAAATCAGTCGAACCGGAGTTGCTCCCTTTCTCTCCGGTCGTCCGTTCGGCTCTGGAGGATTTCGAATCTTCATCCTCCTCTAAGCCAGGACCGGGCTGGTTTATTCCAACTTCAGACCTTCGGCCTTTGGGTTTTAACCCCAAGACCTACAAGTTTCCGGAGGGTGATTTTTCTATCCACCCTCCGAAACTGGACCTAGATGCGAGTCGGCTCCGGCTCAAGGTCCCCTCCTCTTTACCGCTTCAGCAGAAGGTCCTGGATCGCTGGGAGCAATGCTCCCGCTTTCTTTCCGGCGTCTCGTCGCATACTGACTCCTTCGTGGCCGCTCTTTCGGTCAAACTACAACAAAAGGATGCCTTATCTGCTTCCGTCAGGCTTCTTTTAGAGGCCTTAGCAGCGACGGCAAAACATTCGATTTTGCTATCTCTCTCTCTCTCTTCCGAGATGACTCGCTGCAGGCGGGATGCCATCCTGGACGGCCCCAACAAGCTACTTCTCTCTTCTTCTCGAGAAAAGCTTAGGTCGGCCCCTCTTTCTTCTTCGTCCCTCTTTGGGGGCCGAATCAAGGAAGTAGCGGATGCCTCCAGGGAGGAGCAAATGCACGGCGCGGTGGCCTTCCAGCCCCGCACTCCTACTTCGGCTCCCCCTAAATTCCGGATACCGAAGAAACCTTCGGCTTCTACCGGTAAATCCCCGAAGGACTCAGAAAAGGGCAAGCCTCAATCTCCTTTCAGAAGCAATCCCTCTTCCAGGGGCGCTCGCCAATCTGGTCCTCAGCGACCACGATTTCCTCCTTCATCGCCCCCCACCCCTTCTTCTACCTCTACCAGTCAAAGGGGTAGGAGTAAGCCCTAGGGGTACGTCCTTTCTTCCGCTTCCTCTTCCAGACGTTCGATTAGGAGGAAGAGTGTTTCTGCCCCTTCCAGTAGGCGGCAGACTCACTCATTTCATTCATCAATGGGAGACAATCACCGACGACCAATGGGTCCTGTCTATCGTGAGACACGGGTATCGGGTTCCGTTCAGTCGTCCCCCTCCACTATCACGCTCTCCCATTCATCTCTCCTCCAATCATCCTCGTCTGGGACTCGCCATTTCAGATCTTCTGAAAAAAGGAGCGGTAGAAAGGGTCTCGATTCCAACCTCTCCGGGGTTTTACAGCCGTCTCTTTCTGGTTCCCAAGAAGGACGGCGGGTTTCGACCGGTCATAGACCTATCTCATCTAAACTCCTTCATTCCGAAGGAACACTTCAAAATGGAAACAACTTCGTCGATCAGGGCAGCCGTCCTCCCCGGTCACTGGGCTGTTTCCCTGGATTTATCGGATGCCTACTTCCATGTATCTATCCATCCTCATTCCAGGAAATACCTTCGTTTTTCGGATGGTCAAACTGTCTACCAGTTCAAGGCCCTTCCGTTCGGCCTGTCTTTGGCCCCCAGAATCTTCACCAAAATAGTTTCGGTTCTGGTCGCCAGGGTTCACTTTCGCGGCTCACGCGTATTTCGACGACTGGCTTCTTCTTCACATGGACCCAGTCGCTCTTCTCGACGAACTTCGATGGGTGACAGACCTAGCTCTCCGGCTAGGCTTCATCCTCAACTCCGAGAAATCGGAGTTGATCCCATCCCAGAACTTCACGTTTGTCGGGATGCAGTTTCTGACCGACCTAAACAGGATCAGAATTCCGGAACCAAGAATTATGTCTCTTCTAACTCTGGTTCGGGGGTTTTCGCGTTGGCAATCGATCTCAGCCCGCGAATTCCTATCGCTTCTCGGAGTACTCAATGCAGCAGCGGATCTTGTTCCGCTGGGCCGCCTTCACATGCGACCTCTTCAATTTATCCTACTCTCGATCTGGCGTCCCAGTCGAGACCATTTACAGACCATTCTTCCGGTTTCTCCGGAATTGGTTCATCATCTCAGTTGGTGGAATTCCCCCTCGTTTCTCCGAGAGGGTGTTCCTCTTTCTCCTCCTCAACCGGAACTGTTCCTCTTCTCGGATGCCAGTCTGTCAGGCTGGGGTGCTCATCTGGAACCTCTGGGTCTCACAACCTCGGGTCTTTGGTCCCCTCGGGACAGTTCTCTTCATATCAACAACCTCGAACTCAAAGCGGTTCTACTAGCCTTACGACAGTTTTCTCCTCTCATTCGAGGCAAATCTGTTCTAGTATCTACAGACAACACGACTGTTGTCTCTTACATCCGCAGACAAGGGGGACGCACTCGCCTTCTCTGTGCATGGAAGCATGGCACCTTCTTCATTGGTGTCAGGTGTCTTCGGTTCTCATTCAAGTCAGACATCTTCCGGGTCGTCTAAATGTTTTAGCGGACCAACTGTCCCGCAGGCATTCTCTTCTCCCCTCGGAATGGAAGTTACTTCCTCGGATCGCGACAACTCTGTTTGCGATTTTCGGGTCTCCGTCTGTCGATCTATTTGCTACCAGGCTGAACAACCAGCTTCCACTGTTTGTGTCACCGGTATCGGATCACCGGGCTTGGGCGATAGATGCTCTGTCTGTAAACTGGGATCATCTATTTGCTTATGCGTTTCCACCGTTTTCTCTGATTCCCTTAGTTCTAAGGAAAATCCTGCGATCTCAGTGCCGGATCCTCCTTGTAGCTCCACTTTGGCCAAGGAGATCTTGGTTCGTGGATCTTCTGGATCTTCTGATAGACGATCCTGTAGAACTTCCCCAGGTTCCGGACCTTCTGTCACAAGGTCGGAACAGGGTCCTACACGACAATCCTTGCGCTCTTCGTCTTCACGCTTGGATGTTATCCAACAGCGAGTTAGACAGAAGAAATTTTCGGCAACAGTTGCCTCTATTATCTCTAAAGCCAGGAGACAATCTACTCGATCTGTCTACCAGGCAAAGTGGAAGGTCTTCCGTGATTGGTGTATCGCACGGCAGATTAATCCGGTCAAAGCTCCTGTCAGAGAAATCGCTAACTTTCTAGTTTTTCTTTTTAACGAGAAAAAACTTGCGGTCAGTTCTATCAAGGGTTATAGGTCTATGTTATCGAACACTCTTAAGTTTCACAGATCCTCTTCCCTTGGTTCGGATCCTTATCTTTCGGAAATTATTCGTTCGTTTGAACTGTCTAGGCCAGTTTCTCGTTCGTTAACTCCAAAGTGGGATCTTTCTTGTGTTTTACTGGCTCTTACTAAGGCACCTTTTGAACCTCTTTCTGAGGCTTCTCTCCTGCACGTAACATGGAAGACGGTCTTTCTCATAGCAATGGCGTCTTCTAAACGTCGTTGCGAAATTCATGCCTTTTCTACTGAGGAAGGCTATTTACGCTTTAACAAATCTGATGGCTCTGTATCTTTGAGCTTTCAACCTGGTTTCCTTGCGAAAACCCAGCTCCCTTCGGTCTGTCCCCCTCCGGTAGTTATTCCGAGCCTTGCTAGGTCTTGCGCCAGGGGAGATCCTGATAGGCTTCTTTGCCCGGTTAGAGCCTTGAAGTTTTACCTCCAGAAGGTTAAATCTTTACGGGGTCGTCGTCTTCGACTTTTCCTCCCAATAAAAGGGGGGGGGCGAAGTTTCAGCAGCATCAATATCTCGTTGGGTAGCCTCAACTATCAAGTTTGCCTATTCGGATCTTTCGGACAGGGATCTTTCCTTTTTAAGAATTAGACCACATGAGCTCCGTGCTTTGTCTGCTTCTTGGCTTTCTTGAATAAATCTCCATGGATGATATTCTCAAAGCGGCCTCTTGGAAGTCTTCTACTACGTTTTCTTCCTTTTATCTCCGCTCACTGGCTAACCAATCACAAACCTTGTGGATTTGGGTCCACTTGTAGTGGCTCAGACAATAGTTTAATCATCATGTCTGACGCCTCGGCGGCTTTGGTCGTTTCCTACTTCGGGTGTCGCTGCAATCAAGGTTCTTTGTTAGCAACCTCCCGCCTTAGCGACGAAGTCATACCTGAAGTAATAACAGGTAACGTATTTATGCTATTAAAATGAAATTTTTGAAGTAAAATTAATTTTAATTAGTAAATACTTACCTGTTATTACAGAGTCCCACCTCCCTCCCCGCTTGCTGGCGGTTGTATCCCTCGATGGCTTCATATACAATTGGAGAACGGGGGTTACACTTCCGGTAACTAGGGGGTTTAGGGAATGGTTTATTTTGCGGACTCTGTTTTGGAAGCTGTGCACAAATAGACACATACCTGAAGTAATAACAGGTAAGTATTTACTAATTAAAATTAATTTTACTTCAAAAATTTCATTTTATTTGCCTATGTATTTTTTTTTTATTTATTTATTTATTTAATTTTTATTTTATTTTTAGCTTGACTATTCGAAGAATATGAGAGCTATTGTAGTCACCCTTGCATCGGCATCGGCGTTGGCGTTGCAGCTTTTGGTTAAAGTTTTGCATGCAAGGTACTTTCATGCTTATATCTCAGTATCCAGGCATGCAATTGATTTGAAACATCTTTAATGCATTTAGGGGTATCATTAAGGTAGATAACTTTTGATGGAATATATTAAAAGTTATGGCCCCTTTTTTAACTTAGAAATTTCGGTTAAAGTTTTGCATGCAAAGTTATTGTTGTTGTTGTTGTATTGTATTTACCGTCGCTGCGATATGCATGCTTTCATGCTTATTTCTCAGATTCCAGGCATGAGATTGATTTGAAATGTCTTTAATGTGTTTAGGGGTACTATACTGTCAAGGAAGATAACACTTGATTGAATGTATAACAAACTATGGCCCCCTTTTAAACTTGGAAATTTTGGTTAAAGTTTTGGCATTCAAGCTCCTCTCCAGCTTATATCTCAGAAATTGTTTATGGTATTGACTAGAAAGTTAAGGAGTGTATTCAGGGGCATCAGAAAACCAAGGAGAATAACTTTTGGACTGAATTTTATACAAATTATGGCCCTTTTCTAACTTGTATACTTGGTTAAAGTTTTGCATGCACAGTGTTATTATGCTTATGTCTCAGTAACTAGGCATGACTTAATAAAAATATTAAGGAGTATCAGACTATCAAGGTATATCAGTTTTGACTATTATTAAATACAGTGTATGTGAAGGGCAAGAATTGAAAATGATTTCATTTGATTTACCAACAAGCATTTTGAATAGTCAAGCGTGCTGTCCTCTGACAGCTCTTGTTTATGAGCTGCCAATATTCAGAATATTCGCTGCAGATGATAGAAACCATGCTTTATATCAATCCTTTACCTCCTGAATATCCATGTACAAATTATTGACTTAATTAATATTGAATATTGAAATACTGTATGGTATAATTTTTAGTTACAGTTTATGGAATAGTGGGTTTTTCTTAATGCCAAGCAGACTGTGTAGAATCAGAGCTACAATATTATATGGGCGACCAGTGAAAACCCTGATCTTTCCTTCCATGAGCAGCCTGATCTAGGTCTGTCTGTTCTGTACAAAGATGTCTATAAATCTGAGGTTAAAAACGTCTGTGTGAGTTTAAAGTGTCAAATTATCCATTATAAAACTAATGGGGATTTCAGCACTAGGTCCGTGACATTTGAAAATGATGGAAATTATTTTTAATATAATATAAAGTCAGATACCATAGGAAAATCTCCATTCTGTTTTTAGCACACCTCAGAGATTGTGCTCAAGGTGAGCTTTTGTGATCATCCTGCGTGCATCATCAGTCGTCTGTCATCAACAACTTGCTTTAAACTACATCTCTGAAATGGCTTAAACTTGGCAGGGATGAAATTGCTAAAATAAACTTGATCCGTGTAGAACTCTGGTCGCCATAGCAATAGAAAGAAAAACTAAATGAAAACTTTAAATATAATCTCTTTCAAAACTACTGGCCAGATTTCAAAATGTTTTAGTACAGATGTTCCTTGTGTAACCTTTTACGCAGGTGAGTGATCCAGGGCCTTTGTGGCCCTCTTGTTAATACTTCCCCATACATAATGTTTAACTTTTGTAAATTATCTTTCTGGTGTAATTTAACATTAGATATTGTACCTTTTCAATGTGGAGAAAATGTAATCAAAGCATTAACAACAACAAAATACAATGACCTTATGACCTCTACATTATCATATAACTGAATGATGTCATTGTGGTGAGGAAGTTTTTGCCTGTGTTTCAGAAAATACACTGTGTATACAAGCCAACAAGGAACTTAAAGGAGGAGCAGCGAACAGGCTGATCTGGTTTTATGTTGTTCGCATAGGTCTTTTCATGGTTTCCTCTATGAGGGAAAGGGTTAAGTCCATCATATGAGAACAATGAAATATTGATTTGTATAAAATAATGATGTCTTCCTAAGTATTTGCCTACCCCATGCTTATGATAAAATATATCATATGCCTAAAAGGATTTGATGTTTTTATTTTCATGATGATGAATATCATCAATGCCATAAAAGATAGTATGTTATCATTTTCAAGAACGATAAAACTTTATCTTTCCTTTATGACTGTTTTGGAATCTGGAAGGATGTCATTAAAAGCAATATCATATGATATCATGTCTGATATACAAGGTTTCTTATGGTAGTTCAAAATCACAAGAAAGAAGGAAAGAGAGAAAAATAAAAATAATAGAAAGATAGATGGATTGATTTTAATATGCAATGTCAACAAACATCAATGATTTTAACCCTTTCCCTCATGTAGACTCATTTTGACACACTCAGTAGGTACCACATAAAGCCTGATCTGCAGAAAACCACAGTTAACCTTACCAAATTTAATTACAAAATCCTCATTTCCAGACCACTGAGGGGCAGCGAACAGCATAAAACCTGATCAGCCTGCGAGTTACTCGCAGGCCGATCTGGTTTTATGTTGTTCGCATAGGTCTTTTCATGGTTTCCTCTTTTCTTTTTTTAAACAAAAAAAATAATCAATCAATCAAAATAAATTTTAAAAAATGTGTATGAAAAGCACAAATTAGCCATGTCACTCAAGTTATATATCATGAAATGATGAGATATGTCTTTCAATAAATACTATACCTATAGTTTATGTACCCTTCATTGTGCATGAGACACTGAATCAATATATCTCATGTTGAGTCAAGTCACAGGCGAGAGAGATGTGCGATTATTATTCTGTATCTGAAATTGCTCGTATGTTACATGTGATATGTCTAGGATACATTGTGAAGTTATTGGGATCTAGAAAAAGACTATCAAATGGTAAGAGAAGGAATTTAGACCATTTTCAATTAAAGATATAAAATAAAGAATGTTTAAACTGATCTACTTTACCAAAGTTGGGGACATTGAAAACGATAGTGAATAACAACTTTGAGGGTGATGTTTGTTATTTGACAGTGGAAAAAGTTGTATGGTCATTATTATTTTTTATTATTTTTGAATGGCAGGAGCTTGTTTCAGAAATCTTGATTTAAAATAAAATGATGTTCCAGAACCTATCCAGGTATTACTGTTTTTAAAACATTAACCCTTTCCCTCATATAGACTCATTTTGACGCACTCAATAGGTACCACATAAAGCCTGATCTGCAGAAAACCACAGTTAAACCTTACCAAATTTAATGATAAAATCCTCATTTCCAGACCACTGAGGAGCAGCGAACAGCATAAAACCTGATCAGCCTGCGAGTTACTCGCAGGCTGATCTGGTTTTATGTTGTTCGCATAGGTCTTTTCATGGTTTCCTCTATGAGGGAAAGGGTTAAAGAAATGAAATGGGATTAGTGTAGTTGTACAGTTTTAAAGGAGGATTTAGGTAAATAGAAGGTCTAGATTTCACTGTATATATTTACATGTGTTTATCGTAAGAAAACTATGAACAATTCCTTGATGATACTGGGCCAATTCGACTGGGACTTTCTGATGAGAATGAAGGGTGGGCGAAGCTAGATGCGCAAAGAAAAAAGTAACTCAACAAAAAATGCCCAGTTGAATAGATATTTCTATTGATGTCGCTTATATCAATAACCAATTTTACAAAAAGTTAAAACATAAAGATGTGAATAAGGATGTCTTTCTATGTGTCCATCACAGTGATTTATTCATTTTTCTGTTACAGGAAACTCAACTAATCAAGCTAATTGATAAAATTGGTCATGCATGACACTTATTTCAAGATTCATGACATTATTCTATTTTTATTTAATAATCTCTACATAGAAAGTTTTTGAGTTCTGCTTGAACGGAGGACGCTAAATTGTTAAATTGAGAAATTAATGAGTTCTGTTTAGCAAAAAACATACAATGAGTTGTAAGAATAAGTATATATTCTTTTCAAATATCACTATGTGTATTAGTTTTTAATCTTGAAAATAATTAAGAGATATTAACAGAGATTTTTCTTTGATGGTAAAGTACTTAACGCTCTGACGTCACAATCTCAACACTCCAAATGTCGAATGAAAGATTTTAAGTAACAAAAAAACTTTAGTCAACAAAAAACCCTAGTCGACTGTAACCCCTAATGCCCACTGTTAAATCATTAATTTTGTGGGACACTTATGTTCATTAATTTCCTTGATATTTTTATCCACAAATATAAATCCCCATGAAAATCAGTCTTTATATACCTTTAGATATCACATTTTCTAGAGCTAAATCAACAAATAGAAGTACTTACGATATACCATTAAGTACAAAATCAACAAAATTTATGTCAAGTGATTTTATAGTATAGCAATAAGCCATTTGATTACTTTATCTAACTTGTAAATATGTCTAGACTCATTTTATTGTGTCACCTGCTGTAAGAAGAATCCACACGTAGGGCTGACTTCTCCATTGTTTGTCTCTCAATCTGTCACACTGCTTCAGCCGGACCAACACGTGTTCAAAGGAAAACTCTTGTTTCATGTCTCAAGTCATTGATTTTCAGGGTTTTTTTTAATAGTCTTCTTATTGGCACACCTGAGCACAACATGCTCATGGTGAGCTATTGTGATTGCCTTTTGTCTAGCGTCCGTCATCCATGCGTGCGTGCATGCGTCCGGCGTCAACAATTTACTTTAAACAACATCTCCACCTAAACCACTCAGTCAAATTTGATATAAAATTGCTTAGGATGTTCCTTTCATGAAGCTCTACCAAAGTTGTTCAAATGGTTCTGGTCCATTGCATATCTTGGTCACAAGAGCTAAAAATAAATTTTTAAAGTGAAATCTTTAAAAATCTTCTTCTCCGAAGCCAAAAGGCCTAAAGCTTAGATATTTGGTGTGTTGTATTGTCTTATGGACCATTACTTAGTTTGTTCAAATCATGACCCTGGGATCGAAATTGGCCCTGCCCCAGGGGTCACTTGCTTTTACGTAGATTCATATAAGAAAAACTAGAAAAATCTTCTTGTCAGAAACCACAAGGTCTGGAGTTTAGATATTTAGTGTGTAACATGGTCCAGTAGACCTCTAACAATTTTGTTCAAACCATGGCCCTGGGGTCAAAATTGGCCCCGTCCCAGGGGTCACATGATATAACATAGACTTACTTTGGAAAAAATAGAAAAATTTTCTTATCAGAAACCACAAGGTTTGGAGTTTAGATATTTGGCGAGTAACATGACCTAGTGAACATCTACCAATTTTGATCAAATCATGGCCCTGGGGTCAAAATTGGCCCTGTTCTAGGGGTCACTTGATTTTACATAGACTTGTATAGGAAAACCTTCAAAAGATCTTCTCAGAATTCTCAAAGCCTGGTGTTAAGACGTTTACTTGTGGACCTTATCTAAGTCTGTTCAAATCATGGCCCTGGTGTCAAAATTGACTAGGGCCTGCCCTATGAGTCACTTGATTTTATATAGACTTATTAGAGTTATGACCTTCAAAGTTTGGTTGATAGGCACAGTTTTTGTGTTGAATTTAGATGATCTTGCTGTACTTCTGCATATGACTTGTAATACCAGTAATTTCAGGTGAGCGATTCAGGGCTATCATGGCCTTCTTAGTTCAAAAACACAATTCCTAGGTTGTTTCAGTCTAAAACATACAATGTGGTTAAAACCTATAAATATTCCATGCTTTTCCCATATATCACTGTGGATATATGTGGACAGTAGTGTTGAACTGATCAATCAGTTTGTCAGCAAATCTTTAAGGAAGACCGCGGCGATTAAATGTCACCAATGATTTATTTGTCAACAAATTTGGTATTATATGATTTGATTTTAGACAAAGTAGTGGTTTTGACTAACATCTTAACTGTAAACTTATTACTAATTGGTTAGTGTAACAAACTCGACCCGGGCCAAGATCGAACCTGGTCCACTGGTGTTCGAGTCCAATGCTCTAACCACTGGGTAAAGAGTTGACTCCCTGACGCAGTTATCAAAGATTGTATTTATACCTGTGCCGACGCATCGTCACATTACTTTCTCCTCCGAGAAGTCTCGACCCGAGACTTTGCCTGGGAAACATGTGGGTAAGGCAACTCCGGTCTGGCAGTTGACATTATCCCAATGCTGCCACAAAATGTAACAAACTCGACCCGTGCCAGGATTGAACCCGGTCCGCCGGAGTGCGAGTCCAATGCTTTAACCACTGGGCCAAAGAGTCAACTCCCTGACGCATTTGTCAGAGATATTATTGATATTATTTATCATAAATTACACAAATTTTGAATTCATATTCTGTATATAAATTAACAGTTTACAAGTATTAGTATTATTGTCACCTGATTAATTATTGATCAGTCAGAGAGATGGGCTGATTAATCAACTAATCTTTTTTGAGCTGATTACCAACAATAACACTAGTGGGTTGTAAGACTATTTTAGGTTATTTTGTCACCACTGATTTCAGATTTTAAGGCTATTCAAGTTTAAAAAGAAATCCAGACCGACTGAAAAAGCCTGTTATTTTACTGCAGATGTTCCACATGTTTTAACCTCTCTATGAGACTGAGCACTTTATTTCAAGTAAGGCATGTATTTGAATAACCGAAACAAGATTACTGTTGTCTTTCAGGCAACACCTGTATACCTTAACATTTAAATAAAGATTTATGCTAATATGGGATTTTTAATTACATAGCAGTTGATGTTTGATATTATATTCAAACAATAATTGTACATGTACATGTACATGTCTAAATTAAAAGTCAAGCTAGACAAGTAATTATCACGAATATAATTATGATTCATCGTCGTTTCATAGAATGTTTTACTGATCACCCAAGAACCTCAACCATTCATTGAATACAAGATTGTTTAAGTCATTAAAAAATGATACTGGTATAGCTCCCTTGCTTGGCGCTCAGTATATAAGGTTAGTTCCAGGACTGGTTGGCCTGGTGTCAGGATAATGTGACTGGTTGTGGTATCATGCCACATGTCTACAGCGTGATACTGCAGTGTAGCAGCACTATATCTGTCTCAAGTAGACATCATCTCCAAATGACAGAAATACTGTTGGTAGGACGCTAAACCAAACAAGATGACTGTTAAACTTTTTGAAATCTCCAGAACTTGAAATCACTTACCAGTCTGAAGTCAGTCTGAAGTCAGTCTTCAGGGGCCTCCGTGGCCGAGAGGGTAAAGTTGCTGGCTTTAACACTCACTCAGCCCCTCACCGCATGGGTTTAAATACCAGTAGGGTTATTCGGATTTTCATGTGAGGAAGCCTTCCAGCTTGCTTGCGGTAGGTTGGTGGTTCTACCCGGATGCCTCTGTGCATTCAGGGTCTTCCTCCACCTGTAATTAGTGGACGTCACTATATGACTGAAATACTGTCGAAGCGACAGTAAACTCAAATAGTCTAGTCTAGTCAGTCTTGATTGGTCTTCCATTCATCATAAACAGATTTCATCACAAATGTATAAAATCATTAATAATTACCTTTAATTTGTAAAAAGGAGACACATCCAGTGAGCGATAGCTAATGCAAAGTCTGTAAAAGGCCATCTCCAGTCCCTTAGAAATGTTCTGGTTCTCAGTATATGACTCCACCTTCTTGTTGTTTGTGAAAGGTAAAGTCCCTGTAATGGTTCTGCTACGTCTTGGACCACTTAACCTCTACCAAGATAACCAAGGTACCTTAATGAAATATTAGGAAACCTTGGTTATCTCCGAGAAAGGCCATGCGGTCCGAATTACAGGGACTTTACCTTAAGAAATAGTCGAGTAGTTAATATCTTGTCAGTGACCTCAATTAACAGATGTGAAAAATATAGCAACATGTTCGCATATTTTTGTAAACACAATTTCGAATTTTTCAGGTTACAAGTTCTTACAATAGAAAAAGAATAGAAAGGGATTCAAGTATTTTGATAAGAAATGGAGTAAATGCAGTATTTGTTTGAGAGGACTACTTATTACAAAAGATTAATAGGGAATAAATAGATGAATGGGAAAGTTAATGAAAATAAATGAGAGAGATATTGAGAGAGAGAGATTTTGAAGAAAGAAGTGTGAAGATGGTAAAGGGTTCTATGGCAGTATGAAGAAAATATCATTTCGTACTGTGAAATATAATTGCTTCAGCTGTTACAGTTCCTCTATGTTTGTTCTTCTATTCTACTTTTATCTTCATTTTCAACCTCCATTCTTAACATGTTATACTTTCTCTATTCTTTTTCCCTGTATATGTTTTTCATTTTTTTCATAATCTGCTTCTTTTCACTGATCATATTTATGTGTGTTGAGGAAATTTTGTGTCTATTGTTTCCGCACAATTTGCCGAACAAGTAATTAAATTACCTCTCAATGCATATTCTTTTTCACATTATTAAATGATTACCTCCCTTTGTTAATGAAGATTTATCTCCCTTGCAGACTGTGGGTCACAGGAATGTTGGCAAGATGCGGACCCGTTTCACCCTCCGCTTCTGGCTGGTCCTCTTATGTAGCGTCTATTTCATGATGCTCTTCATTTTCCATGGCCGCCTTCAGATAGAGATCAGCCAAGAATCAGACAACACCCTTTTCAACCGCCTCTTCCAACCAATCAGCAACAAGAACAGCAACTGGTATGGTGGCCCAAACAACTTCTTGTTTCGTGGGAGAACAGATATCAAGAGAAAAATGCTTGAGACACAACTGGAGGATGGGAAAGGATCATTGGACGATATAATAAGGGGGACAACTCCAGCTGACACAAACCTTTGGGCAGACGACTTTAAGAAAGATTACTTTAAGAAGTGTTTGATGCCTTCGACTCACAGGTTTCGAAATTTTTCAGTGATGGAAGATAACACATATCTATATTCCGCCTATCTTGACGATCGATCCACAGTAAGAGTTGTGCGAATTATGGCAATTTTTCACCTGGATAAGAATAACAGATTCTTAAAGTTTTACTGCCATTTTGAAACAGAAGAAAAAGTTAAAGCATCAGTTTATGAGATGTGTGAAAATCATGGGAAGAAATTTGGTGGATTCATTCTGTCGTGTTTTGTGCCAAATAATGTTTTCAATGTTTGTACAGTAAATGTTTCCATGGAAATCATTCCTGTGCATTACAAGTATAAAGCACCTCGCACACAGTCTGTGATGATTCCAGTGTCTCCGCTGAGGCCAATGTCACATATGCCATTTAAAGCAAAGGTGGACTTCACATCTGCCAATGGGGACTCAGCCAATAATCAGTCTAAAAATTCATCGTCACAGTTATTCCTTGACAACAAAAACTTACCCTATAACTACAGTATATGTGTTCCACCATTATTTGGAAAGATTCCTGAGTTGCGTCTTATAGAATGGATTGAAATACATCGAATTCTAGGATTTCAGCATTTTATTTTTTATCTTTCTTCCATCTTCAAAGCCACAAGTACTTTAAAGGTTCTACAGTATTATCAAGAGAAAAATATTTCAACTCTCATAGACTGGCCCTTGCCAAATGCAATGACCTCAAAAACAATCTGGTACAATGGTCAACTGACCGCACACAATGACTGCATGTACAGGGCTATGACCTTGACCCAAAATTTAGCCATTATAGATATCGACGAAGTGATAGTTCCGCATAATAATAAAGACACCTTTTCCGAAAGTGTTCAGAATTTACTAGGCAAGGATGTGTGTGGGTTGAGCATGGATAGTGCTTTCTTTGACACAAACTTCATGAAAGACACTGAAATGAAGGATCTCATCACTCAGTGGGCTGTGGCCCGCAGTGGTTTCAGCAAGGTCAGAACCAAGGTGCTCCTGAAACCTACTTACGTCTTTGAAGTAGGTATACATCATATAAGTAAACCATTTACAGAGAATCTGCGTGTTAACAAAGTGAATGTTTCCGATGCGTTTATTCACCACTATCGGAAATGCGTGCCTAACTATGGGATGAAATGCAACAAGGCTCCTGAGATGGACACGGTCTTGTTAAAGTATAAAGAAACCCTGGTAAAAAATATCAAATTCATATACAAGGAGGTATTTTCAGTGGACAAGGAACTGTCATGACTTGACTGATGGTGTTAAATATTTCAGTGTTTAAAAATGTACATTCCCAAATGATATGTATACAAAAATTATATTTTGCATTTCATATATTTTTTCAGAAGTTTTATCAGCATTTTCTTAAAAAGTAACCAGATATACTTCTTTTCAAAAAAAAAAAAAAATCTATTATATTTTTGGCAATGTTATGGAGACAATTTTTTTTTTTCATTTACATTTTTTTTGTTTTTTTAATTTTTTTTTTTTAAAAAGGACAGAAATGGCAAGTTACCGTCACTTCACATTCTGCAAGAAGTTTAACATCTTTATATATTGTTGAATCAAAGTGGTCCCGCAGGGGTAATTATCACCTTCAATGCTAGCTCTCGTCTTGTTGTTTGACGATTATCATTATCAGTGAAATTTATTTAAATTTAATTATAAATCATAATTTCAATGTCTTTATTGCATTGATTGCAATATCAACTAAATTGAAAATAACAGGGTTTTTTTTTTCATTTCTTTTTTAGCTTACCTGAGCACTAGTGCTCGGGTGAGTTTTTGTGATCGCCTTTTGTCCGTTGTGCGTCGTCCGTCGTCAACAATTGCTTGTGAACACTCTAGAGGCAGTTTGGCCCAATCTTCATGAAACTTGGTCAGGATGTTTGTCTACATGATATCTCAGATAAAAAAAAACCTTGTGAACAGGCAGTTTTGGCCCAATCTTCATGAAACTTGGTCAGGATGTTTGTCTACATGATATCTCAGATGAGTTCGAAATTGGGTCACGTGAGGTCAAAAACTAGGTAACAGGTCAAATCTTAGAAAAACCTTGTGAACACTTTACATGCCACAGTTTTGGCTCAATCTTCATAAAATTTGGTCAGGATGTTTGTCTACATTATATCACAGATGAGTTTGAAATTGGGTCATGTGGGGTCAAAAACTAGGTCACAAGGTCAAATCTTAGAAACACCTTGTTAGCACTCTAGAGGCAACAGTTTTGGCCCAATCTTCATAAATTTGGTCAGGATGTTGTTACATATATCGATGAGTTTGAAATTGGTCATTGGGTAAAAACTAGGTCACAAGGTCAATTCTTAGAAAAACCTTGTGGACACTTTAGAGACCACAGTTTTAGACAAACCTTAATGTAACTTGGTCAGAATGTTTGTTTACATCAAATCTCGGACGAATTCAAAACTGGGCAACATAGGGTCAAAAAGTAGGTCACCGGAATGTTAGAAAAACACTTTAGATGCCAGATTTTTTGTCATTATGCCTAACACAGCCATCTTACTCAGGTGAGCGACACAGGGCCATCTTGGCCCTCTTGTTATCTCATTCTATTCAACAATCAGGTGGAAAATAATGATAAAAAAGTAGAAAGGATTTGGAGACAAAGCAGGTTTTATAAACTCAAAAGTATCAAAGTTTTTATAATGGCCTTGCATGATGGACTACATTGTAGAACCCAATTTAATCTCTTTCTGATGAGGATCAATTGAAATACTAAACCATGATTTAAGGGATACTTTGAGACAATAAAAATGACAGCAACCCGCTATGTTATTGATGGAAAAATCCGTACGCAGCTGTGGGCACTTGTGATTTCCTTTGTGACCAGTTCAGACCATGATCAGCCTGTACATCCAAGCTGTCAATTCATGGTTTTCACTGTTCCCTATTCAGTCAATCATTTTTCAGCATTAAATCATTCTTTACCATAAACAACTAATGGTACAGTTCAAAATGAAGAAAGGACAAGTCCATTTAAGAAATTTAGCTTGGTCAGGGTCAAGATTAAGATTGAGGACCCAAGGTCACGGGTTATCACCCATCATCATTCCAGACTAGGGTCACCTAGGTTACCGATTATATCTTAGCCATGACTCTAACAGAGGTTTTATACAAGCTTAATTTCTTAAGGGTCATTTAATAAAAAAAAGATAGTTTAGGTTAGTTGACCATATGTCAATACTAATTTGGGTCATTGAAGACTAGTCACCTTTGTTTACTTATTTAGGTCATGTAGTTTTTCAAGGTCTTATGTTTTATCCATACTGTTGTTGTCTATATATTTCATTGTTAAACTTATATCAATATGTTAATTTTGTTTTGATTTGTTAACAATGATTTTGTTATGAATGTGTATTCATCATATCATTCCGGTCAAACTGGTACTTGATTGTTACTTAGGTTGCAGGTTTCAACTTTCTGTTGTAACCTTACTTCAACGTATCTCTTTTACATGGATCAGGAACAAATTAAACAATTTGTACCATTTCTCTCAGGAGTTCCTGGGTTGTACCAGTACTTTGAGCTTTGAAAAGTCTTGAGAAAAAGCTGCCATCAGAAGGGATCAGACTAACCACTTTCAGGTGCACAGTTTAACCTTTAACCTCATGAATATTCATGTAAAAATTTAATGACCTGATGAATATTAAGATACTTATATGAAATACATGATTTTTTTTTCTTTGCCGTGCAGACTGTGTAGAGACTGAGCCACAGTATCGCGTGAGCAAACAATGGAGACCCTGATCAGACAGGACCAGGAAGGAGCAGTCTGATCAGGATCTACTCTGTTTGCCAGTGCATTAAAACATGTCTATATGAAGTAGAGGTATGTGTAAATACTGAACCATGCAACAGTGCCCTTGTGTTGTTACTGTCTGATTGTGTTGATTTTATTGTTGTTTTCTTCTTTTTTTGTAAAAAACATTCCTTTCTCACATTAATTTATTATATTTTTATCGAAAGATGATGCATTTCTTTTTTATTAATTGTCTTTCTTGTTTAACCAATCTTTATATTTACGTATGCATTTTATTTATTTTAGAATACACCAAACTTGCTACAATTCTAGTGAATGGTTGATTTTATTTTTTCTCACGGTTTTTCAGGATAATCTTGTTTGTTCCTCAGTGATTGTTTTTACATTTCTTGGGGCCAGTATTAGGTATTTTTAGCAGCACAATATTCATTATCATAACATAACCACAATTTTGTTTTTTCCTTTTTTTATTAGCTCACCTGAGCACAATGCTCAAGGTGAGCTATTGTGACCGATGAATGTCCGTCGTTCGGCGTCCGGCATCAACATTTAACTTTAAAACTACATCTCCTCCTTAACCACTGGGCCAATTTTAAAGAAACTTCACAGGAATGTTCCTTGGGTGAAGCCCTTTTATAGTTGTTCAAATAATTTGATTCCATGCAGAACTCTGGTTGCCATGGCAACGGAAAGAAAAAAATACATATGAACATTTTGAAAATCTTCTCCTCAATAACTACTGGCAAGATATCAAAGTCATTTGGCATAGATGTTCCTTTGGTCACTCTCTACCAAGATTGTTCAAATTATTTTGATTTGTGGAAAAACATGGCTACCAGAGGATGGAGCCCATTTTCCTTATATGTATATAGTAAAAATTTCAAATATCTCCTCCTCTAAAAGTGCTGGTTGGATTTCAAAGTTATTTGACATAGATGTTCATTGGGTCACTCTCTACCAAAAATTTTCAAATAATTTTGATCTGTTGAATAACATGGCCGCCAGGGGTCGGAGCCAGTTTTTGTTATATAAATATAGAACAAATTTGAAAAATCTTCTTGGCCAAAAGTACTGGCTGGATTTCAAAGTTATTTGACACAGATGTTTCTTATGTCACTCTCTAAGATTGTTCAAATTATTTTGATTTGTTGAAAAACATGGCCGCCAGGGTGGAGCCTATTTTCCTTTTATGTATTTAGTACAAATTTGAAAAACCTTTTCCTGCAAAAGTACTGGTTGGAATTCAAAGTTATTTGGCACAGATGTTCCTTAGGTCACTCTCTACCAAGATTGTTCAAATTATTTTGATCCGTTGAAAAACATGGCCGCAAGGGGCTAGCCCATTTTCCTTATATGTATATATAGTACAAATTTGAAAATTCAAATCATAATTGCTGTTTCTTTTCCTCCCACTAATACCTTGTTCTCAGGTGAGCGACCCAGAGCCATCATGGCCCTCTTGTTGGAATAATTTGTTGTTTTTAAGAGATCAGCATTATATATGATAACATTGGATATATTGTTCTTAGTAGAAAAGCTTTTAAGTGTTTATCAACCCTTCACCTCATGAATATTCATGTACAAATTTGCCACTTGATGAATATCAATTAACTAAACTTAAAATGGTATATGAAATTATGAATTCTTTTGCCACACAGACTGTGTAAAACTGAGTTACAATATCATATGAGCAAACAGAGGAGGCCCTGGTATACTGGTCTAGGTTTACTCTGTTTGCCAGTGCATCAAAATGAGTCTAAATGAAGTAAAGGGTTAATTATTTTTTTATCTATGATTATCCTACGAATATTTAGATGAATAAAATTAATGGACTAAGGGTTCTTGAATTGCATTTCATTTGGAACCATTATGGTTTTGCATGACAATATAAGTTGTTAAACTCCATATTAAGTTTGATTACTCAGAGGTACATGTATTCGTTCCAATATTCAATTAATTAAAGTAAGGTGTTTAAGCTAAAGTCTGAGAATGTTTTAGTGTCTTGAGAGGCCCATTCAGGAGAAGTTCTCACTGTCTTCATGGGATGTTAGTTCAGCCGAGACTGTGTGAGTTCAGGTGGGCTGTGAGGATTGTTGAATGCCTTCCATCCATTCATACACAGTTGGATCTCTTTACTTATCAGACTTAGACACTATGTTTTTTATAGCCATAAAATCATCGTGAAGACCTGCTATAACAGCTAAGTTCGGACCATTTGAACTTAAGTAATGGTCCATTTTTTTTTTCATCAGATTTTCTTTGTTTACATTCTAGTATCTGCCTTTATGAGCTTGAAAACAGGTTTCATGACTATAATACTTTTGCATTAAATGATTTTTGAAATATCAGAAAAATATGAAATTTGGCGATTTTTACAGACTAAATACCTAAAAATTTATGATTCACTCCATGTCATGCTCTGGAGCAGACCATCTTCATCATCTTTTTAAGAATAAGCTTGTTCATTCATCAGGTAAGACATTGCCGGAACCCATGTTACATACAAACCCTTGTGCTGCATGCAGGGGCTATTTAAAATTTGATTGGAAAAAATTTGTTCTTTCAACTCTATTCATAATGCTTTTCATTTATTCAGGCTACTTGAACAATGAAGCAAGGTTTTTACATCTTGAAATTAACCATTTTGACCCGAAAAGAATTATATAAGTTGCTATGTTATCTAGACAAGCATAATGTCACCTCTAATATTAACACTGAGATGAATTATATAAGCTGCTATGTTATCTAGACAAGCATAATGTCACCTCTAATATTAACACTGAGATTAATTATATAAGCTGCTATGCTATCTAGACAAGCATAATGTCACCTCTAATATTAACACTGAGATGAATTATATAAGCTGCTATGCTATCTAGACAAGCATAATGTCACCTCTAATATTAACACTGAGATGAATTATATAAGCTGCTATGTTATCTAGACAAGCATAATGTCACCTCTAATATTAACACTGAGATGAATTATATAAGCTGCTATGCTATCTAGACAAGCATAATGTCACCTCTAATATTAACACTGAGATGAATTATATAAGCTGCTATGTTATCTAGACAAACATAATGTCACCTCTAATATTAACACTGAGATGAATTATATAAGCTGCTATGCTATCTAGACAAGCATAATGTCACCTCTAATATTAACACTGAGATGAATTATATAAGCTGCTATGCTATCTAGACAAGCATAATGTCACCTCTAATATTAACACTGAGGTGAATTATATAAGCTGCTATGTTATCTAGACAAGCATAATGTCACCTCTAATATTAACACTGAGATGAATTATATAAGCTGCTATGTTATCTAGACAAGCATAATGTCACCTCTAATATTAACACTGAGGTGAATTATATAAGCTGCTATGTTATCTAGACAAGCATAATGTCACCTCTAATATTAACACTGAGATGAATTATATAAGCTGCTATGTTATCTAGACAAGCATAATGTCACCTCTAATATTAACACTGAGATGAAAAGGGGACGTACTTGTCTAAGAATTTAAATCTTCAAATAAAGAGTAGCTATAGTTATGTATACATGTAATTTAATTTCTTTGGATAATTTTTACACTTTCAATGAAAAATTTAGTCTCTTTGATTCCCAACTATTTGAAAAGTATGTCACGGGTTTTGACATATACAATGGATAAAAAAAATTAAGGTTCAGATTAATTAGTTATCTTAATTTTGTTTGATACAAGAATTATATAAATACAATCCTTAATATAGGAACAATATTGATGTTCATTTTGCTCATTCATAAAGCATTTATATATGCCATTGTCTGGTTGAAATCCATAAAATTAAATATAACAGCACTTAGAAGATTATTATTTTCTAAGGTCTCAAAATCATAACCAAATTTAGTGATAAAAAGGGGTTTACATATTGTTAAGATTTTGATAAATTAATTTATAGTTAATTGTGTAGAATGCCTTTGAAGTAGTGGTCTGAATGATTAGATTTTACAATTGTACATTACTATTTGTCATGCACAGCTAGTGGGACAATCAGGAGAGGATTATTTTTATACTGTTTCACCTGTAGATATGAACAGCACCTGTTTATATGTAAAACAGTAGTCTTGAAGGATTGTACGTTGATCAACACCCCCATTTACTTATCACAATATATAAATTATATAATTAACACTGGCAATATATCAGCTTCCTTCAGGCACAGCAGGTTTGCTTCTGTGTTTTTTTTGTTTTGTTTTTTTAAGATGACGAAACACAATGAAGCATAATGTAATTCAGAGTATTTGCAGAAACATTCCACTAACCTGTCTATAGTTTACAATTTATAATAAAACAAAGGTTTCATAGATTTTGTGTGAAAAAAATCTTCATATTTGTATATTCATATTTGTTAAAAAAAAAAGTGTTATTCCTGTGTTTGTTTTTTCTTGGTAAAATGTGATGAGTTTATATAGTGCAATGAAATGGTTCATCATTCTTTATGTAATATTGTGCAAATAAGAAATAAGTAGACACAATGCAGGGCAACATTCTTATAAGACTATGATCAGATTTGGGCACTTGAATTTAGAAACGTTAACACACAACATGGCTGATCTTGATTTACTGTACCCTGATATTGGTTCTATTTCTTTTATGGAAATAATAAGCTGAAGTTGATTTCTACACTTCTTTTCATATCTGAGTTTCCTTCTTTTACAGAAGTTTATGCATGTCACATACTTAAAATGAGCATCATATGTGGAAAGCCCCTAGTCCAGACTCCCTCTGGACTGGTAAAATGAAATGTCCAGTCTAGGGTGGATTCCGGCTAGTAGAGGATTACTATATATTTATCCAGACACTATAAATCATTTCACTCTGAAATGAGACCACAAACCTACGAAGCCATCAAGCACTCCTCTCCCCCTTTCCCTGAACACCAAATCTCCATGCTAGTGTAACAAAATACACTGTTAGGTTGTGAACATACACCAGTCATTGATTGGTCCAATTAAATCAGTGAATTAAATCAAGTATCGCTGAACCCCTGGTGAAATGGTCTATCTACTTGTGGTAGTATTCATTTTATGTTGCAAGAGCTAAAATGTGCTTAAATTCAGGTACGTGTCTCAGCTCCCTTGGTGGCACTCAGCATAATCATATACAGTGTAGTTCCAGGACTGGTTAACCTGGTGTCCTGGTGTGGTATCATGCCACATGTCAACGGTGTGATACAGTTTGGCAGCACTGTTTCTGTTGCAAGTAGACATAGTCTCCATATGACTAAAATACTGTTGGTGGGATGTTAACAAACAGACATTTAATTCAGGATATCATTCAAACATGCTTTTAGAAACATTGTATCTTGTTTATCCTATGTTTTTCCTTACAAATGTACATGATTATGTTTAACCCTTTCCCTCATAGAGGACATCATGAAAAGACCTATGCGAACAGCATAAAACCAGATCAGCCTGCGAGTAACTCGCAGGCTGATCAGGTTTTATGCTGTTCGCTGCTCCTCAGTGGTCTGGAAATGAGGACTTTATAATTAAATTTGGTAAGGTTTAACTGTGGTTTTCTGCAGATCAGGCTTGATGTGATACCTAATGAGTGCGTCAAAATGAGTCTATATGAGGGAAAGGGTTAATCAGCTGTCACTGAAAGACGTCTTCAGTATGACCAAGTGACAGCTGTTTTAGCATATGAGAGGGTTTTTTGTTTATTTAGAGCAAAAACAGAATAAAATGAGACACAAAAAATTGTCCAGTTTTGAAAGGATTCCAGGTTACAGAGGGTCGAGAAGTTAGAAATCAACAGTTCTATTATTATTGCAGAAGTACATTTTTTTAATGGGGAGAATTTAAAACTTATTACATCTTAAATATAAGGTATCATATCAGGTATAAAAAGGTATTATATCAGGTACAATAAATGTATTATATCAGGTATTATAAAAGTGCCATAGTCCAAAGGCAATGTTAATTACTGTGGATCTGAAGGTTCAAACCCTTTTGTGATCCACCCAGACACAAAGTACTGGTCCAGCCCAGGACCCGTTAAGAGGGATCAATATAAGTTGTAAGAACTTGTGCTTGTGCCCAGTTGACATGAAAAGAAAAAAATATTTATCGCTTGTTCCCATAAACAAAGTTAAGATACTTGTTTCAGATTAACTGTATTACAAAGATTGATTAATAAGAATTATTTTTTCACATTCTATATCATAATTATTTGATAAAAAGTCAACTACTAAAATGAGCATTTATAACTTGAATAAGCATTTTGATATGATTAAAAATTCAAGGTTATACACTGTAGCCCATTATAACATTCCTTGTTTTCAGTATAATACAGAGTCTGCATGGCCCCATATTTTTCCGAAATGGGTAGAAAAATTTTGGTCAGCCATGTTTGTTTACTAACACTTTGTACCTGTTACCATGTAGCACTGACACTTTGTACCTGTTGCCATGTAGCACTGACACTTTGTACCTGTTACAATGTAGCCACTGTGGTTTTTCCATGGGTCAAAGTGGAAAATAGCATAGCGCAAATCCAAACATATTAACAAACATGTCACTGTGATTCAATATTATAGTGTTCACAAGTTTTATCTGTGTTGAATAAAATGGAGTCACCAGCATGCTATTCAAGCTATACATGTACATTTACAAATCACTTTTTTTTTGTAATTTCTAAGAATGTTTCAAAAACATGAAGATGTTGCACAATCTTACATCTAAGTATTGTCTGAATGCTTTTACTGGATCCTGACTAGTATGCATGAATACATTAAAATTCTGAATATATAATTATGTGAACTAAATTTGTGTACATCTTTAAAACTTTTCATTGCCTTCATTTATGTTGCTAGTGTAGCTGGAAATGGTGCAACAAATGTAGATAACTAGCACTTGTTAAGTTTGGGTCCCATGGGCATTATGAATGTGTTTTATTAAATAAATAAATATTTATAGGGTGTTACTTTTTTAAAGATACAGCGCATCATGCTTTTGTTTTGTGTGAGCAAGGGAGAAATGGGGTGTTTACTGATGAGTTTAAATTTCCTATTTGTTATTTTTTTTTATTATTAGTGCAAAAAAAGAAAACAGCAGGAAGTTAGATTTCTTATTTTGAGGGCTGACCACTAAAATTGTCTAAGTGCATGTTGATATAGAAGGAGATTAACAGTTTACTGGTCAGCCCTCGAATTATATGGCAGGAAGAAGGCTTAAGATTATTGCTTATTGATTATTGTATGAGTAATACTTGACCACAAACACTCACATCAGCACATGTGTAACCTGTCTTGAGAGGTGGTCTGTCTTTAGAGACCAGTGACTGTACAATTAAGATAAAACCTGTAGTTAAGGGCCCTTACCATCAAGACTGACTTTGTTGTGTAGTCGGTTTCGAAATTTTTGGATTCTAAGATTTAATAAAATGAAAATGAAGTTATTGACATTTTGTTATTATTTAGTCAGTTGATATTTTGCATATGAAAGCATTGGTTTGAATCCTAATCTGGGTTCTTTGTATATTTCTTGAGAGGAAGTTTGTCAGTTCTGGCTTGACATTGATTGGTTGTTCAATACGTTTTCGTCCCATATGCTGGACATTATAACGACGTTTGTCAGTCCCCATAGGTCTTGCTGCATGATTGTACCTATCATGACATCATAATATGACTCAAAAACTGTTCAAACGATTAAACAAAAACATATTTAAAGGTAGTATAATAATATTTATCTTCAATGGGATGATCTTCCTTGTATGAAGAGTACTTTTTATACCTTTAAGGTAAAGTCCCTGTAATGGTTCTGCTACATTTCAGAACCTCATGGCCTTCCACGGAGATAACCAAGATTTTCTAATGTTTCATTAGGGTACCTTGGTTATCTTGGTAAAGGTTAAGTGGTCCAAGACATAACGGAACCATTATAGGGACTTTAGGGATTAGCATAAATCAGACTTTGTACCATGCTTAACCAATGATGAACCTGATCAGACAGGTCAAGGAGGAACTTGATTGTTTTAACACCAATAATTCATGTAAGGTTTTGATAAAATACCTTAATTATCATTGTAAGAATATTTTGTAGAGATAAAAGTGACAAAAAGCAAAATATACCAAGGGTAAATAACAACAAAAAAATTCAAAGCACACATTGCGCTCAAAGACAGGCTGAACTAGCTATACATGTTATTCAAACTCCGACATTTAAGTTGGGTTGATAGGTTATGTGACGCCATACGACACATTTTCCTTCAACTCTAGTTATTTGTAGTAAAGCAAACTCGCTCTTTGGTTCATGATTAACCTGTCGGCAGTCCCTCAGTGCTTTGATTTGTTTTATACCTAAGGAGGTCATGACCTGATGTACACAATCACATTGCTTTGATATACTAGGCAGAGATATAGAATGATTAAAATGGTTATGGTAAATATGCAAATTAACTGTGCCTGCTTTTGATTTATGGATAAGACTGACAGGGCGGCCACTGCCAGTCTTAAAATGACTGAGAGTTGATTGTAAGTGACTCTGGATATGAATTATTTCATCTGTTATGTATTGTTGTGTCTCATGTCCAACATTTGTCTCCTTCCTGTAAAACTGATGACAGCCTGTCTGTTGCCTTAGAAATCCATCTAACAGACACACTGGGATGAAGCCACAACCTCTTTGCCAGAGGTCACAAACTTCCTATACATCATGGCATTGGAAAAAAATCATCCCAGACAGTGGGGGGGGGGATGGGATGGGAAATTAAATTTTGATTTTACAGGAGGAGAAAAAATATACCGCAGACCAAGACTTCAATGTTTTGAATCATACCATGGATAATACTCAGTGGAATTAGTTGGTTAACAATTTTTTTTTTTATTATATGTATTTGGGGGTACTGTCGAAACTCGTTATCTCGACATTTATGAAATCATCATTTTTATGTTGAGATATGAGTTGACACATGAATTTACATTTACTAGGAACCATAAAAACAATCATTCACGAAATGCACATGTATTTGATGCAATTTGTCTATAAAGACCCTATATGCCAAATAATAATCTTGTCTTATATGTAATAGCCTAAATTGAGTTTTGTTAACCCTTTCCCTCATATAGACTCATTTTGACGCACTCAATAGGTACCACATAAAGCCTGATCTGCAGAAAACCACAGTTAAACCTTACCAAATTTAATTATAAAGTCCTCATTTCCAGACCACTGAGGAGCAGCGAACAGCATAAAACCTGATCAGCCTGCGAGTTACTCGCAAGCTGATCTGGTTTTATGTTGTTCATATAGGTCTTTTCATGGTTTCCTCTATGAGGGAAAGGGTTAAAGTTGATGATGCATGTTTCTTATGGTATATTCACTGCTAACACTGCCAAAAAGCGTCAACGTTAGAACACCAGTTAAGCGAATATGATTGCATCTAGGATTAATCTGTTCATTTCCAAAATTACAGTTTGCAACATTTTAATGTTGTAATTGACACATCTACGAAAGTGTGAAAACTTACTGCGGCAATATTGAATATTCGCATGTCCGTGGGCGTGGCAGCATGTGTGTAAACACATAGTTTCAGGTGAGAATTTACCCATCTGGACCAAATAAATATGTCGAGATATAAAAAATGTTGAGATACAAAATGTCGAGATATAAATGCGTTATATTAATAGAGAAAAAAGTTGGGACTTTCAAAGTATGTTGACATTTACTAAATGTCGAGACTCGCAATGTTGACATAACTAGTCTCAACTGTATTTAATACATTAAACTCTCTTCCTTTCTTAAAAAGAGACATAAGTGTAAGGGTGCTTTAGTGAGAGAGTCACTGTGTCCTGCCAGCTATATCACCAGTGTCAGCCATACATTGGGGTCACATTTCAGTTGCCTGTCAGTCTGTCCATTCATCTGTCTGTCTGTTTGTCTCTCACTCTTTTTCCATCAAGTTCTTTTCAGCAGGAAACACATGTGTTCCAAGGAACACTTCTTGTGTTATTCTATATTCAGTTATTCTAAATTTGCGAAGATTTCAGATAATGAAAACATTCATGAATATTTAGACAGAAATTCACAAAAAGAACAGGCTTATAATTGCACTTCAGACTACAAAGATTAAGGAAGCTTTCTCTCTAAATGAAGAAAATAAATGAGTAAATGCCAGATGCCAACAGGTTTTTTTTTAACTAGAGACCCTGGGCGGTGTTGCAATGTCACATATTCCCATTTTCTTTGTTCTCTATGTAACGATTTTACTTATTAGTTGCGAAGAAAGTGTTTTCAAGATGGCGTCTAATGTAAGCAATATTTATCTTCAATTTTAAACTGATATCAATTTGTAAGATTTAGCAAATAATCAATGCATTTAAATAGCATATGAACTCTAATCTTATAAATCTAAACAGAAATGACAAAGAAAACATTTTGTATGTCCACATTTAATTAATTATTTAAGTACTATCCATTCCAAATAACCTTGCCTGCCATATTTGTTTACCATGTTACTTCGCGAGGCATCTTTGAAGAGTTCCTTCCTCTGTCACAAAAACTTATTTTGGCAACATCCAGTTGCAAAGATATTCAGTGTAAGTTATTGAAACTACTTGTGTATGCAACTTGCCCCTGCTTGTACTTTCTTGAAATCAATAATTATCATTAAACATCCCAGATGGCTCTCCTTTCCGGAGGGATGAGGACCCAAATATCTGCCGCTCTGACTTGACAGGTTGTGATGCACAGCCAGCCTGGTTTTAATGTCAAACTGCCAGTATGTCCTTCAATTAATAATGAAAAAGAATTCCAGGGCACGCAAGCTTCAGGAAGTCTGTTGCTAGGAAGTGTTCTCAAAGAGGTCATTTAGAATTATGTTGACTGGAATCTTCAGTAATTTTTTTTTCTCATTTGAACATTGAAGCCAACTTTTAATTGTAAAATGTTGTTTTGTCATTTGAAATGCCTACTGCTAAGAAATGGTGTTCTTTTAAAGTGTGAATATATGTATGTTATATGTTGAAATCAAAAAAAGAATTATTGCAGGACTGGTTGGCCCGGTGTTAGGATAATGTGACTGGGTGTGGTATCATGCCACATGTCTACGGTGTGATACTGCAGTGTGGCAGCATTATATCTGTCTCAAGTAGACATCGTCTCCAAATGACTGAATACTGTCGGTGGGATGTTAAAACCAACAAACAAACAAGCAATTATTTGGTTGCCCTTTAATTGTGAATAAATCTGACTTTCAGTCAGAAACACTCCACTCATGTATTTGTTGTGGTTAGTAATAATGCTATAGCTCCATTAGAAAAATACCTAAAAATTAAATCTTTAACAAAAATTGTTAGTCAGTAAGTCAACTACTTACAGGTATATCTACATACTCATTGACTTAAATACTTTGTGAAGCAAGAGTTGTGGATTCTTGATTATATAAGATTTCTCGTGTCATTATCAGTGTATAAAAAGACACTCACCCCACTGTACATTCCATACCATGCAATGAACATCTTGAAAAAATTTATAATATGATTACAAATGGCATGATGCAGTATGTTTACATAATCATGATGTAAATTGTATTGCGTGGCATCACTATATCTGTCTCAAGTAAACATCGTCTTCAAAAGACTGAAGTACTGTCGGTGGGACATTAAACCCAATACACATACATACATGCATACATACATACATACATGCATACATACATACATACATACATACATACATATTGTAAATGAGCCACTATTTCTAAAAATAGATGCACCATTCTTGGAGATGAAAACTAAAAGAAATAAATATAAGTTCTTTGCCTTTCATTTCTAGTTTTAAAGTCAAAACATTAAACAGGTTTTTTTAACTGCTACCGCTCATTTCTTGACAAGTCATCAGAATTAGAACACTGACTGTGATGAGCTGTCAGACTTGGACAGGCGTCTACACTCCCCTCATCTGAGAATTGGCTTTTATCCCTGATAAATTGGCTTTAAGGTTTAGGTTGAACTTATCTCTCGTTTGTCATTCATCGCAAGGCAGCCAATGCCTGAGTGTGGCAGCATTTGTCTAGGGGTCCCTGCTATCCCTGCAGTATTTTATTCAATATTTTCTGATTTCTAACTGCCTTGGAAAAACTGGTCCGCTAAAGCATTGGTTTTGAGCATCTCATCAGGTGACATGATTCTTAGACGCATCGTTGTATACTGCTGGTAAAATCCATGTTAACTTTGTGTCTATCCCCAGATATTTCTTGGACAAATAACGAAAATAAAAGATGTTTTTTTATGATGCACCATCACATCTCTTGTGCAGTGTGAGCTGCGAGACTTGGAAGCTCGCTGTTACTTACGAAGGATGTATTTCCAAATACAGACCCCTCCATTAGCATCTGATAAATCAAGGATGACAGAGGAACGCAATTTGACATGCAATCGTAAAGTTATTTATGGGAAATTAAAGGATTCCTTTTTGGTCTGAAATGTGTTTTAGGCGAGATGGAACACGCACATTGCAGTGAGATGTTTGTGGGATGCTGCACTGGTTGATTCAAGTACTTTTATTGACTTTACGCCTTCTCTTACGACTCAGCAGAGTTTGTTCTCAATTTTTTGGGAAAAACCAAAAGGTCACTTCAAAGTATCAATTCATTTCAACTCATTACTTACTTATTTACATGACTCTTTTACACCTTACTTATTTACATGACTCTATTACACCTTAATTATGTTAAAGACAGGTCAGGTTTCTTTTCACATAGGTTTTACAGTGTACCATTCCCATCTCCATGGTACAGTGTAAATCCTTAATTACTATACTCACCATTGCAAAGCATTAATCAAAGTGCACATTGCGCTGAGAGACGGCAACAGGATTAACATGAAATAGCTACAATTCTAAACCCAGCATTTCTGAAGTTATTGAAGTAATAGAGGCAATGGTCATATGACAACAAAAACTCCAATTACTCTCTGTTTGTTACATAATAATCCGGATTAAGGGTCATGAACCTTTCATTCATAAAGTTGCATACCTAAGTACAGTCGGCTCTCGAAAGTTCGAACACCCTCGGGGAAAAAAAAATTGTTCGAATTTTCGGTAGTGCGAATTTTCCAAAGTAAACAGAAACAAGAATGTTTGACATGCACCATAACATTTATCGCCGGTTTGTTGGCAATTTCATTTGTATATGCATTTAAAAACAAACTGGCCACACGTACTAATATGTACTTGTGAAATATATCTGCAATTATATTGCTAAAAAAATGAAAATAAAAAATGAAATTTTACGTGTTTAAATTATGTATCTGTATGTTCCATGTACGTCTTGTGTATACACAATATGCATGCAGATTGCGTGGGATAGGATACACCAATGACGAACACATAATGAATCAATATTGTTATCGTCTCTATAATGGGTAAAATGCGGAACTTCTAGAACGACAGGGAAGGGTTGTGCCTTAAAAGGCATTAATAATAAAATCCATAAAATCTTGATTCATTGATTTATTTCACGAGACAGTTAAGACAACAAAAAATTATAATGTAGAAATACAGTACATTTAGAACGCGGAACTAAGATGAGCCAGTTGTCAATCAATTAACACGCGACGCAACAAACACACTTACACATATGTCTTTGTTTACTATTCACACATTCGTCGGAGGTGTTAATTCGGGGTGCGATTAGGAATTCGGATTTACAGGTATAAATTACGTTGATTTAACTGTACTGGGACCTCAGATCTTGTTCGAAAGTTCCAATTATCACGGTTCTGATGATCAGTACCCGAACATATGAATTTATATAGGAATTCTGCCGGGACCAAGAAACGTGTTCGAAAAACATGTGGTGTTCCAAAAATCCGGATTCTAACTTTCGAGAGTCGACTGTATGTTGTTCCCTTTCTTCAGTACTAGTGAACCTGGTGTATACATTCTATCTGTTGTTGTGTATGTGTAGAAATTCACAAGGTATTTGATTATTTAAGATAATAGAATGTTTGCCTTTCTATTTCAAAGTTAAGAAATGCTCTGGGAGGAACCTAACGCGCCATCATGCAAAATTACGTGTGGACTACTTTCGGTTAATTACATACCATGCGGACCACTATTGTTTCTTTTTACAGGAGTAGATCTTCATGTATGTAAAATGGGTTGCTGTTCTAATATCTGTCACGGATATTTTGTTCACACTTAAAATGGATGTAATGGTAAAAGAAAACATGTTAACAAACAATAACACATTATAAGCGGTTACGGTTATGATTTTAACGCCTGTGTAACATATTCCACTCAAATTTGTTAGTGCAGAATCGCATTGCATGGATCCGCTCTAAGTGCAGAGAGGTACAGTTAAACTGGCCGTGGAAAATATGCAAATCAGAAAGGCCTGGTTTTGTTTTTCAGCATGAGATGGCTGTCGCCGTCTAAAAACCAACATAAAATGGTTAACAACCCTTGCCATGAATTTGCTTGTGCTGTCCTATAATTGCAATTTGATACTCCAGTATAATGTGGAAACCAGATTTAGACACCAAAATAGGGTTATAATGTATCTTAAGTATGCTATAATTAGCAAACAGTTTGAAACCTGATCAGCATGTGAGTTGCTCAAAGCCTGATGTGATATTTTATTCAGGTCTGCAAATAAGTTAGGGTTAATGGTTATTACAGTGATATTTATCATTTTGAAAATATCCTAATTGTTTTGTTCGAGATACTGTTTGTGAGCAGTTGAAATAGCCATGAATAGAAATTTCTTTGCATTAAAATTGGCAACTAGCATAAATGTAGGGAAAGTCTTAGGAATGGTTGACCCTGTGTCATGATTATGGTACCATGCCATATACATCTATTTGTGACATTATACTGCAGTTTTGCAATTTTGTACATGTTATTTACTTCTCAAAGTTTGCTTAGCACCAATAGTATACTTAGCAAAAAAAGAATTTTTTCAATCCCTTTACTTCCATAGTGAATATTATATACTACTCAAAGTTTGCTTAGCACCAATAGTATACTTAGCAAAAAAAGAAATTTTTTCAATCCTTTACTTCAATGTATTATTTTTGTGCTAACATGGACAATTTTTGATATTTAAAGGTAACTAATCTTTCAACATTTATTACGACATTTTTAGCTCGACTATTCGAAGAATATGAGAGCTATTGTAGTCGCCCTGACGTCGGCGACGGCATTGGCATTGCAGCTTTTGGTTAAAGTTTTGCATGCAAGTTACTATCAACCTTATATCTCAATAACCATTTATAAATATGTTCAGAGGCATCAGATAACTAAGGTAGATAACTCTTGACAGAATTTAATATGAATTATGGCCCCTTTTTAACTTAGAAATTTTGGTTAAAGTTTTGCATGCAATAGAAAATTGGGTTAAAGTTTTGCGTGCAAGCTACTTTCTAGTTTGTATCTCAATAACCATTCATGGTATTCATGGTATTGACTTGAAAGTTTATGAATAGGTTAAGAGGCATCAGACAACCAAGATAGATAACTCTTGGTGGAATATATTACAAATTATGGCCCCTTTTTACTTAGAAATTTTGGTTAAAGTTTTGCATGCAAGATATTCTCAAGCTTATATCTCAGTATGCAG
>CM037785.1:6528738-6578738 GCA_021229015.1 Solen grandis
ATAAATACAGTTAAATTTATGACATCAGTGGTCCCACCCCATCTACCTTGCTTTTTCAAACAATAGGCGGTCATTATTAGAGTCATAAAGAACCCTGTCGTTCAGCCTCCAGCCAAACAGGAAGACCACTGTGTTTTAAAACACATATAAAAGTTGTCTCTGTATGACCACATTCACAAAGGTGCTAGAAAATTTTACAAGCCAAAAACAATAGATTTTATAATCCTTGCTGTCAAACTGCTTCCTTCTTTATGTGGACACAGTGCATGGAAAGTAAATTAACCTGACATACTACATCCATAATGGGCAAGATCTTCACTGATAAGGCCAGTGAAACAATAAGTTATCCTTTGAAATGGACCTGAGGAACAAAAGCCTGTTACATAACATAGACTTATAGGGGTCATGCATAGGGAAGTTTAGGGCCTCAAAATATTAAGTTCTGAACTGTTGTTACAGTTAGTTGAAAATGAAAAATGATTACTTCCAACTTTTCATTAATATAGTTACTTAAAATGATATATTAGATCCCCCAGACCTTGGGCAAATAATTTTAAAATGATCTCTTTTCTTTTGCAAACTTTGCAATTTATGAAGCACTTGTGTTAGGAGGACACTTTATCAAGACTACAGGCCACATGGCTCAAAAATCTGCAAACTTCTCAAACCTAATCTGCAAAATTCATGCAACAAGGAGAACTGGTGACTGAAGCATGCAAGTCCAGTCACAGTGATTAAGTACATGGTATCTGTGTGACAAATATCACACTTTGTTTGGTCTCTTTGAACTTTTATGGCCCTATGATATTAAATGGATGTGAAATGTATCTGGTTCTTCTACTTGGAGCAAAGAATTTACAATTCAATAATTTCAGGACCAGATGATGAACAGATCATTTGCTACAAACTTTGAATAGCTAAATTCTTATATATTTTGATTGAAAATTCATTGTTAGTTTTGGTTACATGTAGAACAAAACATGCAGGATTACATAGCATTGTTTAATATAGGATTTTAAATTTATCACTATATTTAACTTTATCAATCATAAGAAGAATGATGTCACGATTAACAAGCAAGTTGTGACATGACTCCATTCCAGTCCTTGTCATCTAGTTCGACTTTTATATGTCAAGTTCTAAAGATGGAAACTTAAATTTCTTTTGTTTGACTATGAAATGCGCAAATGATTATATAGTTATAAGCTTGAAAAGGAGATTCATTATCCATGTACAATTAAATGTCCTCCTTGAAGTTCAGTGAAAATCAGCTAAACTGAACACAAACCAAGGCACAAAATTAAACATAAAGGCAGTGGGGGAATGATGCAAGGCAAGAAATGAAAATGAAATTTATGGGAGACAACTGTGTTTACATTATTGAAACCACCACACATGTACATTATATAAATATATTGTATACTATTGTATACATATTTAATGCTTTTGAACTGAATGCTGTTCTTAGATGAAAAATAATTTTTAATGTTGAAAAATGAAATTATACAATGAATATTCATTTAAGTATTTTTGATTATAAATAATGCAATCTTTTATCTATTTCTAAATAAAGGTGAAATACTACAAAATCAAAGAAAATGTTTGTTTTGATATTTATCAATTATTAATTGATTCCTATGTCCCAGTTTCATTCATGTGACACTCACTTTTATCTGAACACTATGCAACAGCTATATTTGAACCAAAAAGGTGTCAGAATTTGCTTATGATGCAACTCAAGATAAGCCCTTGTCAATCGCTCCCCCAGCCTTGGTTCCAGCCAGGGACCCAGGGTGTAGTGTACTACGGTGCCTGGAAGGTAGGGGATGTCAAGAGACACAATTAATGACCCCAGTGGTCAGACTAATTGTGACATGGCACAGTTCTGGTCCCTAATGTCCAATTGGGCTTTTATGTGTCAAACTTTATAAATGGAAATTTTGGTATCCATTGTTTGAAATGTTTAAATGATAAATGTTTGGTTAGATTTTGTTTTGATTACTTGAGACCATTTTTCTTACTCTCATTATAAGTTTCCCGAGAGAAAGCATTAATTTCTTGGGCAATGGTCAATTATGCTGGAAAATTAGGAGGGAAAATATTCTTCTAAAAAAAAAATAATAATAATAAAAAAATATTTTTTCTTTAGTTCAAATTTTAAAGTTTGACAGAATCGACGTACAGAAATTTACAAGTGCTGTGTTATGTCAAGTTCAGATTTGAAATAAGGAGTTAAATGGAAATTGCACAAGCTTATTATATACCTGGTATAGTAATGAATATCTAATATTCTACAAGTTCTAAAAAATTTTGTTTCACAGTTTATACATATTTTAATCAATTTTTATCTCCTGAGCAACTGGCATGTTACCAAAGGAAAACAACTCTTGATTTAGACCGATGTATTAATGTTTCACTTTAAACAGATGCAAATTTTCATATTTTTAACTCATAGAGCATTAAAAAACCATTAATTCATAATCACATCATCTTGTGATACTAGTCTGTGAGTAACTTTGATTTAATTTATGATATTCATTTCTACAGTATAAAAGAGTTACTAATAGTATTTAATTACTTTTTGGATAATAATATTACCCCTACATTTCCGTGTCCAAAAACTATGCCTTTAAGTAATTATTAAATAAGTTTGCTCCACACCCCAATGTAACAAGTTTCTTTTTCATGGAGAGAGAGAGAGAGAGGGAGAGAGAGAGAGAAGTGGGGGTAATCAGTGTCACTCTAGACAAAAAACTCAATCTGTCTGTATTGTGCAGTTTGTTGTGTGTCCACATGGTGCAGTATGCAGGGTGACAAATCCATCAGATATATCTCCATGATTCCTTATCACTCCATTATCAGGCCAAACCATCTCCCACCCAACCTTAACAGAGACATCACAACCTGCAGACATCCTCTGCTGCAGTTTCCATCAAACTTTTCATCAGCATGATGCTATCAAGCACTTCTGTCACCCTGATCTCTTTCTGCCTGTCAATCAATGGTACACTAGGGGCTCAACCTAATTTCGTATTTAATTGCACTATATTTAAAATGATAAACTTGTTGTATCTCCATCTAGATATTGGGGACAATATGAGTAAATAGAAACTATGTGGGAATAGAATAGGGCTAGATGTCTATCAACATACTGAAATAATTACTGCCAAGATAATCTTGATGCTATGGGTAACCAGTCTTGGGGTTATCTTTAATGGCCAAAATTACTAAAAAAGAATGCAACCCACAATCATAATGTCAATCAACTGAACTTTATGAGAATCTTTGAGTGACACTATTAAAAAAAAATCTCCATTTCAAACAACCTTACTTAACTCTGTCAGTTAAACTTAAAATCTTATATTTATATATGAGTAAGAACACTCAACAAAGTTAATAAGTGACTGTTGACATATTAAATAGTTCTGAATATGATAAATATTATTTGATAAAAAATTGAAACATTTACATAATTCTATATTTTTCCAACAGAAGCAAGAATGGTGGAATGTGTGTAATATTTTAATTCATGTATTACAGAGCACTAAGTTTGGGATTTTAATAAAATAATTCATACAATGATTTTTTTTTAGACATTATTTTCTCTCTTAAATCTAAAAAATATTACATAAATATGCTGTTCTGCTCAATTCTCAAATTTGCAAAATGATTGCCAAACAAGAGTTCTCTTGAATCCAATATGATCAAGTAAAATCATCTAATTAAATTTACAATATAATAATCATAAATACATACAGGAGCAAGCAATAATTTGGAAAAAAATTTACATGCAACTCAAAATCATATTTCCCCACCTCTGAATTTTCTTCTTTTTTTTTGATACAGAATAATAATGATACTGATTTTTTGATACAAGGCTTTTTACATTTTATGGCATCATTCTTCTTTTTCTTTTTTTTTTAACTTGCTGAAATTGTTTCAACAATATTAATACATGTATCCTGTTACATGAAATATAATCCATAATGAATAAGATTTCTTTTACTTATAAGTCAAATTGATTGTATCAGATTCTTGAGTCTGACTAGGTCTGATCAAAGAAGATGCAGGACAGGACAAAATGAAAAACAAACACTACACCAAGATACAGCAAGATGGGGGATTTTGTTATATTTTGTTAGCAGGTAAATAACCTGAGGCAGTGGTCTTGGGTCTAAATCTTCCTCCATCAGGAGAGTCAGTGGCTCCCCCTAGTGACAGCAAGCTGTCTGTCAAATGCTGGGGTTTCAAACTTGATTGAATTAAAAATTCAATTAGCTCAAATTTAGGCAGCTTGTAAAACTGAAACCTGAATGATCCATCAAATGCTGTCAAACCCAATTTACAAATATGACACTTTTAGGCTGTTTTCATTGTGAAATTTGTCTCTAATTTTTAGATTTATGAAAAAAAATTTTTTAAAAAATGACAAAATTAATTAAGCTAATAAAATATATTCAATGCATGCATGGCTACAGTTAAATTTTGAATAACTAACTAAAAAAAAAAAATAAAAAAAAATAAAAAATAGTTTTTTCCTTCAAACTTCCACCAGTGAATTATTTCTGGTAGTAATGTATAAAATGTTTTATTTTTTACTTTTTCTTAAACAGCTGAAGAGTTGATCTAGTTTCAATCATTTGCAAAGCTTAAATTAATCAAAACCGAATCAACATGTCATTTATGATATTTTAAAATATGGGAAGAAAAGGACCTTTGTTTGCAGAAACCACTCATCAAATCCATGGACATTGAAATATCTCTGTCAAGAAACAATGCAGTTAAATAAAATTTAATTAATCTTCCTATTGTTTCCCCTCAGGAAGGCAGAGAATGACAGGGACATGCTCATCTTGCCATGTTTCAATTAGTCAAACTGGAATGACAGTCCAGTATTCCATACACTATCATATAGTGATATAAACTTAACAAGGGATTCTGCTCCTATTTATGTGCCCCATCGAGATAACCATATTTCTTTTTATTTCATGTACCTTCAACATGATTAAAAGACAGACTCTACAAAATATTAATATATCATGTGGAAAAGTGTTTTGTTTTTTTTCCCCTTCATATTTTAATTTCTTAATAAGAAAAATCTTAATGATTCATGGGAAAAATCAAGAAATGTCACTTCCTTCTGGCCAAATGACAACATTAGTAGACAAATGCAGGCAGTCCTCTTTTTCCCATATTGTATGTATGAAAATATTTAATGTACATACTACATGCTTGGATAGATAATTCAATACTTTTTTTAAGGCATATAATTATATGAATATGAAATTCATCACAGACTGATAATAATTCATACATCATACATCTGTTCTTATCATAATAATATACATTCCCCACTCACTCCCCATTAATGCTTTGTATCTTTTTTAGAAGATATTTCTTGTTACCACTAATGACCAAATGAGGTGATATAAAAGCCAGCAACTTCTACATATAGGAAGGTAAAGTTTCTTAAAATTTTATATTTGTATTCATGAAACAATGCAAATTCAGAATATATATCTATTGAGATTTGAAATTGTGACCATTAGAAAAGTATTTCCTTAAATCTTGACTATTTTCTTTATACTTAAGAATAGAATTTTCTTTTTAGCAATATCAGCTCTTTATCGTTTTAATTTGGATTCAACAACTACCCCCCCACCCCGGGGCCAAAACAAACCCTGGGGCATTTTCATAGATGGCAACACTGATAAGATAAAAATCTGACAAATTGCACAGCCCCTACTTCAAACTGTGTATACAATAGTCAGAGAAAAACAGCAGAGAAAGAAAATATTGTGCTTTTACTTTCATTTATTGACTTAATTATTACTTTAGGTCAAATTCAGATTGAAAACAGGTTTTGGTTTTCAATGAAATCTACAGCATTTATCTTAATTGATAAAAACTGAAATAGATATCAATTTATGCCTGCATGCACTGCAGATTGTTGACTGATTTTACATCATTTTTATTTTTCATTAATTTATCTTTCGATCAATGCTTTTGTTTTACTTTCATATGGCTAATAGAGGCACTTTGACGAGTTGACACTTAACAAATATAAAGATAGAAACATAGTAAAAAGGAAGAAACTGACTTTAAATCACCAATAAAATAGTGAAAATACTATTTTGAAAGTATTACACATGAATTTGGGATTGGATTTGTGTTATGATATAAAATGAGATGTAGATTCTCAATGCTTGACAACACAGTGATATCATGGCTTTACTAAGTTATCACCCTTTATGATGAAATCACTATTAGGGATATGCAATACATAGCAATATATATTGGATATCATATCTTTTTCTTTCTTATGTGATATTATATGTTTTTCAAATAAATGTTTTGAACTTCTTTAATATATTCAAATTGAAACAAAAGCTTAAAAAAGTTAAAATATTTATAAGCATTTTTTTTTTTTTTTCAATTCATGAACTAGATTTTTTTTAACCCTTTCCCTCATAGAGGACACCATGAAAAGACCTTTGCGAACAGCATAAAACCAGATCAGCCTGCGAGTAAGGCTGATCAGGTTTTATGCTGTTCGCTGCTCCTCAGTGGTCTGGAAATGAGGATTTTGTAACTAAATTTGGTAAGGTTTAACTGTGGTTTTCTGCAGATCAGGCTTTATGTGGTACCTACTGAGTGCGTCAAAATGAGTCTATATGAGGGAAAGGGTTAAATTAAAGACGTTTCAGCGGGTTTTTTCTTATGGACAGATTTTTCGAAAAAATTGCATATAAGTACTTAAGACTTTAACTAAAAGATATATGAATTAAAAATAGGGGTCACCATGTTTGTTTTAGAGATTAAGCTTATGGTAGAGCATCACTATTTGCTATAATATGTTGAAAAAACATGGCATTAAAAAATAAGAAAGATTTCTATTCTAATTACTGTAACAGCATATTAAAAAGACATTTTTAAAATATTTTTATCACATTAAATTTTAATTAATTCCAATTAAAAAAAAATTAAAAAAAACTTAATATTTGACGGATGAAAATATATACAAAGACATACCTCACCAGGTTTGTTTTTCAACTAAAACTGCTTTTTTGATGAAATTTGCTTAAAAACACTAAAAATGTGACTTTTGGTACCTTCAAAATTTGACAAATATACTTTTAATGATAATCCTAACACATGTATCTTAAAAATTTGGGCTTTCTTCTATCATCTACTTAAAATAAATCAGAAATTCAAAATTTTTTTTTTTACCAAAATCAAAATCAGCTGTAACCCGCTGAAACGTCCTTAATGCTTTTGACAAACAATTTTATTCTTATGAAATTTAAAGAATAACTTTTTTAACTTAAACATAATTTCAGACAGTGACAATTCTTTAAAATATTAAAGAAAAGTTATGCAAAATCAAACTTCAAAATTGCAATAAAATTTTCCTTTCCAAAACCCAGGCCTACCCTATAATTGATTTGTAAAAAAAAATAAAGGAAATAAAGTGTTCTGTTGTGGTTGCGCGCTTTGCACCCTAGACGCAAATAAATCCTGAAAAAAAATGCACTAGTCTTATATTTATGTCCAGAGTGCCCTGGGCATGTATATTTTTCAGGTTGAAAACATACTTAAGTATAAGAATGAATAAGAAATGGTACGGAATTCTTTTATCTTCTTCCCAAATATTGTTTTACTCAAATCCTAAGCATTTAGCATTAGGCAGGATGGTTTCATTTTTTATATGTTTAATAAGTGTTGAAATGGGGAAACCAGTGACTATTTTGGCCATTTAAATTTTAGAATGGAGTCGACTGTCGCACATGGTATAGTCATGCATAATCAAAACAATCATGCCGTTGACAGCAAGTGAAAAGCAAATCTATGTTGAATTTTTCACACAAAAAATTAAGAAACAAAACTACTGGTATCTAAGTAATAAACAGAAGAAAATAACCTTTTACACCTGCAATGATACAATTTCCATTGATGGTGTTAACCAAAAAGTACAGTAAAGACTTTATGATTGGTTTTCAAAATATTCATTTTTGTGTTCTGACCAAATTCAGAAATGGAACTACACAAGTAAGATTCTGATAGCAAATCGGATGACATTATAATTATGCATATTAAAACCCCATATTTTTTTGTCAAGGGTCCCCTTTTTTCAATCACAAGGGGTCCTGAAACCCTGCCTGCTTTTCAATCATATATATGGAAACTTAGGTGTAAAACCAAATACCGTTTTAGTGTTAAGCTGAGAACAACAATCTATCATAACATACCATTTCCCAGAAGACTGTCAAGCTGTCAAAATTGCTTGCATTGTTTTTCAAAATTAAATCATTTCATAGTACTTGCCAATTCATCACTGGCCACCTACCATTATTTAAAAAGTTGTGTAATTCCTAAACAGAATCGTGTACATGTCTATAAAAGGTACAGAGAAATACAGTTAATCTTACTGTGGCCTGATGTCTCACTATGTAAGCAAACTTAAATCTACAGGAGTTAAAAATGATCAGATTTGCAAGACCATTTTAATCGTAAGAATGAAACCAAACAAACACTCCTTATTCTTACCCCCCAATTTTTATATAAACATAATTTCTTACCCCATCTCAAAAGTAGGAGACTCTAATGGAGTTGGGGAATCCACAAAACATCCTGAAAAGAGAAAATGATTATTCATATTTTTCAACAGTTTTTTTTCAACTACATGTACTGTTAAATGGTTTTATAAATTTCTTCTCCTTTCAGTGCTGATATCATGAAGGTAATCAAAAAGGGTAAATATGTTACTTTTTACCAATTAGGCTGGTTACTGCAAATTAATGTTCCAGTAGAATACATTATGACTAAGTCTGTAGGGATAGGTATTGCAGGCAAAAATAACATTGCAATATATTGTGATATTTGAACCTAAAACTGTGATATATTTTAATATATTGCCTGAAATCAAAACATACATAAAAGATGTGGATGCTTCTTTTTAGTTATTTTGGGGTATTTTCATATTTTAAGCTTTATATGTAAGGTACCAGCTCAAAATATTTTGCCTTAACTTTTCAACTGATGTTTTTAAATCAAGTTTCCATTCGTTCTTATGTTAACCATAACCACTTCATTCTAATAGCATATTTAAACTGCATAACCATTGTGCAATTGTTCTCCTGAAGTTGTAAAATTTACTTTAGAATTAAATATACATGAATTTAATGCTGTATAAACATATTTGCTATTTGTTTCAATTTATTATATCTACTACAGACCTGAAAATTATCTAGCTACTTAAACACAATATATTGCGATATTTGAAATCATATTGCGACATATTGCCCACCCCTACAAGTCCATACTGGTTTACATTTGTATTATAGAGAGTAGACATTCTAAGTGGATGCTGACGACAACCCATCTTCCGCAGGTGAATCCATAATACAGTCTTCAATTAATCCTTTATACCCTTCTTTCAATATGTAAGTGCTATATCCATGGTACATTTATCCACTAAAAATTCAAATTAAGTACCTAAAAACATAATTAATACAGGGCAACCCCCCCCCCCTAAAAAAAAAAACCCAGAGAGTCCATATGTTACATAATATCTGATCATGTATTTAACATTTAAAGGGAAATAACCCAAGTCTCAGATACTATTCAAAGAAAGGGACACAACTCAAACAGCTGAGTACTGTGAAGAAAGGGACACAACCACAACAGATATTGTTGAAAACCAGTAAGGGAGATAAATATGCAAAACAAGTTTGAAATGAGATGGAAAATATTGTTTGTCAATTTTAGCAATAATTTTAAGGTTTATGCTTGGAAGATTAAGTGTTTATCATTTTGACATTATGAAGCACTGAAATTAACAAGAGGACCATGATAGCCCTATATCGCTCACCTGAGTATCACTGCTCTAAAGACAACCTTAAGTATTATGGACCATAACTCCCATACAAGGCATAATAATCCTTTGCTTATTAACATTATGTATACATCTGATCAAGACTGCTTCATAAAATGTGGATGCTAGAATGCAAACAAGGGCATAAATGGAGATTGTGGTCCAATCCCAAGTCAAACTTGACAAGATAATAGTCATTAACATTACCATCAGGTTTGTGTAAGTTTACTTTCTAAATAATCCCTAGGAAGCCGAGTTTTCAATAGATCAGCTTTGAGCAGTTTTGATAGAGGGTAACTTATGGCAATTTAGCGCTGCCCCTGGTGACCATGATTTTTAACTGATTAGAATAATTTTAGCAATCTTGGTAGAGGGTTACCCAAGGAACATCAATTTAAAATATTTTGAAATTTGGCCAGTAGTTTTGAAGGATATGATTTTAAAAGTTTTCATAATTTTTTTCTTTCCATTGCCATGGCAACCAGAGTTCTATATGGATCAAGTTTATTTTAGCAACTTTTGTGAAGGTTCACCCAAGGATCATCCATGCCAAGTTAAATCAAATTCTGTCCAGCTGTTTCAGAAGAGAGTTTGTTTAATGCAAATTGTTGACGACAGACGCAGGTGATCACAAAAGCTCACCTTGAGCATGTTGTGCTCACTTGAGCTAAAAAAAATACAGACTCATTGTCATGGATTAATGATATACTGGCATAAAACATATCATCTGTGGTATGTTGTATGGAAAGAATTCACATGCTGAATGACTATTGTTTGACCAGGGGCTGTGAGGAGTTAAAACAATATCTAATACAACAAATTCACTGGTGTTAGCCAACAGCAGACAGAGAAGACAGACCTTAAGTTGGTGTATAATGTCACTCCACTGAACAGTAATGTTCTGCTGGTTTTAAAGAGATTTTAAAACATGGCCTAGGGAAATATCCAATGAATACAGGCAGAAACCTAAATTTTCTAATGCTAAAAGGGACACAACTCTGAAATCAAAGGTCTGGGAGTCCTAATGTTGTGCTAAGCATAAACTGAAACACAGGAGGAGAAAGTGTGGCTTGTAATTTGGAACTGATTTAATAATTTCCGTCATCAAATGGATATTGTAGTTCTGAGCGCCAAATAACAAAATTTCCATTGCCATATTCATATTAGATTAACCAGGGACACATAACATGCCAGAGGTGCGTGAACTGCTGCACTTCACTGGCTTACATCACAATATCATTCATAGTATTTTCATCTTTCCTGCCCATGCAAACAGGTGCTTGTATATCTTGCCTGCTAGAGAGCAGTGAATTTAGATATTCAGTATTGTCATTTTCGCAATCGGTTACAATATTACTGATAAGTTATGTGACCTGTCAGTATTATTAACTGTTATATTAAGTAAGCATGAGATGATTGAAGCAAATATCTTTGATAGAATATAAGATATTAACCTTTAAAATAAAAAATAAAAATAACAAACAATAACCAATGTCTTGATAAATAGTATAGCTCCCACTATTTGAAAAGTTAAGCTATAAAAAATATGTTAGTAATTCTTTCAAACTAGAATTAACCAGTTTTCCTTCAAGAATTCCATGTCAGTATACATGGATCATGAGTCAGTTATTATCTAAATGAATTAGGTACAATCACTAAATATCAGACAATGTGAACAATAGTGACAGTTAATCACGATTATAACAACATACAAACAAAAACATGAATGAACAAATTACTTTTGTAATTTAACACCAAGAACATAGTTTCAAATAATAACTGAAAATAATGATTCAACGTATGTGTTTCTCGAACATTTTCAACATCAAATGAATAACACATATAATCCAGCTGTTCGAGTTCAACACATTATGTTTACATGTAGAATACACGCATGTGACACAGTGATGTTATTCGGTCTAAAAGTTATATGCAACATATTAAATATTAGAAGATATGTGATGGTTATACAAAACCGGAAACAGCTGTTAGAGCAACACTGTCATATAATAACAGTGAGATATAATCCATAATTATCTGTTTGAAACTGAGTGAGATACAGAATTTTGGTTCCTGATCTGTACATTGAAATATTTAGCAAAGTAGACTGTAAAACAGATAATGATTTTCATGACATCACAGTTAAGTCATATGATTTGACACAATATGGAACCATTTTGTAATGTCTGACTAGTTTAAGAAAAAAAAATACAGAAATTAAACTACTTAAGAAAAAAGGAAATTTTGTTAGTTTTGCGTGAATATGGAATGTATTTCACTTGAAGTGTGATTTTTTTATATTCACTTGGGCTTTGCGCTCTTGAAAATATAAAAATCTCACTTCTTAGTGGGATATATTTCATATTCACTCAAAACAAACAAATATCCTCTATGTATTATCACAGTATAGGATAGATACATTATGGCACAAACCTAAAATATCTGAAAGAATTCTTACCTCCAACGCTCAGAAGTTCAAAATCAAAGTCAAACATCGTGGCAATGGCAAACACTTCCAAGAATAATGAAAATATCCAAGCAAACAGTTTTCTTTAATTTCCTTAGCTTTAAATAAATTTATATCAAACAGAAGTCAAAAATAAATTCGAGGTAACTGATGTATACGACCTAACCGATGCCTTCACTTATCATAAATGAATTTGGTTGATAAACATTTGAGTGAATTTTGCATCCATCAGTGGGAATTAACACACCCTGCATAATAGATAAAATAATTTGTCACAGCTAGGGAAAAACACCATCAATTACACAATAAAATAGTCATTGACTCTTGCACCTGATTATTGTTAAGAAAGAGTAGAAGTTCTGGGTCTTTGATATGGGGCCGAAACACTGGACCACTGAAGGTGATAATTGGGGGCACTTGTTCACACTCCTAAGTTCACAATGGACCGACTCCACAGTTAATTACGCCATTATCACTTCCATAGATGATCAATCAGATGATAATATACTGAATTAATAAAACTGTTGTAGTTACAAACTGTTGTAGTTACAAGGCAATTAATATTGATAATCAATTCAATGATCAAAGGAATAGGACTTGTTAAAATGATTACAGTGCAATTACTATGTGCATTGTGTAAATGATCTACACTATGTTGTCATTTTCTTAACTAATGTTCTTATTTGGGTACCATGTATATACCAAATGCCCCTATTTTGTTCATTTATTGACCACACAGTGACATTTACATGAAAATTGTTCTTTCTTTGTACATAATTAATGGCTTATTAGCCACAGTAGTTAACAATATCAGTGTCAATTTATTTGGGTTAAGTTAATCAAAAGGGACATAATCTACTGGCAAAATAAGCGAGGTGTCCTAAGATTTGAGTAAAAAATTAGGTATACCAGGAAAAGACCCCTGTATTTTTTCAAATTATATTAAATTATTTATTAATCTATTGGAGGAAATGTTTGTAAGATCATCTAAGTTGGCAGTTCTATTAAATGGCTTTATAGTTTAACACAGGAGATATTGGCGAGATTCAGTTTGTCAGATCTTTTCTGACCAGATTTTGGGATTTGAGAACATATTTAGATAGATTCTTTAGGCAAGGGGTGTTTTTTGAACTTGTATGTCTTTATTCATCAATTCCATACAAAATAAGACCAGTTTCATGAATATCAACTAATGTTCAAAGTAGTAACGCAATTAAAACAGCAGGATGTACTTTTTCAATGGAAAAAGTTTACTCTTATTGTATATAAGTTGATTCTTTTTTTATGGATTTTTTTTTATTCATATAAATATGCAGTTTTTTTGGTCAAAGCAACATACCAGGTAATTTTGATGGAAGAGACAGCACAGTAGATTACCAAAGGTCTGGAAGTTGGACGTCAATTGTCGCAACAAATCAGCAACTACTGAGTGACACTCTCGAAAAAGACTGACTTATTACAGTGAGGGAATTGTTTAACTTTAATGGATTAAGTGCAGAAAGTGTATGCAGTAAGCCTTTTATCCTATTTAAGCCTTTCCCTTACATTGAATGTAATTTTCACTTTTGAACCGTGTTCTATATCTGTTGACGATGTTAAGATTCTTGTGTTGAGCAACTATAACTTGTCATGTAATACTATGCTAGTTGTTACCATTAATACGTTATTATTTTATTCAGCATGTTAGTATCTACTGTTGTTGAGGAGATAATGACAGAAAAACTGATCCCTATGCTTACAGGTGACTCAAAAAATGCTGGCCTTATATATTAAAGTACTCCACCCATTAGAGTCATAATAAGGGAATACCAAGATCCTGTCATACATAGGTGGAATAAAAGATAATTATGTTCTGTTCTAATCTGGTATAAAATAATATCTAAGCATTTCTTTTGTTTAAGACATTTTTAAAATATTTTTTATTTAAAAACAACAACCATTTTTTGTCTATTTATAACCTATTTCATTCCCCTTTTCAGGAACTTGGAATACCAAACAAAATATAATTTTGGGAACATACTGTTTGACAAAATAAAAGTCCAGAAATAGCTGCTGTCTGTCTAGCTAGGAAGATTATATTTCCTTTTTATGACCATTGCAGATGGAAAAGCTTTCTTTCATTTAATTTCAGGCATTCACTCCACATTACCCTTGTTATGAGAAAAAATGTCAAGGGCAACAACCATGAGACATATGTGCTACCATGATAAATATCTTACCTCCCTTGAATTACCCTTTTTTTTCTCTCTCTCTCTCTCTCATTTTGTTTGCTTGTTGGGTTTTACATCCCATCTAAAGTATTTCAGTCATTTGGAGACTGTCTACTTGAGACAGATATAGCGTTGCAACACTTCAGTATCATGCAGTAAACATGTGGCATGATACCACACCCAGTCACATTATCCTGATACTGGGCCAGCCATTCCTGAAACTACCTTCTTATATGCTGAGCACCAAGCAAGGGAGTTATACCAGTGCCATTTTTTTAGGACTTTGGTATGTCATGGCCTGGGATTGAACAAAATCTCCTGTTCTAACCACTCGGACACCGAAGACGGTGGGAAATATTGTCCCCACCCAGAGTTCAATCTAGGATTGCCACAGAAGGAGCCAGTGGCCCATGCCATTTCTGAAAAGGGGCTACCTGTATTTGTATTGGGTCATACTATTGCTTATGACATTTTTCAATGCTTTATCCTGCTCTAAAAAAAGCTAGACTTGACAGCAGCACTTATCATTTAATTTATATAACAAACTCGGCCGGGATCATGCTTGGGCAACCTATGTGGGATACATGGGAAATTTAACCTCACGGACGCATAGCTCGGTTGTACATTATTTTCAATATTCTTTGTTTTTTTCCCCAAAGAAATTGGCTATATGTGTCTGCTTGTGTTTTAACACTTTGCATAAGTCTTTTGTGTAACACGAGGTGAACAGCTGATAAATGAAAGCGTATCTATATATATCAGACGTCTGACTAACAAATCTAATAAATGTGTATTGAATTTATAGAAATAACTTCCTGGATGCACATAGTTACAGTAGTAATAAACAAATTGTTAGCGCACTGATTATCTAAGAAAGTGCCTTGGGCAAAAATGATGCGCAACAGCAGCGATTCAGATTGGCGTCGGCCATCGGCAATTTGCCAAAAAATATAATAAATTGCCGATCTTTTTTCTTTTCAAGAGTTAAGACAGATCTGCCGATAAAATTCTCATTTATGGGACAAAATGGCAGATCGTTTTTTTCAGAAATTATGACATTAACTCTGATTGAAAAGTGTTGAGTACGAAATATAAATATTACTTGACGTGCAATGGGAGTCAGTTAATTAAAGCACTTTCACGTCGATTAGTCTGGTTTCCAAACTGTACAATAGCAGAGTAACCTAGCAGTGAAGAATGCAGGGAACCAGACTGAATCAAAATGGCGTCTAAGAAACGTAAACACGACGAAAATCAAAGACCTTTATTTGCAGTTGGTGTTTCTCGCCATGAAAATGTTGCCACAACGGATTTGATGCAATCGGAGGCTGAGTCAGCCGATAATCCAATATACCATCCCAAGTTTCAGACAGAATGGCTGTTGAAGTGGTTGAGATTTGATAAGGGAGCGAGTCAAAATGTGCCCAAACCACAACATACCCACTTTTTGAGGTCAAAAACGTACCCAATTTTGAGGTCGAAATGTACCCAAGTATTTTTTCTTATTATTTACTTTTTTTTTCATTTCACTATTGATATTTTCATACAATATTTTAGTCAGGTTATGATTATGATTTTGTTTGAAAATCTATTATTATTTTTACATGAACAACATTCTTTTTTTAAAGTCCTTTATTGATGTTTGCTTATTTATGATATATCAGGTCCTAGATATATCAAAAACAAAAAAATTATTATTGATACTTTTAATTTTTGAATAAAATATTTTTGATTATGTATAAAACTAAATGTGAATTTTATTAAATTTAAAACATGATTACTGGTACCTTTGATCTCTACAGTTGTGTGTTTCGGCTTCTTTTCTTCATTGAATTATAAACACCTTTAATTGATTCAGATTACACATTTTGATCGATTATTTTGTACAATTCTCTTTAAAAGATGAAATACATTAATGATGAACATTACAATAAAACATACTAATTGTACTTTAAAAACAAAATATAATCATAACTAGATGTGGGTGTTCCTCGGAACACTTGTGTCGCCTGCATTTAAGCATGTTTGATGAAAGAATTGACTAGAAAATCGATCTTTTGACAAATTATTGATAAAGCATAATCTATTTTGTGAGGTACAAAATAACACCAAATCACACACACACACACACACACATATATATATATATATTTTTTTTTTTGGGGGGGGGGGGGGGGGGGGGGATAAAATATTCAAACAGTGCAATATGTAATAATTTTCCCGAGCACTTTCGACTATACAGTCTTCATCAGAGGAGTGTCAGAATGACTATGAATTCAAAACATTAACTGTAAGAAAAATTATGACGTCATTAAGCACTTATGACGTTAATTATATATATGTTGCAAGTTTGTAGTCATCATTATCATTATTGAGTTATCATTCTTGTGTACTGCACTCAGACCAATGAGATCTATCTACTATAAATGTTTAAGGCAACACTTCAAATACTTTACAAGTTATGCACCACACAAGAATTAAATCCAAAAAAATAAACAAAGGGAAATAACTCCAAAAATACAACAGTTATCATTCTTGCACAATGCACTCCATGAGATCTTTCCACCTGTGAAGTTTCAAAGCAATATCTCAAATACTTTTTATGTTATGCTCCTGACAAAAATAAAGACTGAGAATCAACAAAGGACAATAACTCAGGAGAAAAGAAAGTGAGAGTTATCATTTATGTGAACTGCACTCCTCTTCAATGAGATCTATCTATCTATAAAGTTTTAAGTCAGCACCTCAAATACTTTTTGAGTTATGCCCTGGACAAAAATTAAGACTGAAAATTTACAAAGGGCAATAACTCAGAAAATATTAAAGTCAGAGTTATCATTCTTGTGCACTGCACTCCACCTCAATGTGATCTATCCATGTTTTAAGTTTCAAGGTGATACCTCAAATACTTTTTGAGTTATGGTCCGGACAAAAATAAAATCTCAGAATCAACAAAGGGTAATAACTCAGAAAATACGAAAGTCAGAGTTATCATTCTTGTGCACTGCACTCCACCTCAATGTGATCTATCCATGTTTTAAGTTTCAAGGTGATACCTCAAATACTTTTCGAGTTATGCTCCGGACAAGAAAGTGTGACGCCGACGACGCTGACGACGACGACGACGGACAAAGTGATCCCTATGTGTCTGCCATGCTATGCAGGCGACACAAAAATGATTTAACTTGGGTATGTTTTGACCTATTAGTTGGATACATTTTGACCAACAGGTGAGACACTCGACCCTGCCAGGAGCCATCAAAATATGTTCTTGAGAATTAGAATTCATTCTGCATATTATGAAATAAACAATGAATTTCCTTATGAGAGGGCATTTCAGGTATGGAAATCTCTTGTTAACAGGAAGATGTTTGCCTAGATTTGAAAGTTCATGAAATTGTTTCAATCAATGCTTGAAGCCTTCTATTAGAGTTTTTGTGTTTTTTTAATTTAGTGGCCTAAGGTTTTTTCTTGGTTTAGGACAAAATGGCCTATGAAAATTTCAACTTTTAGGACAGTTGTCTTAAAAAAAAAGGATTGGCAATCTGAATCACTGAACAGGGGTGCATGCATATTTTTCTAAGAGGCCGGTCGATGATATCAAGCGGGCCTAATTGTGCAAAAACTTAGCCTAGAATGAACTCTGCCCACCCCCACACGAGGGTCATGGTGGCCCTAGAACACTCACCAGAGTGCAATATAAGCATAATTAAAACAATTCAGGTCACTTAATTTTTTATGCTTAAGCAATTACTGTAGATGACCATGAGGTTATCATTTAAAATTAAAAATTTATTTAATGCTCTTCGAGCTGAACACTGATCGGAGCGTCAATTGTGTTGGGTTTTACGCAAGAAATGACGTCATAAATAACGTCACGCACGAGAGATAATCCCGCCAATTCTGACATCTTTTGTGAATAACACAGCTAATTTCTGGCCCTTTAAGCACTAAACAAAAAGATTTTTTTTTTTATTTTGGTGAAAGATCAATGTATAATTTCATTTATGAACATAAAAAGATGTATTTTTTTTACTTGTTGCTTCACCATTCGTGAAAATATCACTTTTTATGCTCACTCTGTGAAATAATTATCCTCTATTTAATTATGAATATTGGTTTCAGAGCAAAAGAATCTTAATATACAGTAGAACCTCATCAAACTGAATATCTTAAAATGTTGCATCTAAATTTTGCTATTTTTGTTTCAGTGATAAAAAGATGCAGGTATGTTCCTTGTGCACTGCTCTTAAAGGCACACTTGAACAATACAGTTATTTTCTATATATAGACATCGAAGGAAAGGTAAAACTAGTCCTGATAATATTCTAAAACCCTGCATGATTATAGAAAATCACACTAGAAACAAATTCAAGGGGAAACAAGAGCCATGTTGACATGGCCATCCCCCGCCATACGCTTGCTCTTTAGAAGATGTGTTGGAGAGTAGAATATTTCATTTTTAAAGGAAAATTTTTAGTAAGGAAGACTGATGTTTAAAGTGATTATAGATATGAAGCCCATGTGAAGACTACTAATTCCTCTATTTTGAGGTCTACAGGTAAAATGTCAAGGTCATTGTGATAAAAATTAAGCCTAAAAAATAACAAAGGGCAATAACCAAAACATTATGAAAGGTAGAGTTATCATTCTTGAGCACTGCACTCCTCCTCAATTAAATCTATCCACCTATGAAGTATCAAAATGATACCTCAAATTCTTTTAAACTTATGCTCCGGACAAAAATTAAGTCTAAAAAATAACAAAGGGCAATAACTCAAAAATTATGAAAGGTAGAGTTATCATTCTTGTGCACTGCACTCCTCTTCAATGAGATCTATCCACCTATGAAGTATCAAGTTGATACCTCCAATACTTTTCCAGTTATGCTCCGGACAAAAAGTAAGCCTAAAAAATAAACAAAGGGCCATAACTCAAAAATTATGAAAGGTAGAGTTATCATTCTTGAACACTGCACTCCTCCTCAATTAAATCTATCCACCTATGAAGTATAAAAATGATACCTCAAATTCTTTTAAACTTATGCTCCGGACAAAAATTAAGTCTAAAAAATAACAAAGGGCAATAACTCAAAAATTATGAAAGGTAGAGTTATCATTCTTGTGCACTGCACTCCTCCTCAATGAGATCTATTCACCTATGAAGTATCAAGTTGATACCTCAAATCTTTTATTATGCTCCGGACAAAAAGTAAGCCTAAAAATTAAACAAAGGGCAATAACTCAAAAAGTTTGAAAGGTAGAGTTATTATTCTTGTGCACTGCACTCCTCCTCAATGAGATCTATTCACCCATAAAGTTTCAAGTTGTTATCTCAAATACTTTTCGAGTTTTGCTCCGGACAAAAAGTAGGCCTGAAAAATAACAAAGGGCCATAACTCAAAAATTATGAAAGGTAGAGTTATCATTCTTGAGCACTGCACTCCTCCTCAATTAAATCTATCACCATAAGTTCAAATGTACCTCAAATTCTTTTAAACTTATGCTCCGGACAAAAATTTAGTCTAAAAAATAACAAAGGGCAATAACTCAAAAATAATGAAAGGCAGAGTTATCATTCTTGTGCACTGCACTCCTCCTCAATGAGATCTATTCACCTATAAAGTATCAAGTTGATACCTCAAATACTTTTGGAGTTATGCTCCGGACAAAAATTAAGTCTAAAAAATAACAAAGGGCAATAACTCAAATAGTTTGAAAGGTAGAGTTATCATTCTTGTGCACTGCACTCCTCCTCAATGAGATCTATCCATCTATGAAGTATCAAGTTGATACCTCAAATACTTTTCAAGTTATGCTCCGGACAAAAATGTCGGACGGACGGAGACTATTACTATATCCCCCGCTGCCTTTCGATGGGGGATAAAAATTGGGGATCACCCTTCTAATTTTTAAGTTATCTGCCCCATGAAAGTGATTCTTTTGCTCCTTTCAGTCATTTTCAAGGGCAGATAACTCAAAATTATGGGCTAGCAACACTTCATTAATTTTAATTTCAACTCAGTGTTTGGTATTGTATTCTCTGTCACTGTAAAAGTTTAGAAATTCTATGCAACAGATTTTATACTATAGTTGCATGCGCCAATTTATAGAAATTTTCCTCTTTTTTTTTAAAGAAATTTCTTAAACACAGTATGTTTATTTGCTGAAGCATAGTCAAAAAGCGGCAAAAAAACTATCTGTCCATATAGTATAATACCGCTGAACATATTAAAGAAGTTTCAAATCAATCCTTGCTGCAAAACTGTAACCAAATTTTCTAAGTTTAAAATGAGCCATAATTTGTATTAAATTCAGTCAAGAGTTATCTACCTTGCTTGTCTTAAGCTTTCATGTCAAAACCATGAATGCTTATTGAGATATAAGCTGGATAATAGTTTGCATGCAAAACTTTACCAAATTTTCTATGTTAAAAAAGGGCATTAATTTGATTCAAATTCAGTCAAGAGTAACCTTGGTTGACTGATGCCCCTGAACATTCATAAACTTTCAAGTCAATACCATAAATGGTTAATAAGATTTCAGCTTGATAGTCAGGGGTATAAAATACCACTTGCCCGCTTGCATTGGCAAGTAGACTGAAGGATAGGCAAGTAAGAAATACTAGATAATAGTTTGACAGGTCGAGTGTATTTTCAACCCACATACATAACATTTATTTAAAATAAAACAAATAACAAGAACAGAACAATATTTCTCAATGTCATAAATCAATATATTCTGCACTGCATGGCTCTCTCTCTTTCTCCCTGTCCATCTATTCTCTCGGCATGCCTGCGCCATGAAGTTGTGTATGGAGCCTTGTAATGATATAGACTGGTTTGTGTGTTTAATATTAAGGTATCCTTTTCTTACAACAGCAAAGGAAATTAAATCAATGAATTGCATCTATTAAAGAAGCAAAAGTTTGTAGAGTTATGTTGTTTTTTTTACCTATCAAACTGGGATTTTTTTGGAAAAATACGAGGTAGCCATAAATATCAGTCTCAGTTATATAAAAGCAGAAAAATGCCTGACATGCGGCCATAGATTTGCCAACTCGACATAATGCCAAGTAAAACACCTGTGTATTGTAGATAAAACTTGGACAAAGTCAGGACAGGTTAGCTTACATTTTATGACGTGGCTAAGTTTTCCCTGTACTTATGGTTTCTAAAATTCCTTTGTTTTTCCTTTGTTTGTCTTGAAAAACAGTCTGCCTATAATCTTATGGCATGTAAATAAAATGGATCACTGTATGATTAGCCACTGTTACGTATGGATAGCTTTCAGGCTGTCAAATTGTCCAACGGCACATATTTCAAAACAGTATTTGATCTTTACTCTTATATATGATGCAATAAGTGATTTTTTTCCCCCAGATAAGTATACTTACCTTGAAAATTAAGGTGTGCCTTAAATGTTGCTGTGCCTAATCTGCCTGTGTGTACGATATCTTAAATATCTTTGTCATGAAAAACAAGTAAAAACACAGATACCTAAAACAGTGCTACACCTAGCTCGAATTCCATCAGCAATCCTTTGCACTAAGTTATACTAAAATATTTAATTACCTAGAAATGCATTCCACCATTCCTGTATATAAAATATATTCATTTGAATAAACAGACATTGATTACTATAATATTAACCCTTTACTTCATATAGACTCATTCTGACGGTCTAATGTTTCCAGTAGTACATAAGATGTTTTGGATGGACTTCAACAGAATAAAAATGTTTAATTTTATTTTACTATAACTGATTAAATTATAAATAAGATTTCCATCAATTCTTATCGATCATACACACAATGCTGAAATTCCATCTTGTACATCTCGGACAACTTTGTTTTGCAGTGTCTTCTTTCCTCCTGTGACTAAGTTGCATCCTGACTATCAGTAAACAAATAACAAATGGTCTTATTACAAACTGAAAATCAAAGACTTATTTAAATCTGTACCCCCTCAAAAGAAAATCATAAAAAAAAGAAACAAAAAGCCCTTGTCAAAGAAAAAATTCTAAGTAAATCTTTTCAAGGTGTTTAGATTTTTGGAACCAGTACAAAATGTCCATCAATAAAACAGCAGAATAAACGGAACACTAATATTTTTGCCAGATAATCATCGCCGTAAACCCCTGCAACACAAAGAATAAGCCGGCCCTCATGTGGACAGGAGACAAATACCATTTAGCAAACCATTGGGAAAATACAGCCTTAGTTGCATGGCAGCAATCAAGCCATAAAGAATTGTGGGCCAGGCTTCTTTGACAGGACAGTGCCCTGGCTCAAATATTTACCTATAGAATCAGATGGCAATACATCAACACAAAGAGGTGGTAATCCATGGCTGAAGGGACCAAATAGGGGACAGTTTAAAGATCATCCAGTGATGGAAAGATAAAGGGACCCACAAACCCAAGCCACACACTTAGGCGGACAATCTCTCACACCTGCTGGCGGCTCTATAACCTTATGTAAGACATTAAGGGGGTAAGGTGCATCTTGGGTACATAAGAAATCTCACACAAAATGGACAAAGAAACATAGTCGCAATGGGCCAGTGCTGGCACACAATGCAACAGGCCACTGCTGGTACCTGCACACAATACCTCCAACTTCAACTAAAAGGTTAAGGTAGTTACAACAGTTTTGCCTCCAACCAACAGACACAGCAAAGACCTTCTGCCACACTTTGTGTGGGCTGGGACAAGCCTAAATCCTGCCTAAGATATGCAAAGGCTTTACTGTAATCCTAACCTGTTAAACATCTCTTCAGATAACATCCAGGAATTTCCAATTTAAATTATATAATTGTGCAGGCACACTAAATAAGACCACATCCCATAAATTCAGATGTTTACTTTAGATGATTTAGAGAACAGATAACAGATCCATCCTAGGCTCAATGCAAAGATAGTTCACTTTATATCAATTATCTTGCTTAGTCATTTAAATATAAACAAAGGACAATAGCCCAGAAAAGAGAGAGGGTTTCAAAGGAGACCTCAACCTAAAATAATTTTAAAGCATGCCTTAAATTTTATAAATTTATACATTAAGGTTAAGTCCCTGTAATGGTTCCGCTACTTCTTTGACCACTTAACCTCTACCAAGATAACCAAAGTACCCTTATGAAAATTAATAAACCTTGATTATCTCCATGAAAGGCCATGTGGTCCAAAATGTAGCGGAACCATTACATGGACTTAACCTTAATATTCTTATGCTATTTTTCATCACCAGCTTCTAGACCAATTCCATAACTGAAGAGATCTAATGATATTCTTTGCACGCCTTTTTAAAGTGCAAGCCTAAGAGATATTGAAACACACAAAAAAATGTTGTTTTTTTTACCCATTTCATATTACAGGTATGCAAAGGATAATTATGAATGTTCAAAGAAAACTAAATGGCCTATATAGGTTTCCAAAATTTAATGGTAAATGATAGCATGACTGGTAGTTTAAAAAAAAAAAAACCCTATCTGTAAACTCACACTATACCATATTGTACCTCAGTTAACAATACTCCATATCATCATATCAAAATTAATGGTCTTTTGCATACATATCTCAAACATACAGCATCTCAAATATCCATTTCAAGCTACATTTGTAAGATCTTATCTGCAGATCAAATGAAGTTATAATTACGGGTATGGTAACACAAGTTATAATTCAGTCACCCCCAATCGCACCTTGCTATCACCAGACTGAGTGCTTTCAACAGGGCTATACCAGGTCCTTTATGATGATAGTGATAATGAGATGCCAACATGTGGTCAACAGGCGGTGGAGACAACATATGTCACTTATTTAGCTCCAATTATCACAGACGCGTGGCCCGCCAGTCAAATGATTTAGACCCTATATTCAAGGTCTTGATAGTTTATTGTCAATTAAACAATGCTTTAGTGGCATCACAGTATGGACTATATTATATTCAACCATTCATCTGCAGTTTTCTTTAGGTGAGACAGCAGGACATTTTTTGTTTAAAATAACTGAGGCTTATTTTAAGATACGTCCCCCCCCCCCCCCCCAACCCCACCCCCTGAAAATCTTGTTTTCCCAGTCAGGAGGTTAAAGACATAAAGACATGTATTTTCTCCATTACTCAAGTTACATCTCCATGAAAATTTGAGAGATCGTTGAAAAAAAAAAAGATTAAAACTGTACAAGAACCAGCTTACTGCTTTTGTGTGTGTGTGTGTGTGTGTGTGTGTGTGTGTGTGTGTGTGTATTTATGTTCACTAAAATGGATAACTAAGTAATTGACATGATTTGGTTTTCTTTCTTTACACCTCCAAAGAACCACCTTCTAAAAATGGAGGGAAATACCATAACATAATCAATAAATCAATAATAATTAGAATCCACAGTCTTTGTCCTGCTTTGTCCCTGACACAACCAAAGGAGCCAGAACATCACAGGTGACAAGCCTCGATCAATACTCTGTCATTCCACAACACAAGATTTCTCTTTCAGTAATTTTGCGTGCTAGTACTTAATGTCAGGTTCTTCCTCACTTTCCAAAATCATAATTATGTTAGTGTGTACTTTTTTCTAAATATGTTCATGAATAAGAGATATGTTTATTTGACTGTGCAAAAAAAGAGCTTATGCAATAAATGAGAGAAATTCAACATATCCCCACAGGTTTGTTTAAAATACTGCTAGGAAAATTTTCATAAAAACTCACAACTTCCTTTAATTTAAAAACAAAAACAAATCAACAACAATGCATTGAATGTGCAACAAATATTTCAAATAAGTGTTGAAAATTCTCCAAACAATAGTAATCATAAACCATATATACCATATCTGAAATAAACTCAAAATATCAGCATGCATAACCAACCAAACAGCTGACTAGAGAAAAAAAATCTGTCATGCTCTGCTATTTTTGCTATCAGGACAATCACACTACAGAGCCTGAAGTGGTGAACTGTGAAGCCACAGCTGCTTGTTTTCACCAATATGAAACCCCTTTGTCTGCCAGTGGAGCAATTCAGCAAAAACCCGCAACCTCATACATTCAGGCTGGCACACGACAGCTGATGAACTCGACAATAGTATCGCTAAGGGCAACAGGGTCCTAGCTGGAGATAGGGGTCACTGCCTTTCAAATGTCATTACCCGTAAAGGAATTTGAACTTAACAGGAAATCCAAATGTGGGACATGGGGTCAATGAATGCAGACTACAAAGACTTTGATTATACAGTTGGTAGTCTGCACATTTCATAGCTCAGCCTCATGGTTGTCTCGCTGATGCAAGGATGGTAAAATCAATATGTTTTCAATTAACTTGCAGTATTTGTTTGGAAACAGAATTACACACAATTCAACTGCATTAATTCCATAGATGAATGCAGCTTCAAGTGATGAAACCAAATGCAGTGATTTAATTGGCAAAAGTGACTATCGTTTCAATATTGGAGAAAAAAAAAAAAAAAAGAAAAAAAAAAAAGTACATTAAGTAGCCATTTCCAAAGCTGATGTTACCTTCTGTTGACTACTGTAGATTTTAAAATCTAAAATGTTTTAACAAAGTTCTTTAATAATAACCAGAGCATTCTCTGGAACACTTATCTCATAGAAAAAGTGTGGACAGACAGACAGATGATAAAATTGCCACATGGGTCTATGGCCTTCTGGAATTTAAAAATAAAAAACTTGAAACTTGAAACTTGATGACAGACGATGGAAAAGTGATCTCTATGTGTCACCTCTGCTTGCAGCAGGTGATGCAAAAAGGAGGCTAGATATCATTTTGCTTTTTTTTCCCCTGTTCATGTATGTTTCAAAGCAGCATAGCAGCATGGTTTTGAGACATTCTGAGTTTTTCTGTTGTGACAAAACCAAAGTAGCATTCAGGCATTGTAACTTGCAGTTAAAATAGATAGGAAGAGTGATATTGATACTGACCTGCTGAGTTATGTTAAAGACTGTACTGAGAGTTTATGCCTCATTTAAAGTCATTTTTGATTTAAGTTATTAATACAAATTTAAGTTAAGTTTTAAACAAAACATATCTATCTTTTTATTTCTATAATTGTATAACATAACTACTACAGGAAACTATTTTCCATTGCGGTAACTTCAACAAGTATTGTGATCCTTATCATATCAGGCCTAGATGATATCTGATTCTCAATACCATTGTGATACTTTTTTACTGGCAAATCAAATGTTAAATGTATACTGAATACAAACAGCTATCTGAGTTCACTGAATTATAAGTGTAAAGGGCTACTGCTCATTTAAACATCACATAATTATGAGAGTTAGTAATTGATATCTATTTGTCAGTGACCCAGGAACCTATACTGGTGAAGAGACAACTGACCTGACTCTGTGGAGATGGATCTCTCTGTGCTGGGGTTGCTGGAGTCCTGACTGGGTGTGTCCAGGCCATAGAGAGACAGTTTCCTCCTTGGAGTGACTCCTCTGTAACAGGGTATAGATAATAGTCCACTATCCTGACAGCAATGGATATAGCATCTTTACCATAACGTTTCACCCATCATTTCATATTTTTAAAATAAGAATCGGTATTCCTTTCACACAGTTTTCCACTGCATTATCCCTAAATCTTCAAGGATAATGGTAACTACTTATTAACAGACAATAAAAAATATATGTAATATACAAAAAACATTAACAACAATTTCAAAAATTGCCTTCCTTAAAAAAAAAAAAATCCATTTAATTCAGATTCCATCATCTTTAAATATAAATGGCTATACATAAACTATGTATAAAACACTTACAGGAACATATTATATTTGGAAGAAAATATTTGTATAGTTCCTTATTAATCCTTCATATATCACAACCCATATTATAGTATTTTACATCTGAAATGCTAGAATATATAACTACACATTTCTCTCAAGTGTTTTTTTAAGGTTTCAGAATAACTGAACCATTTTAGTTTCCGGTTTTGCATAATCAGCTTACCAGTAGTTAACACCTTAAGTTCTAGTAATAACACTTTAAGCTACAGCATTTGTTAGATTATTCACCATTTTTGCATGCATCACTCAAACCAGTATACAGGATTAAGCCCTAAAGAAATGGATATTCGTGCCTATTCTGGCTAATCTGTCTAGTCCTATATTATTTTCCAGTCTTACCTGAAAACAAAAATGATTACTGTAAAAAGAGAAGTCTAAAGCTACAGACCCTAGACAGATGATTAGAGAATACAAAATTCTTGAACTCCATTAAGAGATTACATAACAACCGCAAACAACAAGAAAGTTTCAGGATTTTGTAAAGAGTCAAAAATATTATCACAATGAAGATCTATGGATACGTCTTGACATGCTAATTTTAGATGTTAGGAACATAAATTCAAATAGCAGCTTCCTATTATTAGTTATTTTGTGTATTAATTACAACAAAAATGATAATAAATAAAAATACTCCTCCAAAAAAAAAAAAAAAAATAAAAAAAATGACAGCTCCAACTCCTCCAAAAATTAAAAAAAAAAAAAAAAAAAAAAGGGGGGGGGGGGGTGTGTTCATCATAAACAGCCTCCAGCAAAACAAGAGAAACAGTGTACATTTTAATCATCATAATCATTACAGTGATCTCAAATTTGCAAGAACTGTCATCTCTCTTTCCAACCATCTCAAATCTGTCTAGCTGGGAGGGGTCCCAGACAGTTTATCTGCCCCTCATCTGATCTGTTGTCACAAAAACCATGACAAATATTATATCTACATTATTATGTTTTAGTGAATAATTTAACTGCAAGATAATTGGAACTGATAAAGGGAATCAAGCAGCAAAACACTTGTTATTATAGGTCATAAAAGTCAAATAAACAAGACAGCAAACAATGTTACTTGCCAACATGATTATCATCATCTTAATCTAATTCCAAACTGATAAATAGATAAAATATTAAACTTTATATTTGACACGTACCAGTAGCTAGTTGAGAAAATAAGTTATAAACATGGTAACTGTGAGTTGCAAGTATCATAGTTTAATAAACATTTCATTTGTTGCTAAATCTTTTCAGAAACAACAGGACACAAAGAATCTGAAGGGAAAAAACCATTTGTACTCATGACTTGAGGTATACAGCAAATAAACATCCTTTACCAAATAGTCCGAATGAGCCAATTCACCTGTGTCCAAGATGCATACCATAGCTATTTAGTCACTCCATGTGTGTATAGGGGATAACTTGGGGTTTGAAATAAAGTAGGTCACAATGGGTAGATCCCTCAAATTTGAATTGAGTAAACAAAGAAATTGATTTTTGAATGTGACCCAATTATTTCACAAAGGGTATAAAAATATATAATCATGTGGATTTTCAACATTTCTGTAGTTTTAGACTGAATAAGTTGCTTTCATAACACAATGAATTATCTTGAATGACATTAAATTCATATACTATATATAAATCAATGTATTACTTTTATACATGAATTTAAATTGTGATTGGAACTTCTTAAAGAAAGCCATTGTTGTTTTTTTTCTACCACTATGTGCTTTTTAGGGTGTTTGGGCAGTTGGGGTGTCTTTCTATTAAAAGAAGTCTTAAACTAGAACCGAAGCTTTGTAACCCCCACCCCCCTACCCCGCCCCAAAAAACACACACATCAAGAAAAATATTTTGAGAAATACGCATGTTTATATATGGTGTGAACTTTGTGACCAGTCCAGGTGATTATTAGCCCAGTGAAAACAATTACTCAATGGCTGCCCTGTGAACTTAGGTATTAAATTACCCAATCACATGATTTTGCCACCAGAAAATCCAGTCCTGGAACTACTACCTTTTGTATGCATCAACTTTCATTTTCATCCCAATGTTTTTCTTATTGATAGTTCTTAGATGGTGATGAAAATGATAATTCAGAAATTATTTTGGTCTTGTTACTGCATCCAAAATTGCATAATGTTGAATTCAAGGAACAAACTCTGATCTTCTTGTCCTTTTTTCTTGAAGTAAAAAAAATACACACACAGCAGTATCAATTTTTTTAACTAAAAAAACAAAAAGCAAAAAAACAACAACTAAAAGTACATCCACGGGGTCAGCCTCACTTTGCTGACTAAATCAATGAATTCAAAAACAAAACTCAACACATGAACCTCCATTCCAGTATTCCAGTTAAAAGTTTAAAGTAAATTTGATGAATATGTAATCCATTTCATATGCAACTCCTTCAAAGTGGAGCATTTGAAAAAAAAATCTATGTCCTTTTGTGGCCATAAGGTGGACAATTATCTAACCACAGTAACTAACCAGTCTATCACCATAGACATATCTTTAACCCTTTCCCTCATAGAGGACACCATGAAAAGACCTATGCGAACAGCATAAAACCAGATCAGCCTGCGAGTAACTCGCAGGCTGATCAGGTTTTATGCTGCTCGCTGCTCCTCAGTGGTCTGGAAATGAGGATTTTGTAAATAAATTTGGTAAGGTTTAACTGTAGTTATCTGCAGATCAGGCTTTATGTGATACTTATTGAGGGCGTCAAAATGAGTATATATGAGGGAAAGGGTTAAGACACAGGGCTTTGTTGATTTCCAATTGATTTTGCAATTGGTTTTTAATGAAAACCCTTAATGCATCCATGGTGATATGAAGTTACTATTGGATACAAATTCATAAATATATTTACTAGTCTGCTACACATCATTTATTGTCATAAACAGAATGGGGCCGAAAATGTGTATAAAGCTGTTATCATCTTAAGCATGTTTACACAAATGAGTATATATTAAAAATGTAAATGAAATGAAGGCATTTTTTTTAATTATTCAAGCAAAATCAATAAGATCCACTTCTAAGTATCAATATCCAAGAACAAGGACCAAAGTCATATATCATCTTTAAAAGAATTAATATATATATATGTGTACATGAATGAGATAGAGGATATATTATCTGTCATGAAATTCATATTCCAATAAATATTCCATACCAAATAATTAGCATACTCTGTGCCTCATGCTCTTTATCACACACTATCTCAGAGATAGCACTTGTAATTCACACATATGTGTGACATCAGAAGCATATGCCAACATATTACAAGATGTGTGAACTATCATTTAATAGGATTACCATCAGAAACAAGATTAGACAGGGCTAGCATCAATATGGGCTTCTCAACTTAGGTGTCTTTACAGTACAGATCAGAACAATACAAAATAATTTTAACTGGAAGAAAGTATAGTTGTTAAACTCAATAGGTCCTCTTTTCACAATTTATTTCAGGGGACAGTTCATATAATTTGACATTTATATAGATAAGAATGCCATGATATAATTATAAAGTTAAAGGGTTACACTTAAAATCTCTCACTGTAAAAAAAGTAAAAACTTTGATGGTTCCTTTTATGTATCTGAGAGTACCAGACAGGAGGTAACTTTGACAATGGATGTGAATCTGAATCTGAAACAAATACGTTGTAGATCCCAATACTGGGTTTTACACAACGGAATATGTGCCACCTATGGCAGGTGGACCATTCCCGGATTACTATATGTTTAACAGAGGTAGACACTAACTTTTTCGACAGGTGTCCCTTGGGCATGTTTGAGCAAAATCAGGGACACCTCACTATTTAAAATGCTGAATTCCAGGAGTCCCTTATAAATTTTTGGTGTCCTCGGGACCCCGGGACACTGTTAGTGTCGACCCCAGGTTTAATACGATCATAATAATAAGGGTATATAATATAAGAATAATTCTTATCCCCAGAGGGCACAGCCAATATTTTAAATGATACACCTTAGACAGTGAGGTAAATCAGAGAGGTAAATTGATTGGGGGCCCGGGGTCTATTTTTTTTTACACTCTGCACCAAGTCATTCACACATTAAAATCACTTTTAAAATGTTGACATTTAAACAATGATAAGATAAAACAAAAAACAATGATATTTAAAAAATAAACACACAAAATACCAAATGCTATTGCTACTAATTCATTCTACTGAAAGAAATAAATAACAAAAAAATGCATATATTAACAACACTGGCAGTAGAATCCTAAATATAAGCATATATAGCATATATATAATCTGAGGGCAAACTGACAAACAGTGCAACTACAGGCTGATAGAATAACAACAAACAAAAACAACCTCAAAAAAACAACATAATCACAAAATTTAGAATGAAAAAATAAATAAATCTGAATTACCTTCCTGTACTTAGTTCACTCAAGTTGTGTGCAAGGTTTGTCATTGGCGAGTTGATTCCTCCGCATGAGAACGATGTTGGCGATCGATTCCTGGTAATGGTGTTGCTAGTTGCTATTGTGCGCAAAGCACTGGAAATGTGCAAAGGCATTTCCATTTTCGTCGGTTTTTTCGTCGTCCAAAAGAAATTATCTCAAATTGACAGCTAATATTAACTTTCTACCTGACAATCGTTGATACTTATCTGCTCTTAGATAGAATCACTATGCTCTCACACTGAATGACTGACCATTGTCGCAGAAGTGGCATCAGAACTCTGCGAGTGGAAGAGTCTGACAATGGTCTCGATCATTCATGTCATGGAATTTTCTTTATAAGGACACACTATAAACATTACACGGGATAAATATAAGGCTGGAGACAGTCCTCATTTAACCCTAATTATCTGCATTACATCATTCTGAAAAATTATTTCAAGACTTCGTGTATTCGTCTGGTTTGCTATCCCACCGCCACAGTGTTTGAAAAACAACAAATCTTAGCCAATCAGCTGTTCCGTTTTGCAGCGTGTTGAAACAGGAAGTAGGATACAAAAATAAAAATACGTATTTTTCGATATCTTAAGATTTAAAGTAAGTTTACGTTATTAATTAAAACATATGTCACTCGATAAGCAAAAAATAAAATATATCTAATAAATGACATAGTTTGTTTACCAAATTTCCCAAATGAATATTCATTACATTAAAAATAGATTTTATATCTGCGCATGCGTAAACAATTGGCGCGAAATTACGTACAAGTAGATTAACACCAACAGAAAGGAAACAAGTTATCTGAATTTTTAAATCAAAATCATATTTAGAATTTAACTTCATTCGTTGAAAAATGATTTTTGGAGAATATGTTCCATTGACAAGGGATGATGAGAAGAAGAAGCAAAATCGTGATTGGAAGATGGCGGAAAGTCGTTTTGGAAAAGAAAGGTAAGTTTTTGTTTACAAAGAAAAATGTGGGAAAGCATCCAGGACTTGCTTGGCCGAAGACAAAAGATGTGAGGATCAGAAATTAAGAAGTTATTATATATTAAGCGCGTCTCCTTTTTTTTTTAGATTAGATCTGTATTGGTTATTTATTTTTTTCTTTGGCAGAAAAGTCAGATCTTCAAAAGACGTCCCGTCAAGCCCTTTAAGAAGTCCACTGAGACCAGAAAATGGAACTGAGAGAGAACTGAAACGTGATAGCAGACGAAAGAGATATTTTGAGTAAGTGGCTTTTTTAAGGTTTTAAACAAATATAGTATTGCATGTTAATGTTTGCATAATAAATTTTAAAGTTTAATCTTGGAAAAACAATAGACAACTGTCCTGCATTTTTTAAGGACATTAATGCACCTCCTTCAGAGAGCATGGATTAAAACTATTTGTGAGTTATTTCCATCTTCAGATGCATTCCTTGATTGTAAAACAATAAGTGACATCACTCGCATTTTGAATTCCTAATCATTGTTTTTATCCTGTTTTTTTTTTTTAACATGCACATTTTGCCAGTAGATCTATATTCAATATGTTGAATGTGGGCAGTAAATAGAATAAAAATAGTGGTATTTTGCCACCGTTAAAGCATAACAAACATTATAAAACCTATTTTTAAAACAAGATTTAGCCCACCAAAAGTCCTTTCATGTGCATTTCTTAACTTGAAATAGGAAGGCATTCAGGCAACATTATCAACTTCTAGGGAATGCGAAAACAGATACACATAGGTCTGTGAAATAATATACACCAGATGGTGCGATAAGTAGAGCTACATCATTCAGGTACTGTAGCTCAGCTCACTAATGAATTAAATCAAGGTTAAGACTCAATGGTCATAATAAGCGTTGCAAAAGGTAAAACGTTACAAAAGTAATCTCATGAGTGGATGGAATCAATGCCATGATCCCAGAGACTTTCCATGGATTGGAAGATAAACTAACGAGAGTCAGTCGAATACTCTTTAAACTCTTCTATGTTTTTATTCTGAGGAGTCATAGCTTCCTGTTGGCTTGTTCCTTGTCATTATATCAGGGTTCGACATTAACTTTTTTGAGAGCTGGACCAGTGGTCCAGTAACTTAGAAAACCTACTAGACCTGACCTTAACTGAACTAGACCGAAGTGTAAAACACAAACATATCATATTTAGATCGATATACTTACTTCGGAATACCTAACAGTGTTTTTTTTTTTTTTTTTTTTTTTTTTTTTTTTTCTCATGTTTACCTTTAAAAATGAATAAAGGTCTGCTAGAATTACTCTTGTGTAACATGCTTTTCATTAACATTGCATGAACACCTTGAGTGTACTTACATGGAAATCCCCATATATGCGAGTTCCGTATAATGTCTATTGTTAAATGATTTTCAAGCAACCTGTCATCTAATCTTACAGTTTCTTTGATTCCTCTTTACATTTTTCGTTCATCACTGACATTGTCTTTTTTGTCAGATGAAAAGACAATTCAACATTTTTCGTATCAGTTGCACATTGTGGTAAAACAAATCGTAAAAATGTCTATTGTCGTTATACATTGGATCCCAGCATAATAAAAGGATTAGCGTTCATGCATTAATTTGCATATCTAGCATTTTTAAATTAAATTTTATTCATTATAATATGAAGATTTCATAAACATTATAAAATGAAAAGTTAGATGAAGAAATAAGCATTCTTAGCTTAGTATTTCAACATTGAACTTGGCAAGTGCATGGGGGAGAAGCCTCGTTTCTGAAAACACAAACCAATGAGTGAACGCGTGTCAAGGTTGTTACTGAAAATGCTGCTAAATATAGCACACATGGGTTTTCCAAGAAAACTGTTTCAGCAAGGGTTAGTAGTTTGGCCATTATAGTTATTTTTGTGCTTTTGATATGTCAATAGATAAAAATTTTGTGAACTTTGACCAATTTAGAACACTACCAGTTGGTTGTGTTAGCCTTGGACCTATCTGGACCAGACCATTAATCTACTAGTGAATGTCGTTCGGTCAGGCCTTAATGTCGAACCCTGTATATGTGGACATAACTGACATGACTGGTATTGGTTCCCATCTTTGTAAGGTTATATACTATTGAGCTGGCTAATAATTCCAAGGTACATCCGCAAAGCAAGGGTAGATTTACAGGGGGCGGACGCGGCTGCAGTTTACTGATTACTTAAGTTTTCATTTTTGCTAGTTTGTCACCTTTCCGCTTATTAAACAAGCAGTTGCAGTCAGAACATTGAAAATGTTCGACCAATCGAAGTGGAAAAAGCCGTATCCATCCAGTTATATGCTGTCTCAGACAGATTCGAGATTTTTATTTCTTCGACAAGTTAAAAAGAAAAGAAACGGCTTGTTTTGCTTTTGCTTTTAAATATTGTCTCAAGGTTGTATTTTCATTTGCAGATTTAGCACTAGTGAATTATCTGATTACTGGGCGTACCAAATATAAACCGGATGAGTTTTAACACATCACTGGTGCTGTCGGTTTTAATAAATACCCCGATTACATTTTAGGCAGCGAAAGTGTTTATGAAAACAGTATTTGATGATTGTTTTGTGTGGAATTTTATGATAATATACATGTAGTTATTTATGTACAAAAACAACAAAAAACTATTACGCCGATAACTGGCATTGTTAAATCAATATAGGTGTGTATATATGTATTGTATTAAACATGCATTCAACTGCCATAACCTGCTCAGTTTTATTCTGATAGCCATACTAATAAGGCCTAAAAAAAAATACTCTTGTTTCTGGTGACACCCCTCAAAAAAATTTGGGTCGGTACAGGGTTACAGATAAGGTGCGTATCTGCGTTAATACGCAATTAAATTCAGTGAAAAAGCAATCATTTTAAAATCCATGCGTACTGAAAATCAATTAGAAAAGTGGTTTACGCAAAAACATAAAAGCAGCCGCGTATTTGTTACACTATACTTTGCGTATAGTACAGACAAGAAAGGGGCCGCAATTTACTTTGTTTACTGTGACACCGGGCTGTTTTTTTAACCGTGACACCGGATAAACTGGACTGGTTTCACAAATCTACTTCACGGCACCCGGTTACAGTTCCCGGTATATAGGGTCTTTATACAGTAACATTTCGGCTAGTTTTGTTTTAAATAGTAAACCAGTCTAGTTGTCTGCTACATGCGTAAACATGGCGTCGCGTGGACGAAAAAAGCGAGTTGAGCAACAAAAAAAACACAATTACTAAATACATGAAGCCTTCCCCGAACGAACCAGAAATCGTTTGCAATGGTATCATTAATGAACTTTTGAAGAAAGTATGTTACACTCCGCATGAGATCGTAGACGGCATTATTGACGATCTTTTATCGCAAATCTGTAAACAGTAAGTAACTTGATGTAGCATGTATATAGATCTAGTTTGTTGATAAGAATTTGCGTAAAAAAGCAATTCATTTCAGATTGATAGAGTAACCGTTCTTGTGATACTCAATTGAAAATTCCGAATACCCAATTGATTGAATAAGTGAGGAGTAAATACCCAATTGTCACAAATCCTTATCTGTAACCCTGGTCGGTAGGTAGGGATTTTTTTTTTTTTTTTTTTTTTTTTTTTTTTTTTTAACATCTGTTTACCAGCAAGAAGAAGAGAGCTATACAACCAAATGGAATTTCACACACTTTGAATGTACATGCAAGTCTTCTTGACTAATGTATTTAAAACAAAGACAGTGTGCAGTTAATAACCATTTTTTTATTTCTTAACATTTATATTAAACTATTGACAATCAAGGAATGTCAGACTAGAATAATGAAATGACTAGTTTAAGGATTTTGACACCCTCAATAGGTACCACATAAAGCCTGAAGAATACCAGTTAAACCTTTATACTAAATATAATTATATTAAATCCTCATTTCCAGATCTGATGCCTGGATTTTTGTCTGTAACAGATCATGAACACATAATCTTCATAGAAATTGATCAACCATTATTCTTAAAAAAAATACAATGTGGGTGGTCCAATTTTCAGTATATCAAAAAGGTACTGACAAAGTCACAAAATATTATTATGATATTCAACAGTGTTCCAAACCCAAACTAAATGGTTCACCGATACCGGTACCAGGGCCAAAAACAGACGAGAAATTTCCACTGATATTGCAGCAATACTTGATCTGTAGATTATTTTTAAAATTAGTATCAGTAAATTTGCATCATAATCATTCCAGTGAATGATTTAATTATTTATATTATATTTATACACCTAAATTTACCGATCTATCGTGATATTTAATTTTTTATTTTAACGATTAATCTTAAGATTAGAACGAATTACATACCGAGCACTTTGCCTCAATTTCAACATCAGGTTTGTAACCGTGTATGTCAAAAAACAGTTGCTTTGGTGTATTTCTAGTTTCTATTGCTTTTATTTCGTTTGCTCCGTCAAAGTGCTTGCATTTATCTACCCGAACTGCAAGCAGACATGTTAACACCGGCGAGTGCGCAGCCATTTTGTAACCTGGCAACGACATGCGAATTTTACGACGAATAAAAATATCGTTGTCATCTACCGCTAATTGTCGCTAATAAATACGCGTCGTTGTCTTGCCGGGTTCCACTACGAAAATTGGCCATAAAAAAAATGCGGTCGGGGGTAAAAAAGTACGGTCGGTCGGGTCACCAGAAACAAGAGTATTTTTTTTTTAGGCCTAAATAAGGTATGGCAATATTCTGGATACATTTCGAACACCCCTCGTAGTTGCAGGATTTACATATGCAAAGTACCCATGTATGGGAAGGAACATTAATTAGTCCCCTACCGGTGTTCACACCGGAGGGGACTATAGGTTTGCCCTCCGTCTGTCCGTCCGTCTGTCAGTCCGTCAGTCTGTCCGCTCAAATCTGGATTCCGCGATAACTTAATAACTAAGCAAGCTAACTTGATGAAACTTGGTATATGACTAGATGGCAATGTGTAGATTATGCACGTCATTTTATTTTTGTTCTTCGACTAAAATTGTGGTTGCTATGGTAACGGAAATAGTGAAAATATGGCAAAAATGGGATCCCGCGATAACTAAGCAAGCAAACTTGATGAAACTTGGTATATGACTAGATGGCAATGTGTAGATTATGCACGTCATTTTATTATTGTTCTTCGACTAAAATTGTGGTTGCTATGGTAACGGAAATAGTGAAAATATGGCAAAAATGGGATCCCGCGATAACTAAGCAAGCTAACTTGATGAAACTTGCTATAAAATAGATGGCAATGTGTAGATTATGCACGTCATTTTATTTTTGTTCTTCGACTAAAATTGTGGTTGCTATGGTAACGGAAATAGTGAAAATATGGCAAAAAATGGGATTGATTACCATATTGAGTCAAGGTGGAGCCGGTAGCACAGGCTACCAGCGTGGGACCCCCAAAAAAATTTCACAATTCAAGAAAAAAAAATACTGATATCATAAAATAAGAAAAGGTATGTAACTCTCCGTTCAAAATCTATAGGAAAACTGACATGGTCGTATTCTGAGCTTCGTATCTGACACAATTTTCAGCCGATTTCAAATATGCCGGGCTTGTTCAACGCAGAAATAATACAGTGATTCAGATTGGCGTCGGCCATCAGCAATTTGCCGAAAAAAATAATAAATTGCCGATTTTTTTTCAAGAGGTAAGACAGATCTGCCGATAAAATTCTCATTAATGGGACAAAACGGCCGATCGTTTTTTTCAGAAATTATGACATCAACGCTGATTGAAAAGTGTTGAGTACGAAAAGTAAATATTACTTGACGTGCAATGCGAGTTGGTTAATTTTGAGCACTTTCATGTCGATTTGTCTGGTTTCCAAACTGTACAATAGCAGAGTAACCTAGCAGTGTAGAATGCAGGGAACCAGACTGAATCAAAATGGCGTCCAAGAAACGTAAACACGACGAAAATCAAAGACCTTTATTTGCAGTTGGTGTTTCTCGCCCTGAAAAAGTTGCCGAAACAGATTTGATGCAATCGGAGGATGAGTCAGCCATTAAACCAAAATGCCACCGCAAGTTTTAGACAGAATGGCTGTCGAAGTTCAAATGGTTGAGATTTGATAAGGGAGCGAGTCAAAACGTACCCAAACTAAAACGTACCCACTTTTTGAAGTCAAAACATACCCAACCCAATTTTGAGGTCGAAATGTACCCATTTTTTTTTTTTTTTTTTTTTCATTTCACTATTGATATTTTTATACAATATTTTAGTCAGGTTATATAATTTTTGATTTTGTTTGAAAATCTATTATTATTTTTACATAAACAACATTCTATTTTTAAAGTCCTTTGTTGGTGTTTGCTTATTTATGATATATCAAGTCCTGGATATATCAAAATACTAATATCAATATTCTCAAAAAAATTATTATTGATACTTAAATTTTTGAATAAAATATTTTTGATTATGTATAAGACTAAATGTGAATTTTATTCAATTTAATACATGATTACCGGTACCTTTGATCTCTACAATTGTGTGCTTCAGCTTCTTTTCTTCATTGAATTATAAACACCTTTAATTGATTCAGATTACACATTTTGATCAATTATTTTGTACAATTCTCTTTTAAAAAATGAAATACATTAATTATGAACTTTACATTAAAATATATTAATTGTACTTTAAAAACAGTATGTTTTGACCTATTAGTTGGGTACATTTTGACCAACACTCACCCCTGCCAGGAACAGACTCACCCCAGAACATAAAGATGTTGTTGAGAATAAGAATTCATTCTGCATATTATGATATGAACAATGAATTTCCTTATGAGAGGGCATTTCAAGTGTGGAAATCTCTTGTTAACAGGAAGATGTTTGTCTAGATTTGAAAGTTCATGAAATTGTTTCAATAAATGCTTGAAACCTTCTATTAGAGTTTTTGTGTTTTTTAATGTAATGGCCTAAAGTTTTTTCTTGGTTTAGGACTAAATGGCCTATGAAAATTTCAACTTTTAGGACAGTTGTCTTAAAAAAATGATTGGCAATCTGAATCACTGATAATAGGCCTTTTCGTTGCCGAGTTGATTTTCTATCTTAGATAAACTTCAAAGACAATACGAGTCACGAAACTCAATGGAAACTGTACTAGAATCGATGCATTCTGCCCTCATTCCACTGTTGCATTTTGTTATGACTGACGACTACCATAATCGCTGGTTCCCCAATGTCATATTGTAATCATCACAAAAGCCGATAACCAATTCAATATGGTAGCCGCCAGTCATAACAAAATGCAACAGTGGAATGAGGGCGGAATGCATCGATACTAGCGACTTCTAGAAAAAAGCATAACTTGTGAGAATTAAATAAATACATAATTTACTGTTTAATATGGGTATTTGTTGGAAATATTGTATTTCTGTGAAGTTGCCGTTGAAAAAGCATTGACTGTGATATGCATTGCTTCGGTCACATCGTGTCCGAGTACAGTTTCCATTGAGTTTCGTGACTCGTATTGTCTTTGTAGTTTATCTAAGATAGAAAATCGACTCGGCAACGAGAAGGCCTATTATTTCTGCGTTGAACAAGCCCGGCATATTTGAAATCAGCTGAAAATTGTGTCAGATACGAAGCTCAGAATACGACCATGTCAGTTTTCCTATAGATTTTGAACGGAGAGTTACATACCTTTTCTTATTTTATGATATCATTTTTTTTTTCTTGAATTGTGAAATTTTGTTATAAACTGGTTTTAAAGTGTTACTTTGTATCATTTGGGGGTCCCACGCCGGTAGCCTGTGGCCGGTAGGGGACTTTATGTGTTGCATACAACACCAGTTACTTGTTATCATAAAGCCTATGATAAGAATTTTTTTTTTCTGTGTGCCATTACATGACGGATCACATTCACTCTTTGCATATGTGCGCTAACATCACAGGCTGAAAATTTTAATAACATGAATTTAACTGGGACTGGTGAAGATGCCATGTTATGGAATATGTCACATGGTAAGCATCTGCACTTGGGGTAATGTATGCTATATTTAACCACAATTCCCCAAAGTGTGTCAAAAGAAAGTTTTTCTGTGCCATGCCAAGTTTATTTGTTAAGAAAAAAAACTAGCCAGTATTAATGAGGGAAAGTAGATTCTTTTTATTTATTTATTTATTTTCAACTATGAACTAACTGCCTTAGCACCCAAGACAACCAACACCAGAAATGATGATAACAATAAAGATTTAATGAAGCAGACAACAGGTTGTGGCCACTTTGATCTTGTCTATTCTTCTGTTTACTGCCCACATTCAACATGCTGAATATCATTGACTAGTTATCCTAGAGGCTACTTCATTTCAATCTGCAGTCATAAAAAAGCTGTTGCACCATTTCACTCTTATTTTCATTTCAGTGGTCCTGTTACACCAAGCAAAGAAGCTGACGGTATTGTTTTGAAACATGAAGACTTTCCACCTCTATCTGAGGATGCGTAAGTGAATTTTAGATGTGAAAATTTAAATAGTTGGCACATTTTTTAAAATATTATTTTAAGGAATTTTAAGATGTATAATTATGCATTCGATCATTATTACATGGAGACAAGTTACTTTAACAAAGGCCCTTGATTTTTCATTCTTGTTTTAATGCTTAAGTCAACAGCTTATACTCAAGTCACATTTGCTGTGGTGACTGTTGAGTCTTAAATTTCTACAGGCAATATCTATGGGGTGTTGCGGTATACTGGTTAAGGCCTTAAAATAAAAAATTCTGTGGTTCGGGCAACCCGACCCTACCTAGTGAAAACCTGCTGACCCTAAAGAAGCCATTTTGAGACCACCATTTTCAGTGATTCATTTACTGTGATGACTGGACTGTAAAAAAAAAAAAAAAAAAAAAAACCACTTAGTCCCGACCCTACCTATTTTTTTTAGAATATTGTACGAAATAAATTTTTTTTTTGTTACACTTAACCTCAGTAGCATTACTCCCCTATCAACAGCAATTCCAGGTATCACAGACTTCTCATGGTCATCTCCTAGTCCAGTCACATGTAGCTGCACAATATATTTTGAATGTCTGGTGACAGAAAACATGCAGCTTTTGTACAACCTTTGGAATGATGATGCATGGGTGCCTTACAATCCTATGGCAGCCTAGAGTGACGCAGCAGACACGTAATACTATCGAGTTAACATTTATTTGTAAGAGATATCATTATTTATTGTAGTCTCTTGAAAAGTGGTGTGCAGCAGGCACCAGGCAGCTGTGCATTGGCATTGTAAGACTGGCTTAAGGTTTTTCTAGGACACCCATGGAATTTCTGCAATCATTATGCAGCTACACAGCAAATGCAAGGCCTCTGTAAGCTCAAAATATGGTCACAGTGGATCTGTGGGACATCACATCTATGGTGTAGAATGGCTATAGTGACTGTATAAATGGGAAATGTTATAACTGTGCTATAATTCTTCAGCATGGCCTGTAAATATAAGGATATGCCCTTGGGAGACTGTTCAGGGGGTGCAAGTATTTCTTATTTTGGGGTGCTGTATCCTAGTTGTAGAGCAAATGTAACTTAGGTATATGGAGTTTTAAAAAAAGTGCTATAAATGTTTGAGGTATAAGGGTGTTACCACTCATTAAAATTGAACAATTTATATACGAACAAGTATCATTTTCAGGTGGACTCCAGAAGGAAGCAAGTTACTGGCCGATGGTAAGAAGTTGGATTGGTCAAAATGTGTTGAAGAAGAGGAGGAAAAACAAGAAAAGTAAGATGTAAAGCTTACCAGTCTAAGTTTGATACATGTCATTTATAAGTGAATAGAATTCTGAATGGCTGTTACCATGTATCATAACACGTTATGGAAGAAAGTTTGCATGCTTGCAAAAATGCCATTTAAAATTGAAAATTGTGAGTGGATTATTTCTAAGGTCACAAAACTTTGCATGTGGAATTTCTGTGATGTTACTGTTTATCTGTTTTTGTCGCATTTGTGCAAGTATAGAACACAATCATGATTTAATAGTTTGCATTGATTGCATATTTAATAGCTCTCGTCGTCACGTTATTCTAAACAAACAGTATTTAACATGGAAAATTCTGTCTGGTTTTATTCCCAGTCAATGCTTTCCATTGCCTGATAATACAGGGGTGTTAAATTCCACACATGTGCCTGCCATTGTGAGTGAATATAGTGCAAGTTGAGTGAAAAATCAAAACAATTTGTTGTTCTTTACTATCTCAGAGTTGGGAAGTGCAAGAAGGGACAAGAGGTTATTCTAGGAATGTATAATACAGCCCTGTAAAGCAAGTGATTAGATGTCATTTTTCAGAAATACAGAGTAGACCCATTTCTACTATTTCCATTATGCATTGACAATATAACACCATAAATTCCATATCTTTTTGTTGTTGTCCTTTAAAGTGAAGCAATGCATACATACATAAGAGTTTTTAGGTTTGAATACAAGATACATGCAGTGTTATCATATCACTTATGATAGACGTGTTGCATATTTAGGTCCAGAAGGAAGCTTGACCTGAGAGATAGGCTGAACAGCAAGAAAACTGATCTGAGAGTCAAACTTGAAAACAAACCAGAAAAAGAGGATTCCAAGAGACAACCAAGCAGAAAAAAGTAAGTATCAACCATTAGTTTAAGCCCTCTCAAATGGAGCAAAACTTTACCAAGCTAGTATATCCTACATATTTCAGTAGGAATAGTGCATTCTTTCAGGGCATCAGATAAGCTTCGTTTTATCGTTTTAACTAATTGTTTTTCAGGGAAAAAAAATTGATTTCAAATTCTCATCGTTCAAAAACGAAAATAAAAAATGGAAAACGAATTGTGCTCAAAGATGCCGTCGTTTTTTGTAGGTTTGTTTTTCATGATAATTACCACATTGGTAGCAAATGGAGGTTACTGGGCACTCGCAATCTGCAATGCTTCCCCATAACCACATTTTAATCCATGAACAATAAAATCAAAGTTTTCCGAAAATAGCGATGTGGTTGAAAACTCTGCAACAAACTGTTAAAATAAGTGTGGAAAAGTCAGAAAAACAATAGAAACATCGGTTGCCAGCTTTTTTAGCTTGACTATTCGAAGAATATGAGAGCTATTGTAGTCGCCCTGGAGTCGGCGTTGGCATTGCAGCTTTTGGTTAAAGTTTTGCTTGCAAGTTACTATCAACCTTTTATCTCAATAACCATTTATTGTATTGACTTGAAAGTTTATGAATATGTTTAGGGGCATCAGAAAACCAAGGTAGATAACTCTTGATGAAATATATTGCAAATTATGGCCCCTTTTTAACTTAGAAATTTTGGTTAAAGTTTTGCATGCAAGATACTCTCATGCTTATATCTCAGTATCCAGGCATGCGATTGATTTGAAACATCTTAAATATGTTAAGGGGTATCGTACTTTCATGGCAGATAACTGTTGATGGAATATGTTACAAATTATTGCCCTTTTTAACTTAGAAATTTTGGTTAAAGTTTTGCATGCAAGGTACTTTCATGCTTATGTCTCAGAGTCCAGGCATGGGATTGATATGAAACATCTTTAATATGCTTAGGGGTATCATACTATAAAGGAAGATAACACTTGATGGAATATATTAAAAATTTTGACCCCCTTTTAACTTAGAATTTTGGTTAAATTTTTGCATTCAAGCTACTATCTAGCTCATATCTCAGAAATTGCTTGTGGAATTGACTAGAAAGTTAAGGAGTGTCTTCAAGGGCATGAGAAAACTAAGGAGGATAACTTTTGGACTGATGCAAATTTTGGCTCTTTTCTAACTTGGATTTTTGGTTAAAGTTTTGCATGCACAGTGTTATTGTGCTTATGTCTCAGTAACTAGGCATGGGATTGGTTTTAGACATCATAAAAATATTAAGGGGTATCAGACTGTCAAGGTATATCATTTTTGACTATTAATATGTACAAGGTATGTGAAGGGCGAGAATTGAAATTCATTTCATTTAATTTACCAACAAGTATTTTGAATAGTCGAGCATGCTGTCCTCTGACAGCTCTTGTTATAAAAAAGGAACCAAACCCTTACAAAATCGCAGGGAGTTTCTTGAACAATATCATTTTGAACGTTGTTTTATCAGCACCATGGTTCTCAAGTACCTGCAAAATTGTTAGATTCTTGGAAATTGTCATTTGACTGTCTTATTATAACATGTTCATACCTTTACGGATAAGATTTTAATGCATGCACACAAGCAATTACATCATTTATATTTTTCAATTTATTTCAGGTTAATTTTCACATACTGTGACACTATAGGCTCATTAGGATGTGGAATAAAGTAAAGCTAATTGAACATTTAGAAAAACTATTTAAAAAACGCAGAAAGTATTGGTAAAAAACTAATTGCCTTAAAAAGCTTGTAGCTTAAACTAATTGCCATCAATAGTTATCTGTTGCTCTGTTCTTTGTGAATTGGGATAATCTCAGTTCACCAATATTAGTTTTACTTTAAGATAACAGCAAAAATGATGTTGAGTTTTGTAAATGATGAAATTTTTTTTTCTGTGCAGTTTCTTTGAAACGGAGAAAGATGAAAGGATTTTACAGCGGAGACAAAAGGATGTTGACTACGGCAAGAACACAATTGCTTATGACAGATACGCTTCCATTATACAGAGGTAAATATACCATCATTTAGATTTATTCCGGTTTTTTTTTTTTTTTTTTTTTTTTTTTTTTTTTTTTTTTTTTTTTCATAGCAAGGGGGAAGGTGCCTGTCACCCTTTCCTGTGGCTTTTATGAAATAAATTAATCTAATGCGCCTTTCACCCTTTCCTGTGGCTTTTATGAAATAAATTAATCTTCATTTGATAAGTTGTGAATAATGAGTTTACACAGGATTAGAATTTAGGGCAATTTGGGGAAAAGCCCAAAATATACCTTTGTATTTCTGTTGATTTTACCATCTTAGATTTTGGAAAGGCTAGGCAGGCAGTGATAATTTTAGCAATTTACACCCCTGATGCATACTTATTATGAACTTAAAAATAAATTAAATGTGGGTGGGCGGGAGATACTGTAAGCAATTTCAAGGCCATATTGGCCCTCTTGTTCTACATGTTGGTTTAGGGATGTTAAAGTTGTCTTTAAAGGGAAAGTTCAATCTATTTTGGGGAAATGCAGAAGGCAATTTGGAAACGATACATACAATACACATAATTTTATGCACAGTACATGCATTTTACTGAAATTATGAAAAAGTTATTTAAAGAGAATATAAATAAATGATACTCGATGTATCAGTGATATCCTTTTGACTCAATCAGTGGCAGACCAAGAGAATTTCTCCTTTTTTTTTTCCAGTGATTTTTAAAAATGTCAGAAATTGTTTAAGTCCACTAAAATATGAATAGCACAGCTCACCCTCTCACACACATACAAAATGATAATAAATAAAAAATATATGTGAAAATAGATCTAAAAATACAGTAAATTATAAATGATATAAAGATTTAAGTTCATGTAAAACTTCAAAGATAAGCACTGGCTTCAGTTTTATATGGTCTTTCATTGCATCATTATATTGCAATATGTTTTAAACTGTTTTGCAATACTGGTTCGACCATATCGTTGCACCTCTACTTATTAATACTTTCATACTTAGTTGTCTGGTGTATCTTACTAGGTGTAATGGCAGGTCCAGGACAGATTGATTCAAATAAAACATGTCTTCATCCTTGTACACCATTAGCAAGCACTGTTTTGTGCAAGATTTTGACTGTTAGGCTGTTGACACTTCAGTTCTAGATAGATAATTGTATGGGATCGTTTCAGACACAAGCGTGTGAAGGGTGTCCACCCACGTACCCCTAACAAGGCGATGAAGACAAGTCGTCGTTCCTGGGACGCTCAGGTGAGGCAGTGGAGGCGCTGTCTTCACCAGTGGGACCCACCCACCAGCCAGGAGAAGGAACTTACAGGGTAAAGTGACCTTTATTACATCACAACAACTGTTACTGTGGTGACCTTCAGTTACTCAGCACATGAAATATTTCCAGAAAGAACTTTCGATATTAATTTATCATTAAAAGATAATTAGATTAAGTATATTTGAGAACTTTTTTCTTTTTCTTTTTTTTTTCTTTTTTTTTTTTATCATAGATATCCTTTTCCAAGTAAACCAGAATTTTTCCCTATTGATGTTGTACAGGGTTTTTAATGTCTGAAATCCCCCCCTTTCCCCACAGCCAAGTCTGTTGTTTTACAAGAGATTTTTTTTTTGTCATAATGAAAACCCTGATGGTTTTGTTTAAATGATATTGATCAAAACAACAACAACAACCCCCCCCAAAAAAAAAAATGGTTTGGGGATAGTTTCTTGTTATTTTGAGATGAGAATGTAACAGTTAATGCAGCTTGGACAGATCTGGTGTTTCAGTGGTCCATTATTGTGTTCTGTAACTTATCTGAGAGATAATGTGTTATATAAATGTATCAATATCACATTTCAGTATTGACTACCTGAATGCTGAAGATGATGACATCTCTATCTGTTCATCCGACAACTTAGGATCTGTAAAAGAAGAACACATGGATTCATCTGATGCCGATGATGAGAGATTTAGTCAAACCTCATCATCACCCGGTATCACACTTACCCCCGATGTGAAAACTGGGGCTCCTTTCAAATACCCCAAAACCTCTCCAAAGAAACAAGTATCGGACTTCTCCAGTTGTAGTGATCATAAAGTTGCAAAATCAGAAAAGGAGAATGATGATGGCTTTTTCTCAGGGTTTGACATTGATGAAGCACTGGCAGAGGACATGGAGTTGTAACATGATATTGTGGGCAGTTGTCTGTAGCAACAGGATCTAGGTTTCTTTTTATGTTGTAGATATGTAGATAACCTGTATGTATTAATTTATTGTCAGGAAATTGAAATATTCAAGAATTATCCAGGGCTTTTATTTTTTTTATTTTATTTTTTTCCATCAAAATTTTTATCTGGCATTCTCTAATTTCTGTTTTATTATTTTTTGTTAACATTTTCAATCAGATAAATCCTAAGTAACAAGTGAAAAGAATGTTTTACATGTATATGATGGAGTGTGTCTACATGTGTATACTTTTTCAAAAGTGCTCAGTAGATGTGTGTGTTTTTGTTTTCATTTAAATAATAAATTCAATGTAAAATTGTAAATTGAGGGGTTTGTGCGAAACTAAGTTAATTACTTAATGAAACAATGACTATAGTTTTGTACTAAGATGGCAAAATGTAAAGAGGTCAAATTTGTCTTGCATATGGCAGTAACTATTTGGGTTGAATGAATTGGTAGAACCATTTGATGGTATACAAATAGAAATACTCAAAAAGTTAAATGACAATGAAATTCCTTTTAAAGATAAATTTTGTATTAGCCCTTTTAACTATGAACTATTTGTTCTTCTTGTATAGTAATGTAAATTCACAGGGGTTTCAAATGATTTTTAATATCACCATTTTTGTTACTAGTATTTTTACTTCTTTATGGTAAATAGTTTATACTAGAAACATAACTGTTAAGATTTTCACTTCAGAAAATATGAAATTTAAAGCAATGAAAAATGAATCCACCCATATTCCTAGACATTTTTTAACAAAGAAAAAAAGAGTTGTTTGAATAATTCTTTCAAATGAAATTTAGTACTTCTTGCAAAAATCCAACATAATGATGTACATAGTATAATTTTAGTGAAATTAGCAGTAAAACATCTATTAAACATTAATATCACATGTTAAAAATTCCAATTAGAAATTTTATTCCTTATTTATTTATATGTAGGAATTTGTTATATATCTAATTACAGTAGTCGTAGGATTATCATGAAAACTATGATTTCCTTTTTTGTCTAGTCTTGCTGTTACACTATGTATAAGCAGTTACGTTATTCTGCCTGTGAAATAGTGTTTTGTACCTAAATGAACGTTTCAGAATGCTTTGAGAATTTTACAGGTTATATAAATGGGACACTTGGTATATTGTCTCAGAAAGGAAAATTATGATTCAAGTTTTTGAAGCTTATAATATGATAATGCCAGGAAACTAAGGCAAATTCTACAGTAATGGTAGCCATTACTTGGTATTGTATGTGTTGAGTTTAAATTGTTAACCATTGAGCTTTGTTTAACATCAGTAGCAGATGCATATACTTCTTTTGCAACTTTCTGAATTAAAGCCTCACATGAAATGGTACTGCATATAGCTAACCCTATATAAGGTTGAAGCCAATGTCTGCCAGTCAACCCTTTGAAAGAAGTTCTTAATAGAGTTGATGGTATACATTTGAAATTTCTCAAGTGTCTGTGAAGTAACTCATTTTTGAACTTAATGCAAACTAAAGCCTCATATTTTTAGCTCACCTGAGAACAACATTCTTATGGTGAGCTATTAGGGTGGATCTGTGTCAGGCGTCCATGTATCCATGACCAGCAAATTCCTTTAAACATCTCCTAAACTGAACATGAATTTTAATTGTTTGAAAAAGTAGGTCACAGGAGCTAAAAATAGATTTTGAAAATGCACACTTTGAGCTATGATATTTGGTGTGTAGCATTGCATAATGGACCTCTACCGAGTGCTTAAATTATAAGCCTGTGGTCAATATCGGCCCGCCCAAGGGGTCACTTGATTTTAAATAGGCTTATGTAGGAAAAACTAGAAAAATCTTCTTGTCAGAAACCACAAGATCATGGGTTTGGATACTTGTTAAGTTGGTATGTAATATGGCTTTGTGGACCTATTGAAGTTTTCAAATTATGGCTCTGGGGTCAAAATTGGTCCCAATCTAGGGGTCTCTTAATTTTATACCAGTGACCATCACAATTTGGACCATAGGTACAGTTTTTATATGGAATTTCAATTATTTTGTTGTACTTCTTCATGGATTTTGTATTCAGTATGACAGTGTTAAAAAAAAAGAAGGCAATGTTTCTCAGGTGAGCAAATCGGGGCCACCTTGCCCTCTTGTTATTTATTTTATACTTTTGCATGCTATTAAAAGCCAGTTATTTTCTTTTTATTTAGACCTTGAAGATCTTGATTTGAAATGATCTTTGAATATTTCATCAAGTAGTCAAGTGCAGTATCTGGTGGTCTTTTATTTTTAATTTGTGTACTAATGGCACTTACATTGAGGCAGCTACTCCTTATTATCATGTTAGTTTGTATTTTCAGGAGCATTTCAAAGAGAATTGTGTTGAAACTTATTTGTACAATTTTCCTTTTATAGTTACCTTGCA
>CM037785.1:6586125-6636125 GCA_021229015.1 Solen grandis
CTTTTTGTTTGTATATGTGACATTGTACGATGATTCAGCATGGCGACAATACACAAACATTTCTTTTGCTTTGGAAAGAGGATTTTTTTTTCCATGACATGTGGAATGCCAGCACATTGAATACTAGACCTTTCAATCTTATTGTAATATACTATTTTGTATTATTTTGTATTATCATAAAGACGTATTTAGACTTATTAGTATTAATTAGAAAATAAGAAGCACTTGCTTGAATCTTTATTATATGTGTCGTCTATTTATAGATATTACTGGTATGTCTATTTATAGATATTACTGGTATGTTATTTAAATTATGCAGAGTAAAGAACATTATGATACAAGTAATTGCTATTTTAAAAAGGAATAACCCACTTCTATCCAAAAATTAATAACCGTGTCCATTGCAAACACGCTTACATATTGTAAATACTTATTTGTTTATTTGAAATACCGGTATCTATAATTAAAACAAACATGTAAACTGGAATAAATACAACATACATAAATGCATAAAATCAATATTGACCAGTTTTTTTCAATACATCAAGCAAAAATTATTGTGCGTTTAAAGCTTAAAAGCATATTGATACACGTGTTATATGAGATGTTATGATAGCGATAATAAATGTGATATAATTGGGATACACTTTAGATTCTGTATTTTATACATAACTTACATATACGACCACGTGTAAATAGCGCGGATAGACAGACTTCATTATTATAATTATACATTAAGCGTTGTACTGGAATAAAAGTAAACTGTTTGTAAGTTATTATTTCCGTTTAATGACGCAATGATTTATGAATGTTCATGTTATTGCTCTATTTGTAACACAATCCCGTGATAGCTCAGTTGGTAGAGCGGAGGACTGTAGTGGTTCGAAATCTGACATCCTTAGGTCGCTGGTTCGAATCCGGCTCGCGGGATTCTTTTATTTTTTTATATTCACATTTTATATTTACAAACATTTTATTCATTTATTCCAGTCTTATTTGACAGTTATAACGCATTTACTTCATGTACATATTTATGAAAGTTTAAGTTTAAATAATATGCATTATGAAAATCTCCGCAAAATTGTATCCCAATTATTTTACATTTATTATCGGGGTAATAACATAAATACGTGTATCCTTATGGTCAAGGTGTCTAATCATTTTTTTTGTTTGTTTGAATGAAGAACTGGCCAGTTTATTATTGTATTAATGTATGTTAAATGTATTAATTTCAAATCAGTAGAAATGTAATGTCGCCATCTTTTGTCGTATATTGTTAATGTATGCTGTAGAGTGTTACCTAGATAGAGACTTGTGTGATTTTGATTCGTTTGTCCCATCGACAGTATTCCATAAATTTACTCTATATCTTCTTTTAAGTAAACAGATACATCTAATCCTACACACCCGCACCCTTAGGTTTGAAATTTATATAAGAGTAATATGTAATTTTTGTAACGTTAATTACGTTTGTTAAACCCGGTGAAAATAATTTATAAATATTATTGTAATAATAAGCCAAAAGAAAAAAATACCATTGTGAATGAATGAAAATGATTAAAATGTATATAAATATCAAAAGGTAAATTCCTTTATAAAAACAAAAAAAGGAGAAGAATCCCGCGAGCCGGATTCGAACCAGCGACCTAAGGATGTCAGATTTCGAACCACTACAGTCCTCCGCTCTACCAACTGAGCTATCACGGGATTGGATACGTATGAAAGAGATAGTATGGCCATTCATAAACCATTGCGTCAATATTCTGATCAATGACTTTAAACACAGCCATAACTTTATATGGTACTATATACCTCCTGTTAAAGTGTAATATCGTAAATGAGAATGTTCCGAACTTACTTAAATGCAGTTAATTGGACGTAAAGCCAATCAAAATAAAACAACAAGGAAAAAATATCATAATTACATTAAAAACATACAAGCGAAGAAGAAAATCTCGCGAGCTGAGATAATACTTAAGTAAACTTACATAAACATTCTCATGTACACAATACCTTACGTTTTACTGTTGACTAAAACTGGAAAAAAAAATGATCTAAGTATTCTAGATTTATCAAAATACAAATACATAAAAAAAAAAACGAAAAATAAAAAAATTCCCGCGAGCCGGATTCGAACCAGCGACCTAAGGATGTCAGATTTCGAACCACTACAGTCCTCCGCTCTACCAACTGAGCTATCACGGGGTTGTTCTACTTGCGAAGCAATCGTTTAACCATTTATAAACAAGTGCGTTTAAGTCCCGACCGTAAAAGTGCACTTACCTTTGATGTTTGTGCATTACCTTTGTCACCTTGAGATATGACTTCTGAGATAAAACTTCTTCTACTGAAAACATGACAGCCCAGAAATGACAATTATGAATACGAAATACCCCGTATCTTACTTTAACTATAGATAATTGAACTGATGAATAATATATTTTAAAATTAATCACTCTGAAACATGTATTTAAAAACAAATGCATTTGAAATTCGAACCAGTGATCTGTGGATATCAAATTTGGATATCACTAACGGAGATATTACGAGGAAAGTTGTTTCCATCATAAACAGAATTATTGTCCGATTTCCATGAATTTATTTATCTATCTATCTATCTATCTATCTATCTATCTATCTATCTATCTATCTATCTATCTATCTATCTATCTATCTATCTATCTATTATTATTATTATTATTATTATTATTATTATTATTATTATTATTTGTTTACATTTAAAATACTAGTCTTATCGACATTACACCATCTTATTTAAACCTACTTTTAAGTAACAGATATACCTAATCCTTAACATCCGCAATATAAATGCATTAAATCTTATGAAAAAAAAAAAAAAAAAGAATCCCGCGAGCCGGATTCGAACCAGCGACCTAAGGATGTCAGATTTCGAACCACTACAGTCCTCCGCTCTACCAACTGAGCTATCACGGGATATTGGGCTTCTGTAAAAGCGATAGTATGGCCATTCATAAACCAATGCGTCGCATGTTCTGAGGGTGATTCCATTAGCTAAGTTAGAATCGTAGATAAGTATTTAAATATATTCTCAAAGACTTTAAAAGCGAATCACCTTGGGAAAAGGTCGAACATTTTATTTCCATTTTTTTTTTTTTTTTTTTTTTTTGTGGACTGTATTCTTTGATTGACAACGTATACAGCTTAGTATTCTTTGTTTGACAACGTATACAGCTTACGGTGAGTTGTATTCTTTGTTTGACAACGTATACAGCTTACGGTGAGTTGTATTCTTTGGTTGACAACGTATACAGCTTACGGTGAGCTGTGTTCTTTGGTTGACAACGTATACAGCTTACAGTGAGCTGTGTTCTTTGGTTAACAACGTATACAGCTTACAGTGAGCTGTGTTCTTTGGTTGACAACGTATACAGCTTACGGTGAGTTGTATTCTTTGGTTAACAACGTATACAGCTTACAGTGAGCTGTGTTCTTTGGTTGACAATATATTCAGCTTACGGTGAGTTGTATTCTTTGGTTAACAACGTATACAGCTTACGGTGAGTTGTATTCTTTGGTTAACAACGTATACAGCTTACGGTGAGCTGTGTTCTTTGGTTAACAACGTATACAACTTACGGTGAGTTGTATTCTTTGGTTGACAATATATTCAGCTTACGGTGAGCTGTATTCTTTGGTTGACAATGTATTCGGCTTACGGTGAGCTGTAATCTTTGGTTGACAATGTATTCAGCTTACAGTGAGCAATATGATTTTAACCCACAGCAAAACGGAAAGAAATTACCTAAATACATTTTACTCATGTATTCCAGTGTTAGTCAGTGTAATACGTTTTAACGGTACCTGTGGTCAAGTGATTAAAATGTCTGCCCCGGAATCGGGAGGTCGTGGTTTCGACATACCAAAGTTGTTAAAATTGTACTGGTATAGCTTCCTTGCTTAAAAGTATATAAGGGTAGTTCCAGGATTTCGCCTGGTGTCAGGATAATGTAACTGGATGTGGTATCATACCACTTGCCTACGGCGTGATACTGCAGTGTGACCTCAACCAGGCAAAGTCCCCAGATGACTGAGACGATTAATCCAACAACAACAAAAAATCAAAAGCACGTATGTATTGGGGGGGGGGTGTAATTAATTATTTGGCAATTAATTCCTGGGTTCCATTGTTCCCTGGTTTCAACAGTACACTGCTCCACGGAAAAGCCTTGAAAATAAATATCTTCTACCCTTCTAGTTCATTTTCGAACGCACGACCGTTGTAACTTTTAGTTACATATTACATTAAAGCATTTCAATCCAATGTGTACGTGGGAGAGTAACTCAACAGCGTGTGTTTATGTGATAGATGAATAATGATATACTCGTATTAACGACAGAAGCCTTAAATATCAAAATAATTGTCATATCAGGGGAATAAGCCTAGTTTTCAGATTTGATAAGTCGAAACCATTAGGAATTCCATTAATTACTATGTAAGACCAGAGGTTTCATTGCTATCAATTATTCACATCCCAGAGAAAATCAGAATTCCTTTCGGATTTATTAATTGTACGCTATAGTAATATATTTCATTAGAAAACCATTAATACAGGTTTATTAATTTTGAAATGTTAGATATATGGTTAATTTAAATTACCCATGAGTGAATTCAAATGTGTGTTAATTTCGTAACCACTTATAATGCTGTAATCCCCCCCACACACACACACACACATACACAGCCTTGTGTTACTATCTTAGCGAGGTATCCCATTTGTCTCATACCTCACTAATGCGGTTTTTACCTCGACCTGAATGTAAATTTGTTGTCATAGCAAGGTACATTTTCCCAAATATACCTTGGTATGTACTGCAACATTGAAACAAACCATTATTTCAGCCCCAACACCAAACCAAAAATAAAAGATACATACAAAATAAAATTAAAAAAATAATAATAACAAGAAAAAATTAAAACAAAATTGTTTAATGGACGGCTTATAATAAGCATACTGTCCCCCTCTCTTTCTCTTTTCTACTGTTTTGACCTTATAATCTTACCTGTCTATGCACAGGACCTTCATATTAAAAAAATGACCTCTCTTTATATTAGGCCTATTTATATATAGAGAGGCAGTTATTTATAAATTTCTCTGCACGAGTCCCGGGTCTCACCATGCTTAAAAATATGACTCCCAATTCAGTAGCTTTTTCCATGTATTTTATACATCTTGTGGATGCACTGAAATTTAAACTTTGAGTCCTAACCAGCGAAAACATTACATCTAAGATGAAAAATGCATGGGTAAAAAAATCACTAGAGAGGTCGATATTTTTTTTAAAACTGAGAATTAAATTTAAAAAAATTGACCTCTTCATATATTATTAATACATAGAGAGGTCATTTTTTAAGTTTTAATTTATAATTATTATTATTATTGGTTTATGTTTAGTTTTATATCAAAAGGAAGCAAATCCAAATTTACAAAAGCAAAATATTGGATGTATAAAACTAAAACTTAAAACAAACCATAAAAATATAACAATAAGAATAAAAAAGGTCCCAGCTGGTATAGAACTCATGACCTCATGATGGGAAAAAAGTATTGATCGATGCTATAACCGATTGAGCTAATCCCACAAGCGTCAAACGAAGCTTAAGGGTGCATATAAGGCTATTTATAGGCAATTACTTTATCAAAACAGCAGCACTACACAGGTAATTTTTCTGTATTAACTACACCAAGCGTTCTTTATATGTCGGTTATATTAACAAGATAAACATTACGCATTACTTATCCCACCCATCATGTAATAATTAAACTACTATGTAAAAATTACAAGCTCAATACAGAAGACATGAAAAGTGCAATGTCCAGACCGACGAGCGATAAGTAGGTCATGACATATATATGTATAAAAACATCATTAAAATACAAACATCTACTGAATAATAACTTATTAAATATGGTCAGTTGCACGGGAAACTATGTAAAACATACATAAATCACGTATTTGATACCCCCAAACAATCACATAGAAAAATATCGGTCACTTAAAAGTATTACAATCACAGCTTTTCATTCGACTGCAATACCAATTTGCACATGCGCTAACGGAAGTGAAAACCCATTTTAATTGGACATACTTATATATATATATATATATATATATATATATATATATATATATATATATATATATATATATATATATATATAGTACTTAATAACAGTAATTTATATACACATGTACAGTACTGAATACCGTCCAGAAAAACCCAAACCCTTACCCTTACACCGAAAAATGTATACTTGCGTTCCAAAAAAAACCGGAAGGCACACACACACACACACACACATTCTTAAGTTTTGATAAGAGAAATTAGCGTGCACTCCACCAACAAACCATAGTCTTAGTTTGAGTCTCGGTCAGACCAATGGTTAGTGACGGTATCAGATAAACCGTAATTACTCGGTCATATCCGTCGGTGCTCGGATAGAAATGGGCAATCTGTTTCCGACTGGATGTCGGATATAAAATTCTTACACGACAACTCAAAAGTAGAATTTTGGGGTACTATGCATCATAGCAGATATCAGCCATTATAATTATAAGCATTTGGATAAAAACAATTATACGATAGCAGACATGATCATTTCGTACTCTACACATTTGTTTCTACTCGGCCATCTCCGGCAGGCTCGGAAGATCCATAATATGTACAGTTTTGACCGGTTAATGTCTTAAATAAGTTCGTTCACAGATCACCATTGACTAAGATTCTGATTTTAGCTATTTGTGTGCATTACGCCTATAAATACCTATCTACAGACCACGATCACGTTCTCTTCGCGCATGTTCTCAATTCAGTATGAACTTACGTATTCGCTACCCGGAACTGGTGAGGATGCAATGTTACAGAACGCGTTACGTATTACCAAGGTAAACTGACGAAATTAGCGTTTTTCCGGTGCAATGTGACCTACACTCGCAGAATTTATTTGTCAGGTGACAAAGTCTTCACCAACATTAACGAGAGAGAGTGGAAAAAAATCTACCGATCATCTGAAAACAAGCTCTCACATACAATGACAAAATTTATATAATAATTAGGTGAAATACATTTTTTTTTTAAATCTTTTTCAATCCAGTTAGTTCTAAGGTTGACTTGGCATGGGGCGATAGCGAACAAGTTTGGAAAATCTTGGCTTTTTTTTTCAACAGAATTCATTTCACCATTTTGGTATTTCATATCGGAACACTACCGAAAATTTTGTGTTTCTTGTTTTTGTGAGTTAAATATCACATGGACAGGACTTAAGTCACAGGGATCTTCGTTTATCGGGGCTGATCACAGAACTCTTCTAAGTACATAGAGAAATAGAAGGAGATGAAACATCTCACGGTCAACCCTCGAATTATACACAGGACATAATCCTGCCTAATAGCAATATCATGCTAGACAAATAGCAAGATACCACAACCGGCGTGCGTTAAGTATGCCAAACCGTATGCAACGGTACGCTTACAGTCAGCTATGGAACTATATCAGCAGGCCCGAATCCAGAATTTTCCACTGGGGGGGGGGGGCCAAAGTTTGAATGTGATGTGAGTGCTAGGGGGTCCGGGGGCATGCTCCCCCGAAAAAAAAAAGTTTTTAGTGTGACGGAGTTGCATTCTGAAAGGTATCTGGGGATAAAAGTGTTTTTAAAAGGTTTTTTATGTATGTTTTTTGTTTTGTTGTTGCTGTTGTTGTTGTTTTAAACTTAAAGACCATGGCCTAGGTCCCACTGGAGAAAAATCATCAGCCATGTGGAAATACACAAATTTTCTCCCGATTGCATCAGATGTTTCAGCCAAAAAGACGGAGCAGTCCCAGAGAAGCTTCGGGATTGGTCTGTTGAAACGTTCACTGATGTTTCGGTTATGGTACAGTGGCCTTGTATTATCGGGGATGGCTCCCGATGCTCGTGAAATTTTTCCGATGATCGTGGAAGGTGCCCCGGAGCTTCACCGAATTTGAAACATCATCGGGGGAATATCCCCGTAGATTAGGGGATGTATCGTTGTATCGAACCATGGTGATGGACAAAATCAAGGGTAGACTTTCGGGGGTTTATGAGAATGCCCCCAGCAATGTCCCATGGCCTTTTTGACCGTCTCAGTCTAAAGTTGCCAAAAAAAAAAAAGAAAAAAAAAGCAACAAATTTTAGAGTGCACTTGCCGATTTTTTTGCGAATATTCTGAGATTCTATCACAAGATCTGGAATGTGTCACAGAAAGGTCGCCGAACCTTCGAGACATCACCGAAGCCTAGGGGGTTCCTCGGAGGAAAAAAATCGCAGAAGCTCCGTGAATACTTCCCAGGTGCTTTCGGGAAGCTATGCGTATGTTTCCCCGGCCTGTTTTCCCCGATAAAAAATCGAGAACATATAGGGAACAATTTCAATGCAAGCAATGAAGTTCTCCCGAGGCCTCCCGATGACTCCACATGTCTCGCAACGCTTTCGAAGCTTCCGCGGGACACAAGGGAACCTGTTCCCGACGCCTCCCGAGGCTCATCAATTTCCCCCGGGAGTACATCCCCTAGGCAAAAAAAAAAATCAAGTGGGACTGAGTCTTGAGCGATATAATCTTATATTTTACCCTCGCAAACCCATGTTTTTAAATAACTACTGTGCAATGGTATTTGACTACTTGTTTAAAAAAGGAAGGGGGGGGGGGCATAAAAAAAAAATAAGTGCTTTTTGCCCCTCCCCCCCTCCAAAAAAAAAACAAAACAAAAAAAACAGTGACTTGTATACACTGTCAATTAGTGAATGCTTTGAATAGTCATCAGCATTAGACTCAACAATGTAAAAGACAGTTTTGTTTAAATCTGAGGAAAAAATAACTTTAAACATATTTTGTCAAATATGTTGAAGGGAATACCGGGTATATGCTGTATTAGGTTCAAACTTGGTAATCTTGAATGTCTAATTGTCAGTCTGGAAGCAGCCATCACACACAGACTTCCCAGATATAAAAAAATCAGGCGCACGTTTTAGGGTCGGGCGGTTGCAGAAGGTTAGGGCCCCTTCTGCGTGTCGATTTTTGGAACATTTTTTTTCCTAAATGTTAAATCAGTGACAAAACAAACAATATTCAGTAATAAAAGATGTTGATATTTAATATAAAATATTTAATATCCGTTTTATTTCGTACATAAATTGTGTTTTCTGTGCATTAGTATTTCGTATTCATCGACTTATCAGTAACATTGCTCAATGACTGATTACCTGGATTCGATTTAAATTAGTGATCATGCATTATCTACATATATGTCCCAAAATACGGCAGAAATTTTCAAATTCTTTCGTTTCATATTCATGAATTTATAAATTCAAAATACACCAGGGTCTCTATATTAAGAAACCATGAATACACATACATGTAGATTACTATTTTCGTAAATATTAAGAAGTGAACATGATGATGTATCGGCCTTTAATAATACTTAAAAAGTTATGTAAAAATAGTAAAGCTAATGACATTTAGAAACACAACCCATTTAATTTGCATGGCTAGCGATAGGAATGCATCTACTCTGCAGTTTGCTACAGCAAAAAATAAATAAATAAAATAAAAATCATTTTAAATAGTTAATAGTTGTAACTGATACAAACTTTTGGTAATTGCCTATTTTTCCCAATTGTTAGATCGATCGGCAGACGACTTTAAAATTTCTCTCAATTCGTGAACGTGTCCGCAGTACCCTAAACACATGCTTATCACAGTCATGGACGACTGCCGATTCGGATTACCTACACATTAACAGCAGGGGCCCATAAGACAATAGGAGTCTGGCCGGTCAGGTGGTTATATAAGCGGGTGGTTCAGTACGGGGGCCCACGATGGGGATTACCTCTAGACAACACTAATATGATGTGATGTAAACAAAGGATTTTATAGCCTTGAAAAAAGTATGATCAGGGTAGCTGGGGGGGGGGGGGGGGGGGGGGGGGGGGAGGCCTCACCCCCTCCGCTGGATCCGGGCCTGATCAGTATCCTAAATCATTACAGTAACCTATGTACAGCATATTAGGTGCACGTGAACAGCATGGTTTAAGGTCCTAAGACAACTCCATAGCCGATTGTATAAGCGACCGGTTGCATACGGTTTGGCATACTGAACGCACGCCTGGTCACACTATCCTGACACAGGGTCACAAAGTCCAGGAACTTTCCTTGTATGTTTAATGAAATTTGGTATGTCTCGGCCGTAGATGGAACCCACGACTTCCTGGCTCCGAGGCCCAGTACATTCATTAATGGAAAAAATGAAGACAAACTGTTTTTGTTCAATAGAAAAAGTTTATTATAATCATAAGTAATATTTTACATACTGTACATTTCAAGATACAGTTTAGATATTCAACATATACGCAGGGTAGTATGAATGGTTATGAACACAAAAAAAGTCTAAATCGTAATGAAAAAGCTAAAACATTATTTAATATTTCAACTCACAGAAACCAAATTATGTGAAATGATAAAAACACACTTCAAACCCAACTTTATTCTTCTTCTTTAAAGCATCAGAAGAGACAACATTCGATCGATTACTAGAATGGATGTCACACCTGGCAGTAATGACTGACCAAATGTAAAGGGAAAAAAAATGTAGCATGAAATTTGTTTCCAATAACTGACACTCGCAATGATTATTAGATGAGTACAGTAAAACAAATAACTGGTGTTGCACGCATCACAGGAGTCCGGATATCTATACACCTGTAGGGGACTAAAAAAGTTCTAGCGATGGTAGATTAATCCTTTCAAACAGCTCATTCAAAGACGGTAATTGACTAAGAATTTGAATTTTAACTTTATGTGTGTATACGTCTATCAATACCCATCTGCAGACGTAATGTCAGTCGATGCAAACATCCATGATTGATAAAAAACAAAAACAAAAAAAAAACTTGGTTTCCCCATCATAGGATTTAATATTAAGTGAAAACAGGATTATGAATTAAACTAAAAAGTTCCACATACATCTTAAATCAGAAACATTTGACTTTTGAGGGGTTTTTATTTTGTGACTAAAATGGTTTCCTCTGTGAAATTTCTAGATAAAACCACAAAAAAATTATATTGCAGTTGTTTTTCTATCTCAAATTGTAAAAACTCAACAACAAAAATCACACACCTAAAACTAATAAGACATTTTATTATATCAAAATTAACAGAAATCTTAAACAAAGGGGCCAACATGGCCCTATTTTGTTAACCTGAGTATCACTGCCCTTACAGAGTTGTCACTCCTACCCAAGTCATCATCAAACATGATCAAGAGATTAGTCATACATTCTGTCTCAAGATTTTATCAAGACTGATCAAGAAATGAGGGATTATGAGTAAAAACAACAAGTTGTGGATAATGGATCCACAGATGGTCAATGGATGAACATCCAACAATTTTACATCTCGACAATTTTGTCCTCCTAAGCATATTCATTAAAGTTTATCACACCAAAATTTGATATATTTACACGTTCAACTTCTTACTTTCATATGCAATACATTTTTATAATACCGTTCTATTAATCACTTTGGATAAAACAACTTTACTGTACAATGACTGATCAAACAATTAGTGCTCACACATGGGTTTTTAGACTGCAAAGTGCATACACAAAGCAGGCTTTAAAAAATCAAAACTGAAAACTATTTACTGAAGTTGGTTTATTTTTAACACTGATGTGTAACTATGCAGGAGGAGTTGTGAGGTCAAAAATAGTTTGTACTGACACCTGTTGGTTTAACCCTTTCCCTCATATAGACTCATTTTGACGCACTCAATAGGTACCACATAAAGCCTGATCTGCAGAAAACCACAGTTAAACCTTACCAAATTTAATTACAAAATCCTCATTTCCAGACCACTGAGGAGCAGCGAACAGCATAAAACCTGATCAGCCTGTGAGTTACTCGCAGGCTGATCTGGTTTTATGCTGTTCGCATAGGTCTTTTTATGGTTTCCTCTATGAGGGAAAGGGTTAAGAGATAAAACTCCAACATAAAATTTCATAAGCCAAAGCAATATCTTAACATGTTTTTGATATATTTCTCTACTGTTTTCTAAATTGCTTCACATTCTTCAGGTGCTTTCAATACTTTGATTTTTCTATGATAAGGGTGGTGAGACATGGTAGCCACTTTTTTGTTCCTTGTGCCAATTCTTTTTAGTAAATAGAACAGTTTTCATTTACATAACACATGTAACTGACATCTTGTATGCTTTAATTTTTTATGCTGAAGTAAAATAGAATTGTAACAAATACAACAAAATGTCTTTGGACCCTATAGTTAATAACACAATGATTAAATCTTAAATCCTTCCAATGATCAATGTAATTTGATTCAATTCCTCAGCACTCTCTCACAAAAGTGCTGACCACCACAACTGTGAAAAATACACAAGTGTTAGACTGGTTATTGATTTTTCTCTGTCCAAGGCATTTCCACATGAGCCAAACATGTAACCAGACTAATTGCTTAGTTAATTCACAAAATAAAAACTCAGCTTAGATCATTTATAAATTTGAAAAGTCATGTACAAAGGAAATTAGTCAATTAAAAAATACTTATCACTCTCAGTCAGTTAGAATAAATGGCACACAACAGCATGAGCCCTGATAACCTTTAAGATATTAACTCTTTAATTCATATAGACATGTTTTGATGCATTAGGGCTGGGTATCGCCAGCAAAAAAGTATCATGATGTATTATGATATTGTAGGCCCAATACAATACAGTATCACGATACTTGATAATATATAAATAATGTAGTTCTAACATGGCCAACCAATAGTTTTCTGCTGTAAATTAGATTTCCATGTCCATGTTGCTATGCCGCTAAGACACATGGAAAAATGATAGAAAAATGCATTCTTAAGTTAATCTTTTATTTCATTTTGAAATTTAGTCTACCAGTCAATCTAGTCAACAAAAGGTAACAACGACAGAAATAGACACTTTATGTTGAAGATTGAGCTGCAGGCCAAGCAGCATATTCAATTTCGCTGGTTTACACCAAAAACTGTCATCCATTGAAGTATCGTTTGAGAATCGATTCTTGAGGTTAGAATCATGATTAGGTATCGTCAGCAAATAATGGCGATGTATCGATGCATTGATGAAATCGACCCAGCTCTATGATGCACTGGCAAATTTATTTCTTCATACTATATTGCCACTCATATTCTTCAGAGTATGAATGACAAAGGAAATCTGATGTTCCATATACTAATTCTGTACTCGAATAATATAAAGTAAAAGGGTAAAACAATCATAATTCAACTGCTGCAGAAAAAAAAAAAAAGAGTATTATAATATATTGCGATTGTAATTCATATTATGCTAACTGGTGAAATACTGTGTTCTATCAGTGGGATAAAATCCATATCATTCACTGATATTGTTCACACTGTGAGTGATATGCGACTACGAGAACTATTTCTTTACTTATAAAGGGAGATAACTGGTGTGTGTGTGTGTATATATATATATATATATATATATACAGTGTTCCAGCTAGCCCTGAATAGCAGGGCGGATCGCCCGTTCCCCAAAACCCCCCGCCCTGTTGCCCTTTGATCTACCCTGTCTTAGATCTAACCGCCCTCCTGCCCTTTGATCCAACTGTCCCTTTGTTTCAAATAGGATGTTTGTTACATCAGTTCATTACTCGTCATTTGCACAGTTGCAGCTTTCCAGTATTGATTAACTGTCGTGTGGTAAGCTCCGCCCTGACATACAATCCGACCAATCAGACGCTAAGCTGCTTGTCATTAGGATTCGCGAGCTATTACCTTGCGTAATCACAAAGTGAGTGTAATTATAAACAATCAAACTGATGAAAACAAGTACTTAAGGAAATAAGCAGGTAATTAATGCAGTTACTGAAAGGAAAAATGGTTTGTATTTCAAAACATCAAATGATATGTCTGTGATTATACTGAATCGTAAAATGATTTTGAATCATTTTATTTCGATAGGTTATGATATACGCACCCAATCTCTTTAATACGATTAAAAATGCCATCGGTGAAAAGAAGATTAGCTCAGCTAGAAAAGGCAAATACTAAAGTCGCCCGTTCGAATCGTACTATATCCTCGTTCTTCACACGTACGGAAACAACCGAACGATGCAGGTATATTATTTCAATATATACATAAACTTACAATGACGAAGGCATTTTTTTTTTTTTTTTTTTTTTTAGAATTAATGATAAATATTCATTCCTAAATGTAAATAATGCCATCATTTTTACAACACCGGCCGATTATTTTGCTAGTTGTACTGTGCAGTGCACAAATTTGGAGGAAAAATACCGGCGAATTCCCCGCGATCATGTCAGACATGAACAACTCATTATATTCAATCTACTGGTTTTAACTAAATGATTTATAACATTAGTACGATTTTTTTTTCAATTAACATGACATGAAAAGAGGAAACAAGAGGGCCATGATGGCCCTGAATCGCTCACCTGAGTACCATTGCTTCAACTGATGTCAAGGTTTTTAAACAGACAAGGATTCTGATATAACTTAATCTAAAACATTTTACCCCTGACAATACTACACACCAAATATCTAAGCAATGGGCCATATGGTTTCAGAGAAGACTTGGGTGCAGGGTCATTTATCACCGTAGGGCCAAGACTTTGAAAATCTTTGTAATGAACCATTAGATGCTACTACATACCAAAAATCTTAGCTCTAGGCCTTATTGATTCATAGAAGAAGATTTTTTAAGATTTTCCTATTTAACTCTATGTAAAACAAGTGACCCCTGGTGGGGGTCATTTATCACCATTGGGCTATGATTTGTACAATCTTGGTAGTGGCCCATAAGATGATGCTACATACCAAATATCTAAGCTCTAGGCCTTATGGATTCATAGAAGAAGATTTTTTAAGATTTTCCTATATAACTCTGTGTAAAACAAGTGACCCCTGGTGCGGGGTCATTTATCACCATAGGGCTATGATTTGTACAATCTTGGTAGTGGCCCATAAGATGATGCTTCATACCAAATATCTAAGCTCTAGGCCTTATGCATTAATGGAAGAAGATTTTTTAAGATTTTCCTATATAACTCTATGTAAAACAAGTGACCACTGGTGCGGGGTCATTTATCACCATAGGGCTATGATTTGTACAATCTTGGTAGTGGCCCATAAGATGATGCTTCATACCAAATATCTAAGCTCTAGGCCTTATGCATTAATGGAAGAAGATTTTTTAAGATTTTCCTATATAACTCTATGTAAAACAAGTGACCTCTAGTGTGGGGTCATTTATCACCATAGGGCTATGATTTGTACAATCTTGGTAGTGGCCCATAAGATGATGCTACATACCAAATATCTAAGCTCTAGGCCTTATGGATTCATAGAAGAAGATTTTTTAAGATTTTCCTATATAACTCTGTGTAAAACAAGTGACCCCTGGTGCGGGGTCATTTATCACCATAGGGCTATGATTTGTACAATCTTGGTAGTGGCCCATAAGATGATGCTTCATACCAAATATCTAAGCTCTAGGCCTTATGCATTCATGGAAGAAGATTTTTTAAGATTTTCCTATATAACTCTATGTAAAACAAGTGACCACTGGTGCGGGGTCATTTATCACCATAGGGCTATGATTTGTACAATCTTGGTAGTGGCCCATAAGATGATGCTTCATACCAAATATCTAAGCTCTAGGCCTTATGCATTAATGGAAGAAGATTTTTTAAGATTTTCCTATATAACTCTATGTAAAACAAGTGACCTCTAGTGTGGGGTCATTTATCACCATAGGGCTATGATTTGTACAATCTTGGTAGTGGCCCATAAGATGATGCTACATACCAAATATCTAAGCTCTAGGCCTTATGGATTCATAGAAGAAGATTTTTTAAGATTTTTCCATATAACTCTATGTAAAACAAGTGACCCCTGGTGCGGGGTCATTTATCACCATAGGGCTATGATTTGTACAATCTTGGTAGTGGCCCATAAGATGATGCTACATACCAAATATCTAAGCTCTAGGCCTTATGGATTCATAGAAGAAGATTTTTTAAGATTTTTCCATATAACTCTATGTAAAACAAGTGACCCCTGGTGCGGGGTCATTTATCACCATAGGGCTATGATTTATACAATCTTGGTAGTGGCCCATAAGATGATGCTACATACCAAATATCTAAGCTCTAGGCCTTGCAGTTTTGCAGAAGAAGATTTTCAAAGTTTGCATTTTTAAAATCTATTTTTAGCTCCTGTGACCTAATTATGCAATGGACCAGAACCATTTATACAACTTTAGTAGAGCTTCATCCAAGGAACATTCCTGCAAAATATTTTTCAAATTGGCCAAGCGGTTTAGGAGGAGATGTTGTTTGAAGCAATTGTTGACGCCGGACGCACGCACGGACGCACGCACGGACGACGGACGACGGACGCCGGACAAAAGGCGATCAGAAAAGCTCACCTTGAGCACGTTGTGCTCATGTGAGCTAAAAACGAGAACATTCCAGAATTGATCGGAGATTTATTTAAAATGCAAGCGTGGGTAACCTTTTAAGGTACTGTACTGCACTACACTGTACACTATTAATCATAAATATTTTTTTGAGAACTTTTTTACTGTTTTGGCTTTTCAGTTCTTGAAAAAAAATTCTGTTATGACATTTCACAGTTATAAAAAGTTTTCAAGGAAAAAATGACCTCATAATGCACGTAACAAAGTTGCAGAAAATAAATTATTGCAATTAATTGGTCTTTTAAAAAAAGGAAACTGATAGTAATAATTGCAACTAAGTAAATCTACTATAACTTATAATGACCATAATAATTATCATAGATATCAAGATCTTACTATTCATTATCTATTTTTCACATTTTCTTATTACATTCTTTATTCATTATTAATTTTCTCTACACTAAAGATAACTAAATATTTTTCTTCTATCTGTCATTCCAAAAATAAGACCTGGGTTTGAACTATTGAGCACTTTTTCCAGTCTGCGTGGTAAAATTTAAATTTTATTTTTTAATAAAAAATAATGCTAGGCTACATTATGCCCTGCTGTCTTGTATGGCACTTTAATAAATGCAACAGCTGGCAATGACTTTTATGAAAAAAAAAAGATATAAAATGTAGGTAATCTCATTAAAATTCATACTTTTTTTGAAACCTATAGTCCCCTCCGGCTTTGCCAGTAGGGGACCAATAAAACAGCTTGTTGACTGGTATTCATATATTTTTTTCTGAGGTTAGATACTGGATGAAGAGAATCTAAAAAAGAAATCATATCCTTGATAAAAAAAAAAAATAAATTGCTCAAATACATAAAAGAATCAGACTATGTTTCATTATTTGCAAAATACAGCCAGAAAACCCTCCAAATGCCATATTTAATGGGTAAATTTTCAAAATTTTCTTCAAATTTCCAAACCCCCCTTGCAGGGTTCCCCCCTCCCGCACCTACCCCCTTCTCGTCGCTGCCCCCCTTCATTTTGAAAAATGACAATCATTTTCATTGATCAATCCAAGTGTGAATAGGATCCTATACACAAAATAAGTCCATTCTTCTGTCACCAGTTAGCATCACACTAATGAAAATATGTTATACTGTATCACTTCTCTGTGAGATATTTTCTATATCAATTTTAAACAAATTTGTATTCAGGTCCTCTCTTGCACCAACAAAGTATAATGACATCATACACATAACCTTTTTTGCTAGTCCTTTATGACTCAGATATGCTATAATTAAGGAATTTTATATCTTTCAGTCTTATAAAGGATTCATTTAGTTTTTGTCTGGATAAAAAACACCAGGAAATATCAATTTATGGACTTTATATCCTTGAATCTTAGCTCATTATAAAAAAAAACAAAGGTATCAATATATTACATCAATGAAAAGCAACTATAAAATAGCTTCCTCATCTGGAGAGAACTAATTATAATTTTAAATTCTAGGCAGCCTTCAAGTATTTCCCAAGCTGGTCTGGATTTCCATTGCTTGTATGATAAAGCATTAAAGGGTAAAGGACACAAGCACACTTGAACTTTGGCTATGGAATATATATGAGCATCTTTCTCACTGACAACACTGAAGCATGTTTTAAAAGTGAGTGAAAGACTTTGACACGCCAGCATTTCTGGCATTACTTCATAATAATTCTTTGTCACAGCTGTGTAGCAAATTACACATTGCCTCCCATGTGTTTACAAACTATCTCTTCAATTAACATAATTTGTGTCTACACACCATCTCCTGTGTTTACACATCATCACATGACTTGTTTGTGTTAACACACTTGAAAACTGTGTTGCAGCACCACTTGATGCACCCGTGGAAAAAATCACCTTCTCACATGACGTACACTTTTTCACATTTTTCAAGGTCGTAGATTTCTTTGCTTCTTGAACACACAACCCTCCCGTCGTTCTGGGAAGCCATCTCCTCAAGCGCCTGAAATAAAAAATTTCTGAGATAGAATGAACTTTGTTTTCTTTAAAATACAAAATGACATTTTGGTTAAGATGTGACTCAAATACAAGGTCAGTGTTATGTGAGATTTGCAATTCTGCTAAAAAGATTAACTCATTCACTTCTGCTTGTTTAGCTATGAAAAAAGAAAATGTGACCAGGCATGCAATAAACATAGTTACTAAATAAGAAAATAATTCATAGAATGATTATACCTAAACTAAATTTGAATAATTAGTTCTAAAAATCTATTGAACATGACATGCATACACACAGTCCAAAACTTACATTAAAACAGTCCCTTTTTTGTATTATTATTTGCTCATAAAATGGCTCACAAATTGGTTCATGAAAAAAGAAAAAGTCTCCAATTTTTCAAATTGGCTCAACCACTGGCTCCAACAAACAAGAAAGTCAGTAGAACTGACAGATGCTCCCCGAAGAACGTCATTGTTACAAATAAGGTCTTGGTCAATGGGTGGGAGGATATGTTGAAATCCCCATTCCTAAATCATATCTATTCTCCTCATCTGATGAGATGTTTTACCAACTCTAATTTGGAGACTTAGTAACAGTTTACTATTTAATATGATAATACGTGTTACTCATCAGATCTTTCATTGATTTTTTTTAAGTTTTTATGCTACTAAAAATTAAGTCATACATTTCAATGTGTGCTCATATCAAAGAGGTTAACCAACACTCTTGACATATGACTGGATATTTGAAATAGTGTATAATGGCCTAAACAACAATTAGCTGACATGATTATTATTGACATTACTAGCATATTGAATTTTGTGGGGTTTTGTTTAAATGATATCTCCTGTTAAATTAGGCAAATGACATGAATATTAGTCAACAACATGGTAGTAGGGGCCATAACTCTCTTAAAAATTGAGGAACCAGGTCACGTCGACGATATGCGTATCTACTCTTGGTAATAAAGCTTCCCATAAAGTTTCATTGAATTCAAGCCATTAGTTCCTGAGAAATAGCCCGGACAAGAATCATGCAACATGAACTATAGGCCAAAAAGTCAAGGGGCCATAACTCTGTGAAAAATTGAGGAACCAGGTCACGCCGACGATATGCGTATCTACTCTTGGTGATAAAGCTTCCCATAAAGTTTTGTTGAATTCTAGCCATTAGTTCCTGAGAAATAGCCCGGACAAGAATCATGCAATATGTACTATAGGCCAAAAAGTCAAGGGGCCTTAACTCTTTGAAAAATTTAGGAATCGGGTCATGCTGACGATATGCGCATCTCCTCTTGGTAATAAAGCTTCCCATAAGTTTCATTGAATTCAAGCCATTAGTTCCTGAGAAATAGCCCGGACAAGGCCAAAAAGTCAAGGGGCCTTAACTCTTTGAAAAATTTAGGAACGGGTCAGCGACGATATGCGATCTCTCTTGGTATAAAGCTTCCCATAAGTTTCTTGAATTCAAGCCATTATTCCTGAGAAATAGCCCGGACAAGAATCATGCAATATGTACTATAGGCCGAAAAGTCAATGGGCCATAACTCTGTGAAAAATTGAGGAACCAGGTCACGCCGACGATATGCGTATCTACTCTTGGTGATAAAGCTTCCCATAAAGTTTCGTTGAATTCAAGCCATTAATTCCTGAGAAATAGCCCGGACAAGAATCATGCAATATGAACTATAGGCCAAAAAGTCAAGGGGCCTTAACTCTGTGAAAAATTTAGGAATCATGTCATGCTGACGATATGCGCATCTCCTCTTGGTAATAAAGCTTCCCATAAAGTTTCGTTGAATTCAAGCCATTAGTTCCTGAGAAATAGCCCGGACAAGAATCATGCCAAAAAGTCAAGGGCCATAACTCTGTGAAAAATTTAGGAATCGGGTCATGCTGACGATATGCGCATCTCCTCTTGGTAATAAAGCTTCCCATAAAGTTTCGTTGAATTCAAGCCGTTAGTTCCTGAGAAATAGTCCGGACAAGGAAAGTGTGACGGATGGACGGACGGACGGACGGACGAACGGACGGACGAAGCGGCGACTATATGCGTCACCTTCGGTGAGCATAAAAAATAAGCCGAGGGAGGCCTGAATGTTATATATAGACATGCCACTAGTCTGATAATTCAAATACTTAATTTGAAAATAAGCATAACAGATTGGAAGCATTCATTCTTTCTTTTGTTGACATAATAGTCAAAACCCAATGATAATAGTTTTCCTTATTTCCTTTTCCCTTAAATGAGGCTTAAGTGACCACTTGATATGTAGCTATAAAGGTGTCAAATTTTGAAATATTTGAGAGTCATTTAGAAAGTTTACAGCTCAAAATGGGTTATATTGTGTGCCATGGAAAAAAACAGGAGTGTTCTCTGAAACACATGTATTCTGCTGAAGTGTGACAGAAAAAGTGTAACGGACAGACAGACAGATGGACGGACAGATAGATGATGGAAAAGTGATCCCTATGTATCACCTCTGCTTACTGCAGGTGATACAAAAACATGCAAGAAACATGAGGAAATGGGATCCTACATAGTTACATGGGGGCCATATATTATCATCAGACAGCATTTAAAATATTAATTCAAACTTATTCATTTACGGCAATTTGGAAACAGAGTTCTTACAACTTATACTCAGCCCTCTCAGAGGATCCTGGGATATTAGATTGATTGTTCAATGATAAAGGATCATGTCACAAAAAATGTTTTAATTTCACTGAATGCTGGCATTACCAAAAAGTAGGGCCAATATGGTAGACTTGCCATAGAAACTTCACAAATAGTTTTCTGTAACAAAATATATCTCAATAATGTAACGGCTAGCCATCGCACAAATACAAATTTGCAAAGTCACAAATACACCCTAATCAGGTTCTGGCATATGTTTCACAAAATATCTCCAAGTTATATTACCTTCACTCAGTATTTTAAATATCTAGAACTTTATCATCTTGACAACACTCCACCAAAAAAAAAAGAAAAAAGAAAAAAAAAAAAGACTAAATTAAAATGGACAGTAAATAAGACAGCTTGGTCTATTCAGCAGCAGGATCTAGCAGACAGATAAGCTGTATCTAGTCTACATCCCTGGTAATTGTCTACAGAGAGTAAGAAAGCAATATTTCAAGTCTTTAAATCTAAACCCATGTCGAATCATATCTATGTTCTTTCATCAAGTCATGCAAATCTATAAACAGAAAGGATGGAACATTTTTTTATTATTATTTAAAATTCCAAATGCTTCAGATGTGGTTTGGAAAAGGAAAAAATAATAGGATGATACAATAAGTTTGGATTTTACCAACTATATTTCAGTAATTCAGAAATAATGTCTGCCTAAAGGCCCATTATATCTCATAATGATACACTTTTCATGAAAAGAAAATATAAAATGACTTTTACATATTGTACACTAACACAAATGGTACATAATGTGCAAATATCTGCTATGAAATAACAGTTATACACATTGAAAATGTTGAGCAAATAATGCCATTTAGTATTTTGTATGGATGTCAAAATACTCTCATTGTTTATTTTTTCCAATTAAAATTATTTGAAAAACTGTCAACAAATCACAATTTGTTTATCTGCTATATCATCAATTAATGTACTCTAGATTAGTTAACAGAGACATACAGAATGTGTATGGAAAACGTTAGAAAATTGACAAAAATATACGGAATATGCAAATCAGGTACTTTTGTAAACAATGTACACGTTGCATCTCCTAAAAAATCTGTAACACACAGTTTGCTTTTATGCCCAAAGAATATACACTTCTTTTTGAAGAATAATGGGCAAAAAAGACAGACATACAGCCACATTGCAGTATCACACCGAAAACATGTGGCATGATGCCAAACCATATCCTATTATCTTTTATGACTGAGTCATACCAGTTATGAAACTATATACTGATATAGCATGCTATACGCCAAGCAAACCACCCTTTCCATTTCTTCATGACTGGTATGTCACTGCTGGGGACTGAACCTACCATCTTACTCTTCAAAGGGAGATACTCCTTCCACTCTCAACCAGAAACTATAACTAAACAATGACCATACTTACATTTGAACCGTACACATAACCATTTGGTAGCATCATGGGAGGGTTGTGTTCATTTAATGGTTGGCCCGAAATAGAGCAGATCAGCTTGGAGTTGGCGCAGTGGGCATACGGCAGGTGGCGCCCTAGTTTGTTGAGGTTCTTACTGCACACAGGGCACTCCGCATTTCTCCCTCCTCCCTCAATTTTGTAACAATAACTATTCGTGAGATGTAAGGAAAATCTACTGAAAATGGAAATGAATGTAAACTGACCCTTAACTGACTTTACTCTTTAATGGACCTTTTCAGTATTTACAGAAAATATTCAACTTGAATCTCTGGATTAATCAATAGGGACTCTAGTGATGCCTACTTTACTTCATACTGCATTAGAAAGAAAAAAATCAGCAAGAGCACCAAATGCGAATGCCAACGCTCGTCTCTTTTTCCCTGCCTTTTTTTTTTTTTTTTTTTTAAAGAAGGGGAGATAAATTTTTTTAAAATGGACCTAAGAGTTCTGGCACTTGATGAGAATTTAGCCCTTGTGATATGTGAAGTTTGATGACATTAGTTTTCATAGTTTAAAAGTTATGTCCAAGGTTCAACTTTTCCATGAAAACTACGCCGCTGACAACGCCAACGACAACACCACCAGAGTGATCACTACCTCAACTTTTTATCTTTGGAAAACACCCAAGCTAAATACAGATTCAAAAGATCCACTGAAGATTCTCCTGCCTGGATAACAATAAGGATACGGTGTTTTGAGAGCTGATAGACCTGCCTGCAACGTGACAGTAAACACAGATGCATTGTTCAGTTGGTGCAGCTTGAAGTTCTCATATCGAAACTGATGGACCAGGGCCGTCCAGCGATCTGAGTCCAGAAGGTCCTGTAATGTATAAGTCACATGATCAATGATTGATCTCAAAATGCCCCCCCTGTATATAAATAGTTAATACCTGATACAGTGAAACCTCTTTAAAATGACATTCATTATAACAGCAACCTCTTTATAACAGCAGTAGTCTTTTTAAAAACTAAAGTGCATAATCCTTCTATGTCTCTCTTCTTTACAACAGCAATTTCTTTATAACAGCAAAATTCACTGACACAAACACCGTTGTTGTAAAGAGAGTTAACTGTATTTAGCTAACCTGTCTTAGAACTACTTTCATTTGCTGAGTGCCAAGCAACGGAAGAATACTGTACAATTTTTTATAGAGCAAGGAACCATGGTTTGGAATTGTATCCGCCGTGGTCCAGTGGTAACATATCCGATTACGGATCCGAAGGTTGTGGGTTCGAACCCCGTTGGAGGCAAGAATTACTCATGACCTTCCAAGGTGCAAAGTACTGGTCCAACCCAGGAACCGTCGAGAGGGATTAGTGTAAGTTGTAAAAACTTGTTTCCCAATCGACGTAAAATAAATAAGTTTAAACTTAAGTATACTGTTGATTTTAGGTATATACCATGGTACGTGCCCCGATATATCACACAAAGTTTCACGAAACTTAAAGACTATTCATATATTTAAATTTTGCAAAGGAAAATAAGTAAGGTCGTTATTGGTTATTTCAAAAAAATTATATTTTCTAATATTTAAATGGAAATTGATACATTTATATTAAATATTTGATGATGTTAAACAATAAAATTATCAGTAGAGATTGAAAATTTGTGCACGTTCATTTCTGTAATACGGAAACCACCGAAGTACTACTATTATTTGTCCTTGTACCAGTTCTTACCACAAGCTGCTTCGGACTGTGGTTTTACCGGTATACCTCAAATTTTTTATGGCTTGCAAAAGTATACTTTATAAAGAGGTATACTTGAATATGAGTGAGTTCTCCTCACCTTATATTGAGGTATACATGTGTCTGCAGGGAATGCTAGAAGGCCCATCACACTCTGTATCTCCGAGATATGTTGGTCCTCAACTTGGTTGCTGAAATACTTTCGAGCATGTCTGCAAATGCAGCGGAAAATTCATATTTAAGCCTGGTAATTTAACATTTAATTTTTTAGGAATGGGATAGGGGGAGGGAATGAGGGTGGTAACGGAAATATTAATCTAACATTTTGTTAAAGCTTTTGAGGGGATATATATAATAAAAAATAAAATAAAAAATAAAAAACCCTGGCAAAAAATAACATGATAACATTTGATATTTCACTGTTTATGACTCCTTACTTGTGTTTGTGTAAAAGATATCAAACTTTCTGAGGAAAGGGAAAAAAAGGAAATTATGAAAAATGAGGATGTTCTCATCAAAATAATAAAACTTTTTAAGTTAAAAAATTTAAGATATCAACTTGTCATTACAGGTGCAAAAAGTATATCCAGTTCATCAAAAATATGGGAATAGACAATATTTCCCTATGCTCAAGTATAGACTATAAATATCTTGTTATCAATATCAATATTGTTAATCTTTACTATAATTTCACTTAGCAGTATTACAAAATGCAAAAATGATGTGAAACCATATCTTGTCATATTATCCTGACACAAAAACATTAAAGTGATTATTACTGGAAATCTAGAAAAAAAAGGCATAAATTTTACATAACATTGTTTGAATGTTACCTTAGCATAATTTCTGTAAAAGTCACAGACATGAAGGATATGTTTCACCATTTCCAGTGTTATCTTAGACACAATTTGTACTTCTGTACGTTACAAAAGACATTAAAATGAACTAGTTTCTGACTGATTTTTTTTTTTTTACATATCCATGATTTTATGCTTTGTGAAATGAAATTGTACACCATAATTCAATTTATAAGATTAAAAAGTGTATTCCTTGGAATACATTTGTCACCTGCTGAAGAATGATGGAAAAAGACCTAACGCAATAGCTCAGTGACAGAGTATCTACTTTGCCATTGGGAGGTCTGGAGTTCGAATCCAAGCCAAGGCAGTTTCCTCAGGTGATTTAGTCAAACCAGACGTATAAGATTGATACAGATGCACCTTTGCCTGGCACATGACAAAATGGGGTTGCTGAGGGAACTTGGAGTAATCAGTACTGGAACATGCGCCCGTATATTGGTGCTATACACTGGCCACATTAAAGATTCAAGGGGTATATTTGTAAAATAAACTAGGGTATCGCAACCAGACACCCTTGTATCCAACCAACGTCTTTTCTGCATGCTATCTCTTTAGCAATAAAAAAGAAGAAAAAACAACTTTTGTGGGTTATCCTATATCCTAGACCACAAGGTAAGAATACTGCCATTATAATCAGTAAATGATAAAGGTAGCCATTCCTAAAGAAGAAAAAAAGTGAGATTGACAGACAGAAAGACGACAAAGAAGTGATCCTTATGTGTCAAATCTGCTTTAAGCAGGTGACACAATAAAGAAGACCCAAGATTATAAATGTCAAACATCTAGATCTTTCCAGACAATTATGAATTTAAGTGGGTTTTTTCTTTTTTTTTTCATAATTTCATTTCAAAATCACCATAACGATTATGTTGATGAGTCTAGTAATGGTTAAAAAAGATGTATAGGGAAAATGACAGATTTATGATGGATGAAAATAACCCCTCAAGATTTCAGACACCATTACAAAACTAGAACTTTCACTGCTGGATATTAAAAAACCCACATACGGCTTTGACAAAATAACAGAGCTATAATTCTTACTTGTAAAATCTTTGACAGAGTTTTCTGCACTTGTCTGCTTATAAATCTTTATTCCAAGTGTGTAGATATATTCAACAACAGTTTACAAACTAAATATAATATGAATTAAGGATGGGACATGATTAACAGGAAGTGACTGGATGCAATAAGCATGATTCCAATAAAACCTCCGCTTAACTAGTAAATGAAGTGCGGATGCAACTAGATTATAATGCTGAATAATCAGATTTTATATACTGTTTGCCAACTTTTCAGTACCTATTAGATAGGGAGGTGGGTTGCTAAAGCTTACTTTCAGTCTGATATGGCTTTACATTCATGGAGTATAATGATGTTTGTTTTAGTGATATTCCGATTGTCTCTAGTCACTGACAATCAGTTACTTTACTGAAAGGCGACAATAATTGAATTACATATATCTGTATTTACCATACCATATCATGTATTGTGTGTCTAGTGTACACTGTGCATCAATCTGGAATCTCTTGATTTTATCCAGGTTTCCATAGGAAAACCTTTAAATATCCCCTATTAAACAATAAGGCCCAAAACTAAGTATAACCTATTCAATGCTTCAGCATTATAAAGCTAAAACTGTGCCAAAACTACTTTATGACGTTCATGTAACTGTTTATAATAAAGCACCTTAAGTCACAAATAATCAAAAGTTATTGATTGTACCCTATCCGATTGAACCGATAATCGATTGAGAAAAATACCAACCGATTTCTATCACTAGTTTGTTTAATTGTTAATTGGGTTTAACGTCCCACCAACAGTATTTCAGTCATCTGGAGACGATGTCTACTTGAGACAGATATAGTGCTGCCACACTGCAGAATCACACCGTAGACATGTGGCATGATACCACACCCAGTCACATTATCCTGACATCTGGCCAACTAGTCCTGAAACTACCATTATATGCTGTGCGCCAAGTAAGGGAGCTATACCGGTACCTTTTTTATGAATTTGGTATGTCGTGTTTGGGGACTGAACCCACAACCTCCCGCTCTTGAGGTGGACGTTCTAACCACACAGCCATCAAGGTGTAAAATGGTATTACTGTGTTTAGAATAAAATAAGAGTGCTAACTACCGCAAAATACGCCTGTCTCTAGCATATGGGAGACTGGGACAAAATTTAAACAGTTAATGAGGATGGAAGTACATTTACATAGGAGTTGAAAACCTATGTTATAAGTCAAATGAGTTGATTTATGCAATTCTTCATTCATTCAAAGGCTATAACTCTGACTGGAAATCACATCTATCAAGATATTGTGCCAATACACATTGTGATCAAGTTTGGTAAAGACTGGTTCAAGTTTATCAGAGCTAGAAATTGGACACCATTAATTATGCAAGTTTTCATTAATTCAAGGGCCATAATTCTGGAGTGTCTGGGATTTTCTGGCTGGTTAAATAGTTTTTCCAAACCACATTTGTGACCAAGTTTGGTAAAGAGTAGTTCACATTTGACAGGGTTAGAGAACAGACCACCTAAGTGGACGCTGCCCATCTGCTGCAGGTAAATCTATAAACATCCTACTATTCAACAGGCATATAAAAATGGTAATACAACAAATGAAGAAATATCCCCACCCACCTGACAGCCTCCAGTCTGCAGTTGTTTCTGATCATTTCTATAAATTCCTGTTGTCGCAGCTTAAACTCCAAGGTGCTCTGAATGAAAAATGATATATATTGTTTCAGAACTATCATTCCATTTCTATTACATATATACACTACTCAAAATATGTACCGGTTTTACGTAATTTTTTTTCTTCTAAATTATGTCTAAATGTAAAGTAATTTAGGCCTTGTTATTTTCTGTTTTCTGTGGCCACAACAATACAAATATAACACAAGCAATTTCACAATGATATGTGATAAGTGGTGCTTGGAAAATTGACGAGTATATCATTTTTTCAAGAAATCCTGTCCTATGGTAGCACTCATTCTGCATCAGACAACTTTTATGTTTCTCTTTTTAGCAACAAACTTTTCCTCATAATTATCCCAACTTTTTACTACAAAGAAAATCAGATCCAAATTGTGTTTTCTAAAAGGAAATATACAAGCCTGTTGTAAATGGTCAAAACAGAATGGATTCATTTTAATGTTTATCAACTGAAATAATGGCTTTGTCTGATATTTGTAAAATTCCACACATTGTTCAGTGGGGAAATAAGCATACATTTGAATTTTTTTCCCAAATCACTGATTGGTCAGTTTAAATCAGTGAAATATACTGAGTATTGCCTAACCCCTGGTGAAATGGTCTGTTGAGCCATACCTTTAGTTTTCTCAGTTTGGATTTATTCTCGTAACACCAGTTGAGACAGGGGCCAGTCTCATGGTTATCCAGGGATTCCTCGATCTGCTTCGACATCATGAACAGGTCGATGTTGGTCAGGTCCTGAAACCACGGCAACACACACACAGTCATTTGATATCGCAAAGAAGTAAGTCAGGAGCAAGTTGCTTATACAAGTAGTTTCAATATGTTTTGTTGTCTGGTTCCCGATCGTCCTCAAGATTACAGATAATGTAGAGTAAGGGGTAGGTACTTCAGCTAAGAACCAGACAATGAACCTTAATGGAACATATTGTTTGAGCAACTTGTCTCTGGTTATGTGGTTGATTGTTTGCTTGGTTTAATATTGAACCCCAAGCATTTCGATCAATTTGGACTTTGTCCACTATATATAAGGCTGCCTAAATGCGATACATTGAACATTGAGTATCTTTGATTAATCAATATTGCATATATACATAATCTTTTATTTTAAAATTTTCATTTCCTCCAAAAATAGTTTTATTTCATAAATACATGAAGTGATGTTTCCAATTCTTTTTCAATCTGAAATGTATGAAGCTTTCAGACTGACATGTGGTTTTCCTTTTCTTTCTTTTTTTTTTTTTTTGTCAAATATGCTATTGAGTATCTTGCATCCATACATGTAGCAATATTAGCTATTTAAAGTCAAATATCACTGTAAAAGCTCCATACAGAGAGCAAGGTTAAATCACAAATAAATAACTCTTTTTTTTTAATTTTCACCCACAGGACTTTATCAAAAATCATGAAGAATTACAAAAGCACTACATTATTGCATTTTGACTAAAAACAATATTAAACAAGAGCTGTCAGAGGACAGCACGCTCAACTATTCAAAATGCTTGTTGGTAAATCAAATGAAATCTATTTCAATTCTTGTCCTTCACATACCCTGTACATAATAATAGTAAAAAATGATATACAGTAGAACCTCGTTAAATCGAAGTCCTTGGGACCAAGCTGAAAACTTCGAAATAACGATTATTCGGATTAAAAATCCGATGGAAATTTCAGTTTGTGAGCGTGCATGTCTGCGTTTTCATTACCGGTCCTATTGTGGAAATCGTTATGCTGTGAAGACCACCTATTAGGTGTACATATATACTATTTGCAAGTTATGAAAAGTAATGAAAATATATCATGACCTACTTAGATGCTTCTGATTAACACAGTCATTCTACCATGTCAAGCAATGATACATATTTTTACCGTCGATCTGCTGCTTCAGGTAGCGTCGCGTGCCGGTGACAAACGCGATGATATGAAATGTACTAAAGATCTGACACCTGGGTTTATCTACTGGCACGAGCATATTATGCAACCTGTCAGACATCGATTAGCAATAATCAACATTCCCGGTGGGACACATGATGCCCAACCCAATCTCGAAAAAAGGTGTGAAAAACTTGCCTGAGCCATCACTCCAGGTGCCTCTACAAAATAAACTTGGTAACTGAACAGGATACAATTGATAATAAGGACAATAATTAGTTCACAAACATTTATGATATTTGACTTCGAAATAAAAATTGAAAAATGTACATGAATTGCAACCTCGGGACCGGGATTTTTCATCGAAACAGCGATAAAATCGAAATAGTGAAATTCGGATTAAACATTTTAGTTTTAGTTAAAATAAGAAGGGAAGAAATCGGGACCGAATATAAACTTCGAAATGGCGAGGAATTCGGTTTAATGATGTTCGGTTTGGCGAGGTTCTACTGTACCTTGATAGTCTGATACCCCTTAATATTTTTATGATGTCTAAAATCAATCCCATGCCTAGTTACTGAGACATAAGCACAATAACACTGTGCATGGAAAACTTTAACCAAAAATCCAAGTTAGAAAAGGGGCCATAATTTGCATCAGTTCAAAAGTTATCCTCCTTAGTTTTCTGATGCCCTTGAAGACACTCCTTAACTTTCTAGTCAATTCCACAAGCAATTTCTGAGATATAAGCTGGATAGTAGCTTGAATGTAAAAATTTAACCAAAATTTCTAAGTTAAAAAGGGGCCATAACTTGTAATATATTCCATCAAAAGTTATCTACCTTGATAGTATGATACTCCTTAACATATAAAAGATGTTTCAAATCAATCCCATGCCTGGATACTGAGATATAAGCATGAAAGTAACTTACATGCAAAACTTTAACCAAAATTTCTAAGTTAAAAAGGGCAATAATTTGTAACATATTCCATCAACAGTTATCTACCATGAAGTATGATACCCCTAAACATATTAAAGATGTTTCAAATCAATCCCATGCCTGGATACTGAGATATAAGCATGAAAGTAACTTACATGCAAAACTTTAACCAAAATTTCTAAGTTAAAAAGGGGCCATAATTTGTAACATAATCTATCAAGAGTTATCTAACATGAAAGTATGATACCCCTAAACATATTAAAGATGTTTCAAATCAATGCCATTCCTGGATACTGAGATATTAGCATAAAAGTACCTTGCATGCAAAACTTTAACCAATATTTCTAGTTAAAAAGGGGCCATAATTTGTAATATATTCCATCAAGAGTTATCTACCTTGGTTGTCTGATGCCCCTAAACATATTAAAGATGTTTCAAATCAATTGCATGCCTGGATACTGAGATATAAGCATGAGAGTATCTTGCATGCAAACCTTAAACCAAAATTTCTAAGTTAGAAAGGCGCCATAATTTGTAATATATTCCATCAAGAGTTATCTACCTTGGTTGTCTGATGCCCCTAAACATATTCATACACTTTCAAGTCAATACCATGAATGGTTATTGAGATACAAACTAGATATGAGCTTGCACGCAAAACTTTAACCAAATTTTCTATTGCATGCAAAACTTTAACCAAAATTTCTAAGTTAAAAAGAGGCCATAATTCATATTAAATTCAGTCAAAAGTTATCTACCTTTGTTGTCTGATGCCCCTGAACATATTTATAAACTTTCAAGTCAATACCATAAATGGTTATTGAGATATTAGGTTGATAGTAACTTGCATGCAAAACTTTAACCAAAAGCTGCAACGCCAACACAGACACCAGGGCGACTACAATAGCTCTCATATTCTTCGAATAGTCGAGCTAAACAGAAAGTATTGTTTTTAGTCAAAAGGCAATAATGTTGTGCTTTTGTAAAAACAGCACCATGTGTACCTCTATGCCCGAGTGCTGGGCTAATTTCAAAGCTGTGTTGTAATACCCAGCCCGCAGGAAGTACTCCACCAACATCCTGTCCAGTCGCTTCTTCTGCCAGAGTGGGCGTGTCTGGTCATGCAGTTGCTCCGCCTCCTTTAGATGGTCAACACGTCTCTTGATCATCCGCGCTGCCTCCAGCTCTTCGTTGATGCTCTCATCTGCCTATTATACAAAATTTAAACAATATGCTCTCATCTGCCTATTTTACAAAATTTAAACAATATGCTCTCATCTGCCTATTTTACAAAATTTAAACAATATGCTCTCATCTGCCTATTATACAAAATTTAAACAATTTGCTCTCATCTGCCTATTTTACAAAATTTAAACTAGAGCTATCACTGAAGGTGATTAATACCCCTGCAAAATACTTTAATGCAGGAGAAGCCAGACTTCAGGCAGAGCATAGATAAGAACCTGTATACATAGTATATTGGTTGTGATATTAATAAGTAAGTAAAGTTTTTATTTAAAGTTGATAGAGAGTCAATAATGGTTGTTTGTCACAGTAGTTTAAAAATATAAGGTTACAGTTCTTGGACACTGCACTTCTCCTAGTCGCCATCTGTTTACATTTTAAGTTTCAAGTATATACCATGTATAATATTCGAGTTATGTTCAGGACAAGAAAAACAAGGAAAAGTAACAAAGGGAAATAACTCTGTAATTACTCTAGATAGAGTTATGGTTCTTGTGCACTGCACTTCCTCATATTGTGGTTGACCATTGTATGAAATTGTTTTGAAATCCAACCAGTAGTTTACAAGTTATACTCTGGACAAGGAAAAGTAACAAAGGGCAATAACTCTGTAATTCCTATAGATAGAGTTATGGTTCTTGTGCACTGCACTTCCTCATATTGTGGTTGACCATTGTATGAAATTGTTTTGAAATCCAACCAGTAGTTTACAAGTTAAACTCTGGACAAGGAAAAGTAACAAAGGGCAATAACCAAAATTATGGTTCTTGTGCACTGCACTTCCTCTCCATGTGCTTGATCATTGCATGAAGTTGTATTGAATTCCAACTTGTGGTTTTCAAGTTATGCTCCGGACAAGGAAAATGCAACGGACCGCTGGACCGACCGACCGACCACCGGGTGACTCCTATATACCCCCCCAAACTTTGTTTCGGGGGTATAACAATGTCCTGTCTATCTGTCAATAACTGATAATATGAGAGGGTTTCAGTACTTTCTAAGTAACTAAGAGCATTTTATGGTTTTGTTTTTGTTGTTACTTTTTGATCATCACTCCCAAAATAACTACCTATTTTCCAAAGAAGTATCTTTTTTTTCCTCAATAGAAAGAATTCATGAACTTTTAATGAAATTTGTGTTACTCTTATGAATTTTATGTAATTTGTTCATTTTAACCTTCCTATGATATATACCACATATAATTAGGTATGATATATACCACCTATAATTAGGTATGATATATACCACCTATAATTAGGTATGACATATACCACCCATAATTAGGTAATTGTTTGGTTAAATTTTAACATTTTAGTTATCTTGTGACTTCTCAATATTTTATTTATAATGCTAATTTTCCCAATCTTAAAAAAAGCACAAAAAAAAAAAAAAAAAAAAAAAACGCCCTGCACTTCAGAAGGTATGCATGAATCCAATATGTTAAATTTTTCTATCGGAAATATAGCCCTGATGCAAACTAGGGAATTAATATAGGTTATTTTTTGCTGTTTGATTGATTTCCTTTTTTTTCCCTAAGAAAATACTACTTACCTTGCGCTTCAGCATCTTCAATTTTTCCACCATATTGTCCAGGACTTTAGTGACTTCCCCAATGGTTACTTGCTTTTTCTGTAGGCAGACTTCCAGTTCATTACCTGCTCCGTGTACCTTCGAGATTTCTCTGTCAATACATTTCTGCGCTGTTCTGAATTTCTTGTTAAGCAGCTCATATGGAACCTGGAAAACAGGTTTGATTATGTATAAATGTCTAAAATTATGTCAGATAATGCTGTGAATAATTTGACACACATACTACATTAAAAAGCTTAAACTTGATCTGTTATACGACTGGAAGAAAAGCGTTATCACATATAAAATTTATTTGTTGGTACCTATTTGTAAAGGCATTTGTGCAGCTCTACATGTGGGAGAAAATCAGATACCATTTCATTAATAATGATAAAATAATTGTTTTTTTTAACCCTTTACCTACTAAAGACTCATTCTGATGCATTGGCAAACAGAGCAGACCCAGATCAGACAACTCCTCTGGGTCTCCTCTGTTTACCCATACCATATTGAAGTTTGTGATCTGCTTCACTGTCTGTGTGGCAAAGAAAAATCTATTATTTCATATACTATTTTCAGTTCAGTAAATTAATATTCATCAAATCATAAATTTGTTCATGATTATACATGAGATATTGGCTAAATGAATGAAGCTGATAGTCACAAAGAAAATTAAGCAGAGAGATTTGTTGCTGAGTTTGTAGTTTTTCAGATGGGTAAGGGGACTAAATAACAAAGTTTGGGGAAAATATTTTCCTTTTTATTACCCTGGAGTAAATAGTAAATAGGGGGGAAAACTCATAAATTTAAAGAATTATACAGAGGGGAAGACGGCCTCTGAAAAAAAATGAGAATGAAAAAATGCCTGGTTGATGTTACTTTCCTCACAGTGAATTGGTCGTGAAGAAGTATAACCACTGTTGATACCTTGAATTTGATAAACAAGACTTCTTTTAGCATGCAGGTTTAACCCTTCATGTTTACCTCATGAATATTCATTTGCAAATTTCCGACTTGATGAATTGAACTGCAAATGGATTTTTCTTTGCTGTACAGATTGTGCAGAGTCTGAGCTACAATTTTGTATGAGCAAACAGGAAACCCTGATCACACAGCTCCTTCTGCAGGTAGATCTGGGTCTGTTCATTTTGCCAGTCAGTCATTACGAGTTAATGTGAGGAAACAGGTGAAAGAGCACTTGCCATCATCTTTCATAGGGTTAAAGGCCTTATAATTATGTTTGCATGGTCTTTGAATTGAGACTTTAGAGAAGAGTAATTTTGAGGATGAAGTGAAATCCTTTTTTTCCAAAAATATTAATAAATAAATAAATAAATTTAACCTATAGCTCTGCAACGCTTGTCAATGTAACTGACTGTTTGAATATTTCCCAATAACCGAAAATTATACCATGGGCGGAGCTATGGTATAATTTTCATGGTGGATATCTCTAAAAATAGACTTGCTTGACTAGACTATTTGGGTTTACCGTCGCTTCGACATTATTTCAGTCATATAGCGACGTCCAGCTAATTACAGGTGGAGGAAGACCCCGAATGCACGGAGGCATCCGGGTAGAACCACCGACCTACCGCAAGCCAGCTGGAAGGCTTCCTCACATGAAAATCCGAATGACCCTGCCGGGATTCGAACCCACGCGGTGAGGGGCTGAGTGAGTGTTAAAGACAGCGACTTTACCCTCTCGGCCACGGAGGCCCCCTCTAAAAATAGAAACTGCACTAGGTTCACGATGTCTGATCTATAAATAGAATATGTTTACACGTGATCAATAATAGAAGCTGCAATGGGGTGACGTCACTAGCCTGCTGGAATAAATCAACTCAAAAACTGCTGATGAAAGGCCCTCATTTATTTGTGAAACATTATAAAAATATGTCAATGCAACTGATAAAAAATAAAAATGAAATATTTGATTGCAAACAGTAAACATGAGAAACATAAAATTAACAGCTTGAACAATGTTATTTATAATGTAATGAACTATTTTTATGCCAAATAAGTCGGTAGTTCATTTTTCACAATAAAGTTTTTCTTCTAACTTAGCGATTTCCAATATTAAAAACACAATTATAGCATACTGCGCTAGTATCATTGTGACCAGGGATGACGGCCAAATTAGGATTTGGTGATTTTTCACATGGTATAGCCGGTATTTTGATTTCTTCAAACACATTATTTAATCCAGAGACCAAATGAGTGTTGGCATCAAATGGTGCAACATTAGTGTTTTCATCAAACAAATCCATATATTGTGATAACAAAATGTCATCTCCACCAAAACCAGAAAAATTATTTAAAATATCTATTTCTGCCAAATCAACAGCTTGTGAAAGAATTGTCACCATCATCGAAATCCATGCTTGACTGCCAGAGTGATTGTTCTAGACTGAATTTGGCGCCGACACCTTTCCAACACAGGAACCGTGCCACTTCCAATCAGATCAATCTACTCAAAACAACAAGATGACATCAGCAAGATCAAATTAACATAAGACTAAAGCTTTGCACGTGCGATGGTTGGGAGAGTTTTAAATTGTGTTTGTTCTGAATCGACTTTTTGGCCATAACAATATTATCCAACTATATTAAAATTATTATTAACAAATATGCTGCAATTTAAGCTATAGGTTAAAACAGATATACCATGAATGTTTTTGCTGTTTTGTGCCTGTATCGTAAATTATACCATAGTCAGGTGACCTTTCGTTTTGCCAACCTCACTCGACTTCGTCTCGTGAGGTCACAAATCGAAAGGTCACCTGACTATGGTATAATTTACGATACCGGCACAAACAGCAAAAACTCCATGTTATATCTATTACAAATAAACAGAAGTTATCATATTCACATAACCCATTAACTGAAAAATTAGTATTGGTAACATTTTTGATAAAGTCAACCAGGACGGACTCGGCCAAATTTACATCTATATATAAAGTTACTGCCAACCCCTTTCACGAATATAACAAGCAGGATTGCACATCAGTTAATTTAAAGATCAGATAACCAGGGAATTCAAACAAACACTGTTTTACTGGAACAGCGCAGGCATGGATCCAGCCAGGGGGCGGGGCCGAAGGGGCCTTGGCCCCCCCAGCTGCCCTGGTCATACATTTTTCAAGGCTATAAAATCCCTTTATTACATCATAATAGTGTTGTCTAGAGGAAATCCCCATCGTGGCCCCCCGTACTGAACCACCCGCATAACCACCTGACCAGCCAGACTCCTATTGTTTTATGGCCCCCTGCTGTCAATGTGTAGGTAATTCGAATCGGCAGTCATCCATGACTGTGTGATTAGCATGTGTTTAGGGTACTGCGGACACGTTCACTGACTGAGAGAAATTTACATGTCGTCTGCCGAGCAATCTAACAATTGGGGAAAAATAGGCAATTACCAAAAGTTTGTATCAGTTATAACTATAAACTATTTAAAAGGATTTTTATTGTATTTATTTATTTTTTGCTGTAGCAAACTGCAGAGTATATGCATACCTATCGCTAGCCATGCAAATTAAATGGGCTGTGTTTCCCCGGACCCCCCTTACACTCACATCACATTCAGACTTTGGTCCCCCCAGTGGAAAAATTCTGGATCCGGGCCTGCAGCGTATTTGCTTGTATTATGGTTGACTAACCAGTTTTCGGGGTATAACAAGTTTTCGGGGTATTTTACTTTTACATAGTTTGCGCGTGAGAACATGATATGACGAGTTGTTTTCGCTGTCCCATATGATCAAAACAAATGTCAGCCATGCTTTAATATTCAAATTAAGACATCATGTGACTTCTTGTGTAAATTCTGGACAATGTTTAAGATGCACGTCCATTTCATTAAAATCTTGAACTCGTATTTGATTAGCTATTTTGGAGATCAAACTCATCTGAATTATTTAAACTGACATATTTTCAAACAAAAATCCATTTATATTTTTTATGTAAGTTAATACAACTTACAGGTTTAGTATTTTGCGCAGACAGCAAACTAAATGTTATCAATTACCCGGATAATAAGTCACATGATGGCTTAATTTGAATAAAAAAATGGTGGATATTTGTTATGAATTTTAAGGGGTTGGAAAATATATTGTGCGAGAAGCTTTTTAAGGTGTGTAAAGTATATGTTTTGTGATAAATATGTGTAAAAATGTTTCAATTATCCATATGTGTCATCAATGGTAACTGTCATTAAGTTTAAAATGAAAAAAATGATCGTCGAACGGAGTGGGACGGGGTGGGTGTAAGATCAGCAGTTTTCCCGGATAAAGTTGCAACTTTTTTCCAACCGTGGATGCCAATCAGAAAAAAAATAATCAGATCAGCATCTCAGATGAAATAAAGGCTCTATAAATATCAAATCATAACAGTATTTATTCCCTGAAGTGGAATTTTGATGCATATTTAACAGAGTATGTTGAGCTTAATTTGAAAATACCCCGAAAACTTGTTAGTAACTTTTTATGTCATCACTGTTGACCTACATTGGACTAAACACTGCTCTGTTTTGATCGAGATGAATTTAAGATCGCAAATGTGTACAGGGAGTGACAAAATTTATTGTTGCACCCCTTTATTCTAATTAAATGAAAATTTTAATTATATTTGATATGCAAATATGGATTGAACTCGTTAGAACCCCGAAAACTTGTTAGACCATCATATAAATAAATATTTCTAATTCCTTGGTGTGTGTGTATTTATTTCCAGTGTTTAGGTTTGTCAGATTTTCTAGGAAAGGCCAAGAAGTGTCGAAAAGGGGAATACAAGTTGTAAGACCTTGTTTTTGCAAAGAACATAGAAAGACATTGTGTTTAAACTTATATCTGATGGTAATGAGTTCAAATCGAACCTGTGTGACAATAATATAAATTAAGTGTTTTTTTTTCCTTCTGATTGGCAAACAGAAAAGTCTTTGGTAATGCCGTCTTTTAAAAAATATTAATCATTATTGTATATGCAGAATATCCTGAAAACAACCTCACTGAAGAATTAATTACATGTCTAGGTTGCTTTTTTTGTTCTTTGACAAATAAAAACATTTTGAGACAACCCCTACATGTTACAGATACTGCACAATTTGTTTATTAGTTGAATATATCTGGATATGGAACATTCATCAAAGGTTAAATCATTTGAAAAACACAAAAAATATTTATAATACGTCCAGATAAATGTAAATAAATATCTAAATAGCAGCTGGTTATGATATCTCTCGGTGAAAAGAAAACCTTTAACGTTGGATGTTCTAGTGCTTTGACGTCCGCCATATTGAAATTGAAAACTGTTTGTTGTTGTAATTTATATCATAAAATACTATTTATTTTATTTTTTTTCCAAAACACTACATGATAATTTATTGTTCAAATTAGCATTAAAATGAATATTAAAGTTATTAACTTTATTCTATTCCTAAAAGTGTAATCTCGTAGATTCGAGATCGCGCGAGATTTGGCATAATTGGTCAAAAACTTGAATACACGCGAGTAAATCCCGCGAAAAGGCTTTCTACGAAAAGCCAGCTTGTGCTAGAAAAACAATTTCGTGACAGAAATATTGCCAGCGGCCGGCTTTATCCAGCCATTGTTTACTTGCAGTCTTCTATCCATAAAGAAGAGATAACAGCGCACGAAACTTGTGACACTCTTTTGTCTCAAATTCGACGTGAGTCAATTATGTCCATTATCTTTTATTGTTCCTCAATCTGCTGTTTAATTCACTTATAATGTCTATCCTATTATTGTTCATTGAACTATGTTAACAACAGGCAACTGCATATGATAATCTTTACAGTGAGTTTGCCCTTGCGTATGGATTTGGAATTTACCTATGCATGCAAATTGGCTGAAACTTCAAAGCTAATAGACCCGGCAAATTGCATTTGCTCATATATTCATGTAGCATTTACTTGATTAGCAACTTTTATTTTCACTCTGTTATAAAGCCTGTCAAACTTAAGAATCAATTCCAAATTATTAATGGTTTGTACAGTGAAGTCAAGGTCTGTAAGTATTACAATAATGCAAAGGAGACAGATTGAAAATATCAATTGTCAGGGGCTGATTGTCAGCTTGGGAATAGTAAAGAGATAAAGACCATATAGCTACATAAGTGCTACAGTTATCAGCAGGGTACATTTATCAGAATGTTTTTATATTCTTATTGGTCAATTGCTGTGAAATGCATAATATCCACTGTTTGCATCACAAAATCACAGAAAAGTTCCAAGAAGCACAATATTTGATGTATACACAGGTCTTATTTTCTTTATAAACAACAGCATAAAAGAAGGTTAAACTGCATGCATTCTGTACATTTCATTTGTTGGTATTTATATTGCTTATGTCATCATTTAAGATATGGTGTCCATGAAAAAAGTGTTTCTGTAATATTGATTAGGTAAAATTCATTTGCTTCTGGTTTAAATGTGCTACATCTACCACCAAATTATTTCACTTGTTCCCATTTTCATATTAATGGGTGTCGGATAATTGAAGCATGAATCTAAAGCATGTGACAGTTATTAGCACATATGTGCTTAAACATAACAGTATAATGAGACTTAATAAATTCTTCTGTATGTCTTTAGATAATGACTTTACTGGCCAGTTTGATTGTTAGGGAGACATTTGGAGTTTTTAGAAATCCCATACTCAAGAAAATGATAAAAGAAAAAAATATCAAAGATGTTGTGGATGAGTGCATATATGCAAGGCTACAAGATTATGGAAAGAAAAAAAGTTATTCAATATAGAAGAAGAAAAGATAACTGATATGTATTAGAATCACTTAAAAAAAACACACACACCTTCTTTAATTAGTGCGCTAATTATTGTTGGCAATTAAAGGTGCTGATAACTTCTAACGCTGCTGATAATCAACAAATGCTGGTGACATTGTTTGCATAAAAATTTCACAGCATGCAAAAACTACAACACGCCTCTAAAGGTGTTAAAATGAAATACAACATTGCTTACATATATGTTTAACATAGTATTAGGTCAGCATGACATTCACTGTTAAGGTGCCGATTACTGTAGCACTTCCTGTAATATACTGTATTAGGTGCAGCAGTTTAAGGCAACCCTGAAGTTTCAGACTGACTTGCTGGAAAAAGAATTTAGGATAAAAGCATTTCTTATAGAAGTCATTGCCAATTTTTCAGTCAGCACCGTTATGTCCAGTGTTAAAATACACTGTATATCATGGTGTGACTGTGAGTTTGTTTTAACTAACATGACGCCAAAATACCCCGAAATGAATATGCATATCGGTTTAACCAGTGAAAAGCTGCACAATCCCCTGACAAACAAATACACGTGATCTTGCTTTCAATAGTTACCTTAGTTCAACAACCTCCTTCAAACATTCGGGGCATGGCTATACCTATAAGTTATTTGCAAATAGGAGATAGTACATTTTTACATTTATCTTTTAACCCTTTCCCTCATAGAGGACACCATGAAAAGACCTATGCGAAAAGGATAAAACCAGATCAGCCTGCGAGTAACTTGCAGGCTGATCAGGTTTTATGCTGTTCGCTGCTCCTCATTGGTCTGGAAATGAGGACTTTATAATTCAATTTAGTAAGGTTTAACTGTGGTTTTCTGCAGATCAGGCTTTATTTGATACCTATTGAGTGCGTCGAAATGAGTCTGTATGAGGGAAAGGGTTAACATGTTGCATTTCTAGATTACGAAAGCTGTTGACCATACATACAGTTCTGATTTGAGATTATTTGAAAGAAATTTATACTTTTCTGTGTTTAATAATTATCTCAGACATGTTCACACCCACACCATTGATACCATATGATACTTAAACATGTCACCTTAATCCAGCAAATAGGTGTCATCACCTTTCAGTGTTTTTTTTTGGTCAAAATAATTGAAGAAAATAGGAGGCATTCCCCCCTGTCTGGAATATATATCTCTCTCAAATGACTGAAATACTGTCGGTGGCCGGGATGTAAAACCCAATAAACAACTTTCTCCAAACCAAGAAATAAACATGCACCACTTTCAGTTGTCGGTCATCAGTCTTACTTCCAGTTTCATCATTAGTTGTACTTGTGCCAGTTTTTCTTATTTATTTTATTGATCTTTTATTTATATAAATCAGTTATATATATCAAAAATAGCTGCACATTACACTCATTCAAATGGCATGTCAATCATTTATTGGTCCCATAAAATGATCTTTTATGATTCCAGTTTTGTTTTTCCATATATCTGTCCTTTTTTTTATATAAAAAAAAAAAAGGATGAGACAAAATTGACTGAATTTTGTTCTAGTCCTAAGTGACTTAAAAAAGGAGGACCGTCTATGTCATAGTCACAGAAAATGTGACCTAAAATTTTTAGGGACTACTCAGTAATTTTAGAGTAGGGTTTATGTCTCTAGGACCCCGGGGATTTTGACAGCCCCTCGGGTTTTAAGCAAAAGAATTTTTAATACCCTACCACATTTTGACTGAGGGGACTGCCAAATGTGACAATGAAAAAAGTCTTAAAGGGCGTGCCTGGGCTTATGCACATGCGTACAATTGATTTGAAAATACGTACAATTGATTTGAAAAATTGAAAATAAAAACGCAACAAAAATCATCGCGTTACCCAGGTAAGACATAGACATAAAATTGTCTTTATAATAAGACAAAACAAAAAGATTGGCCTACAAAAATTGTTACAAATCTTGATTTCTTATCTGTAGGCCTAGGATCAGGACTTGCCTAGATCTAGAAGTTCTGTCCTAGGACATAACTTAATTATTACCGGCTTGTTTCTCTTCCATTCAATATGGCGACAAATACTGTCTTCAATGATTCGTTCTACCGTTTTAAGGGACAGTTAACTTGGCATTAAGTCTTAAACAACAGTGAGAAGCTTTTAACGGCAAGCTGAAACTCTGTCCATAAGTTCTTTTTCCAGCAAGATCTAAATTTTGACATTGATTCCTGAAATAATATCATCTACACACCATATCTGACTGTATTTATAGCATTTGTTTTTTGCGTTGCATACTACTATATCTACATTTTGTTGTTTATTCAGACAGATGTAAGGCACTGGCACTGATTTTTAACTCACCTGATCACTTGTGCTCAGGGTGAGCTTTTGTGACCACTTTTTGTCCGTCGTCAACAATTGCTTGTAAACGCTCTAGAGGCCACAGTTTTGGCTTAATCTTCATGAAACTTGGTCAGGATATTTGTCTACATGATATCTTGGATGAGTTCGAAATACGGTCACATGGGGTCAAAAACTAGGTCATCAGGTCAAATCTTAGAAAAACCCTTGGGAACACTAGTGGCCACAGTTTCAGCCCAATCTTCATAAAATTTGGTCAGGATTCAGGGCTGGAAAATTCCACTCGTCCACTCGTCATGATGAGTGAATCATCTCGCAGGACGAGTGAATTTCAAAAAACGCTCGTCCGTCAGGACGAGTGAATTTTTCATTCATCATGCACAATAATTTAAAAAAAAATTAAATCTGACTGAAACCGCCGACCGTTCGAGAAGAGCTCTCCTTACCGTTGTATCTACAACGTATTAAATTCAGATTCAGAACGTTCGAAACACATAAAGAGTGAATCTCAAACAAAGCCCTAAGTTTTCAATAGTCGTTGCTATAATGCGGCTCCCGGGAATTGTCTATTTATCGGGGCACTAGTATATAGCGAGTTGGTCATGTCATCCCGAGTTTAAGCGTGAGGTAAAATAATTAAATCATATTGAATAACTTCTTATGGCATGTCGTAGAATATTATTTCTGAGGTTCAATATATTTCAATAAAAAATAAGTCGCAGTAGGAACCCGTTTCACATATTACGGATCCGGTATTTACACGCTTTTATTGATTTCTGGTGTCGTCTGCAGAAATAATGACTGATATACAAACATATTTCGGGGTTAATCAAACTAAATCACAAGGAGGGGGTGACTCTGAAAAGGCATCAGAAAATGTACAAAAAAGAAAACAATCACAGAAAAACTATGATCAGACAAAACGAAAGCGTTTAATGAAAGAAAGTTGGCTGACTGAATTTGAATGGGCCGAGTACGATGATGAAATAAACACACTTTTTTGTCGAGTCTGCAAGAAGTAACCCTCATTAAATGATCCAGATTCGTCACTGGTTAAGGGTGTTCGTGAAAAATTTAGAAAAGAAACCCTTAAATTTCATGGTAAAAGCCTCAGACATGTCAAATGCATGAAACATGAAAAAGCTGAAATGGCAGCACCGGGAACTTCCTCTATTGAAAAATCGGTTTATAAAGCAAATGAAAAAAAACCTCAGCATACTGAACTTTATTAGTAAGATAGAAGACTACACTTAATCCTAACTATGTCATAATGTGGTGCTTCTTTTAATCACTGATTCTTTTTTTTTTAGTTTGTTAACGTTTTCAACAAATTTTCAGGATGTTACTTCTCATACTTATATTCATTTAATCATTAGCATTTGAAAATAATGGAAAATGACATTCTTTTTCATTATAAAGATTAATACTGAGGATTATTTCATTTTGTAATGTTGAAATAAAACTAGTTGTTCTTTAAAAGTGTTTTTTTTACATTAAAAAGGAAATCTGCAGGACGAGTAAATTTTTGGCAGGACGAGTAGAATTTTTCATGTACTTGTCCTGCAGGACGAGTGAGGGCCAAAATAATTTTCCAGCCCTGTGTTTGTCTAGAAAATGGGTCACATGGGGTCAAAAACTAGGCCCCCAGGTTAATTCTTAGAAAAACCTTGTGAACACTCTAGAGGCCACAGTTTCAGCCTAACCTTAATGTTACTTGGTCAGAATGTTTTTTCAAAACTAGGCCACATGGGGTCAAAAAGTAAGTCACCAGGGCAAATTTTAGAAAAATCTTGTGAACACTCTTGGGGCCTACATTTTGTACCAGTCTTCATTAAACTTGATAAGAATGGTGACTGCATGCATTCCCAGTTGAGTGCAAATTCAGGTAGGATCAAAATCTAGGTCACTTAGTCAAATGTTAGAAAAATACTTTAGATGCTACATTTTTTGTCATCATGCCTAACACAGCAATCTTACTCAGGTGAGCGACACAGGGCCATCTTGGCCCTCTTGTTACAAAATGGCATCAATATATCTTCTTTGAGCCTGGGGCACAGCACATAAGGGTGACACTCACTCACAGTTCTCGTATTGGTTGGCTTGATGTCAGGATGTGACTGGATTGGATCATGCGTTTGACTTGGATATAGGCATGATTAGCACTGTACTGTCTGTAGACAATGTCCAACAACTGAAATTTTTTTTTTTTTTTTTTTAGTTTAACATTTATTGTCCCCGTAACATAGATAGCAGTGGGTCGGAGATCCATCCCACTGACTAGGGTTGGATATCGTTATTCACGAAACGGTCCGATACCAATACTGATATGACGAAACGATACCGGTATTTTAACGATACTGATACTATGATTACTGTCAGTTTACCATATCAAAGCCTTTGTTGCAAATAAGCACTAATAAGGTAAATCATGTACTATAATCTGTTTTATTTATATTAACTAATCTTATGTAATGCTATGCTGTAAAGTATACCTTTGAGAATTTTCTTATTTTTTTATGCTGTGTTTAGTTTTAAAACAACATACACATTAAATTATATAAAAGTCGTTGTACATTAATTTATTTTTTTATTCTTATTTTTTTATTCAAGGAACATGGCAAGACTTAAACAGTAATGCTCAGAACATTTTGGTGCTGGAGAAAAAAATCTAAGGAAAAGCTTTTTAATATTTTAATAGCTAAAGACAAAAAGAAATGATAACATATGCTTAACAAAACAGACAAATGATAATTACGACTAGAAATATCAAATTTACACATCTAATAACCACCTTCGAAAAGTATTTATATTGACTAGATTTGACTTTAAACACAGTTAAGTTGAACTTAAAAGTGTACAGTCACTCTTTTGCACATAGAATATTGAGGGATTGAAAAAGAAATCTCAACTAAAAGAACTTAAATCTCTTCATCAGAAAGTCAGCATTCTTGAACAACAACCATTACAAACGGCCCTAACAAACTACGTTTGCCACCGTTAATTTACTAAGAATAATATGCCCAAACTTTGGAATTTTTCGTACGGTTTCCAACACCGACCATTTCAGTTGTAAAAAGCCGTAAACTCTTATGTATTGTGTGCATTTCTATGACTTCAATTTCGGAGAAGGGGTGCAGAATACACAAGCTTTCAATTTGTTCGTAGTTTTTCAAGCTTTACTGTACTCACTATGACGTCATGGTATTCGGCGAAGTCTATACGAGTTTTCATAATTTAAATTAAAGCTTTTTCGTATATTTCCCTGTCAGAAATATGTTGTCTGGTTTTTAAAATTGTGAAATAAATGCTATCGAAATCATTGTTCTCGTATTCATATTATGATTACATTGTTGTGACCCTCTCGGAATTACTTAATAATTAATTGACGACATACAGCCAAATGTGATGTTCGCATCGTCATTACTGAGACCAACAATGATTGCCATCATGTTATGATTATCTTGTTTTTATTATATAATTCAAACGATATTCTAGCTAGTTAGTTTCATTTTGGACAGAATTGTTCGGTTTAAGAAAATTGTGTACATCAAATTCCATTTGGAAAGGGACTTGCGACAAACAAACAATAAGGTGTCAACATTTGAAGATTATTACTCAAACAATTGGCCATATTTAAAATCAACGTAACAATGCAAATTAAATGTAGTTGTAGTAGTAATATCTTCATTTACAACTCATCATTGTACATACATAAAAATAAATACAAAATCAAAACGTTTAAATTAGTACAATGCCATTCCATATTGAATTATAAGAGATGAATATTTACATATTAAAATAACACTTGTTGATACTAGAGGTGTGAATAATGATTTTGTATGACTGACTTGCGGAAGCAGCAGAACTTTTTTTTTAAGTCAGCAAAACACCCGCGTCTAAACAAAAATGGCGGCCTCCTCGAGTGCGCATTATCATTCTTTTAAATAGTGTAATTAATACTTTTTTTATTTTTTTATTTTAGGACTTTTTGTCAATTCTTTGTCAGTAAGTATTTTATAAATGAAATTGTTTATTTGTGAAATTAGGATTGTCCTATGACTTGCTCTATATGTCAGTCAGTGCTGCTATAACACGCTATGGATCCTTATATTTTGTTCACGGTTAGTTATCTGTGTTTTAAGGCCATTTTTAAAGTTATTTGTTTACATTTTTACGTTTTAAAGACTTATTTATTAACACAATTACAGAAGTATTGAAACCAGGCACCGGTATTTTACGAAACGATATATACCGGTACTTTACGTAGTTAATATTCGGTATTGGACCGATACCGGGAATCGGTGACCACTGACCACCTTACAATATTTTATATGCATTTTATATTTTATATGAACAACTTTGTGTTTCCAAACGCGAAGTGTGAGCTACATATTTGCTACGAGATGCAATCTGTATGGAAATTATATTGACAACAAGGATACTACATTGCATTAATAAGAAAGAATCTTTTATAAATCAAAGATCAATCCGTTTTTATACAAAAATAACTAGTTTGCATATTTGATATTTGTCAATTTTCCATTCCTTTTTACAAATTTTAAATTATTTCCGATTACAGACTGTCTTTGGGAATATTTGCCCATATTGTAGTATTTTGACATACTTCGAAATACTAAGTTGCGTAAATGGATCAACATTTTCAATGTGTTAAACTATTATTTTACAGAAGATATTTGCACATTATGTACCATTTATGTTAGTTTACAATATGTCAATGATTAAATTTTCTTTTTCATGAAAATTGAATCATAATAAAATATATATCATAGAATTTCAATTTGATGGGTATCTATTTTAAAAAAAAAAAAAAGTAGAATCTAGATGTGGCCTACAAATAATTTTTTATAGTAATATTGTAATGGAGCTGCACTGTAGAGGGAAGAAACCTGACCCAGAGAAAACCTAGTAGTTCTGGATAGGTGACCCACAATGTCCCTTTACATGTGTCTTTGGGAATCAAACCTGGAACCCACAGGTGTTAGGTGTGTCTCCACTGAGCTATTAGAGGACACCCTCATTGATTCTTGTTTCATTGGTGTTTTTGTCATCTCCTTCGGAGCTTTCCTTGCTTGTCTTTTTCTGAGCTTTCAGGTATGATTAGAAGCCAGTTGGTCTGTATACTATATAATGTCTTAAGGCAAGCGTAACTCAACTTAGCATATGAAAAATCTTGATAATAATCAATGAACCTTGAAATATAGCCTATCTGTGTTCATCACCACTCATCAGGTTTCCCCCATGATTTTCGGAAGGATTTCTTGTTCAAAGGAAATGTACATACTGATAGGGGTGTGTGTGGGATACAGCATGTCTGTACAGAAAGCTTTCCCAAACACATAATTATGCTTTTGTTCTCTTCACACAAAAAATAAACAAGGTTGAAATTATAGAAATTAACATTTCTTCAATTTACAGTTCTCCTAAAAGAAAACTCAAGAAATCGTTATAAGGTTGTACTACCTTGAAAATTCATGCTTGAATACTATTACTTACAGAATACTAGTTTTGAACAGTTAAATTAATGATAAACAAAGATCAAATATAAACATTGTCATGATCTAATTTTCCCAGTTTTGGACTTCTCATGCTTTTTTTTTCTCAAATAAGGAAGCCACTGAGGTAATTATTATAAAAAAATCACTGCATATTGGAGAAACTTACACAATATTCTGCATTCGCTATACGTAATAAAATATTTGGACTCTTAAAGGTCTCAGTATCAAATCTGCTTCCCTGTTTCTTGTTGTTGTTTTTTTAGGGGGGGATTTATCAAAATTGTTGGCTAAATTTCAAAAAAAATATTTTGGACTAGTTATTTCTTACTAAAGGTATTCAGATGTTTATATAACAAAAAACTCATATGATTATGAAAACATGACTCACATTTCTAGGGCTAAAATGCACAGGACCTGTATGGTACAATACGTGGTCTTGGGTGCAGTACAGTATCGTTAACCGGTCTAGGTGTTAGGCATCAACTCTGGCAAAGTTTTCAAACTGTGATATCTTTTGGTGCCCTGAAATACTTGCATATTTCTTACCTGTAGAAGGGGTGAGTGGGGAATATCAGTAATTCTAGCCCATCTACGTAGGGGCTTTTGTTCATATTTAGCCATTGACAGATAAGACATCAGCGTCTCCTTTTGCTCATGTTAATTTGCGAGTACTGTTTCCGGTGGCCGAGTGTTTAAAGGGTCCACCTCAGGAGTAAGAGGTCATGGGTTTGATCCCCGGCCAAAACATACCAAAGTCATAAAAAAAAAAATGGCACTGTTATAGCTCCCTTGCTTGGTGCTCAGCATATAGGGATAGTTCCAGGACTAGTTGGCCCAGTGTCAAGATAATGTGGGTGTGGTATCATGCCACATGTCTACGGCGTGATATTGCAATGTGACAGCATTATATATCTGTCTGAAGTTGACAGTCTCCAAATGAATGAAATATTTAAGGTCGATGGGACGTTTTACCTAACAAATAAACAATTTGCACGTGGCATGTACCTAATCAATTAGTTATATACCAGGTACTGTACCGCATGAGAAAGTATCATGGTACAGATGTACCTTCACACACTAAAAATTGCTGAAGATGAACATGAGGATTCCCAGACAAAATTGAGCTTTGTCACATAGTCAGAATGAGCCCTTTTGTACACAAGATTTGTTTTAAAGTTCTTACAGATGATGTAGATGTCTTGATACTTTGCTGATCACATGCACACAGCTCAACAGTTTTAACATCCGAATCAGTGGCCATGAATTTCCGTACTTGTTGATACGATCACGGTATTGCAGATAATCAGCAGATAATGTATGAAATCAGACAAGCTTTTAAAAACTTTTTCTTAATTAACCCTTTCCCTCATAGAGGACACCATGAAAAGACCTATGCGAACAGCATAAAACCAGATCAGCCTGCGAGTAACTCGCAGGCTGATCAGGTTTTATGCTGTTCGCTGCTCCTCAGTGGTCTGGAAATGAGGATTTTGTAATTAAATTTGGTAAGGTTTAACTGTGGTTTTCTGCAGATCTGGCTTTATGTGATGCCTATTGAGGACGTCAAAATGAGTCTATATGAGGGAAAGGGTTAACAGATTGTCCATCATAAATGATAAATAAGTTAACATTTGTGAACAATATATCAGGGTTTCAAGCTATACTGTAGACGTTTTAATGGTTGCAATCATTTTTCTCTCCAAAATGTGATTGAACAAATCCCCTATAAAAGGTATTAAGTTTACATAAATAAATAGATTTCAAACAAAAACTTCAAAATGACTGCAAATTGTCAAAATCAGGACCATGCATTCAGATATTTTCTGATATTTAATAA